>JAGFNQ010006308.1:815083-985463 GCA_024364735.1 Boesenbergia rotunda
TCCAAAATGTCTGCTCATGCTCTATAATTGCCTATTGTAAATTCCACTTTTGATGACTGACTGATCACTTGAGAAAGAAAGCCCGTCTATTATTTAAACCAATGAACCACATTATTTGTCTATAGAAGAATAATGGAGGTAGAACATCCTAGTTACAACATTTGCCTACTCCAACATGTTTTTTTTTTGTTCTTGTCATTTTCCCAATAAATTGATTCTTGTGTATTCTTTTAGGTACGGTGATCAAGCAGCTGAAATTACACATGATGGCCTTGGTGCCGCAGGGCACGCATTCGGAACTGCATGGGCAGTCCTTCAAGATCCGGAAGGCACTTAATCCTAAGAGCGCCATGGAAGCCATCAACCCTAGCCAAGTCTGGCCTCAGGCTGCCGCAAAGAAGTGAAAGCGAGCAAGGGGAAATGACGATGGGCTATTCCTAGTTTGTTTTAGTAGGAAAACACCCTGCAATGGCACTCGGAGATCTTCCCTTTCTTGGTCATGCTTTGAGTGGCTTGTTTTGTTCTTCTGTTTTTGGTCTTCTGTCTGGATGTTGGTGTAACTGATCTGTAGATGAATAATAACTACAGAAACCTATGTTTTCGGTTCATAGCTAATGCTAAAACAAGATTTCCATATCACATGTCCATCCTTGTGTGGCATACTGTAAAGGTAAAGCATGTAATCAGCTCGACTCGTTCGAGTACGCTTTAGAACCAGCATAATGCAACATCTACTAGTTTAACTGTAACTGAAAGGCAATTCTTACTGAAGAGTAACAAACAAAAGCAAGCCAAGAACTTACTTTCCTTGTTTCATTTTGCAGTCCTGCCTGAGTTGGACAAAAGAAGCATAATTTACAAAGGAGAACATGTGTTAGCTTTATCTACCATCATTGCAGAGCTATCAAAAACTATCTTGAACCTCTCTACCAACTCCGCGATACGAAGAAGTCGTAGTCCGGGTGACGGTTCACAGACCTACGACTCCCTTTTGCTACTACTGCTTTTGACATCGCGGATGCAGATTTCTTCAGCGTCCTCAATCTCTCTTTTATCAAGTCTGAGATACGGAGACCAGACCGAACATTTGGGCTCATGTCCCTTGGTTCAAACCAGTTCTCTCCCTGCAATCAGAACATGCATCGCCAGTTAGTAGATTTGTAGAAGGATACGCCAAAAAAAAACATGGAATTGCATCATGGAGATACAGCATGACTGATCAGGCCAAAGTTAAACAATTATGAAAACACTATCGAATAAAAATGACCAAAGAAAACAGCTACTAGCCACAGTTTTGAATTCTGCCAATATCTATTGAAGCGTTGCTGAAAAGCAGAGGATGAATTGTGTTAAAACAGGAGACTAAAAATGGAGATCCTCAAATGAGTGAAGAAATTTGCATGGGGGGTTCAGACACTCACTTGATTTTTATATGATAAAATTGATCATGAAAGCATGAAAAACTTCAATGCATTAGAAGCAAAAACAATATAATATTGATCAAAGCCATTGAAATGAACATCGAGACAATAGTTACAAGTGCTCATCATGACAAAAGGATCATACCAAATGGAGTTGCAAGGGCCCCAGTTAATATTTGTGTCAATATGAGCCTTTGGCTGATAACCTCACTTCCGTAACATATTATTGCCAAAAGATATGTCGGTAAATTATATTAAAACCAGGAGAATTAAGAATCAGTGTAAATGGTACATGAGGACAAGGGGAATGAGCTTAGATGAATTTGATACTGTTTATCTAAGATGAAGCATCATTTTGCATCTACAATTAGTAGCTTCCAGGAGAAGCTCCTGAAGCAGCATTTTGCATCTCGTTATGTCTTGGTCCTTCACCAAGAAACTAATTGCAGTACCAGCAGCAAGCCCATCTTCGGCAACAAAAATACTTTCTTCTGCCAAAAAGTTTTCTAATTTTCCTATTTCTCCAACAACCCATGTTGAGGACATCATGCAACCTTTTTGTCCTCCAATGATAACCACAGACCCTTAATATCCGTAATCACAATTGCCCTCTCCCACCTTCCCTGATGCCATTGTCATTGCCCTCTTCGCACGCAGTCATTGCCCTTGTTGTAACTTGTAACCATACAACAACCCTTTTTAATGGCCCAACCATTGGTGGCAAGTAGTATGTTCTCAATAGTTCAATTGTATTTTGTTGTAGCAGAATGTTAATTATTGATTAATGTCCATTAGGCCAGATTCCAGTGCAATCAGTTGAGTACCAACTGTTGAACTGTATGTTGGGCAGAAAGTTGTCCGTCATGATTGAAGGTTGTTTGAATAAGTTATTTCATAGTTCTAATTTTTGTCTGTTTACATTAGAGTGGTTCTAATAATTCTTTGGCATCTTAGCAAGAACTTGGATCTTTCCATTTAAGTTTACCTCGATGGCCCTTAGAACTTATGACCTTTCTATTTATTCCTTTTACGACCGTTAGGCTCACCTTTTACCTTTAATTCAGTGAGAACTTAGACCTTTTTATTTAGAGAGACCTTTTAACAGCCCTTTGTCTCACTTCGTTCCTTCAGTTTGGAGAATTCAAGATATTACTATTTATGTTTGCCTTTTATAGCATTCAGACTCATCTCTTTCCTATAGCTCGTGATACTTTAGTAATTTTCCACATAGGTCGGTCTTTTACAGCTGTTAGACTCAACTCTTTCCTTTAATTCGGTAAAAATTTAGAATATTTCTATTCAGGTTATGGCCCTTGGGCTCGTCTCTTCTTAAGTTCTTTAGGGTCTTTGTAAATTGAATAAATCATTTTAAAAAAATCAAATCCAATACACTTCTGCAGCCCATTAATATTCAAGAACAAATGAAATTTGCAAAAATTCGTAAGATGGTTTGAATCGTCTACAGAGATCAAGCTTCCTCTATGTATGAAACATCGATTGTAGCAACTTTAATTCCATTGTTCCTCTGATTCAAACCTTAGATTCCAATTCATGCTTAGTATCTCTAATGCTTTAGAACCTAAAAAATATAGTTCTACTATGTGATTCTTGTCCACTTGCAATTTCAACTCAATCATGGTTATTCGCATGCAAAATCTATTTTAACATTTTGCTCAATTATTATAGTTTTAGCAGTTAGCCAGTGCTATGTTGTTAACAGTTCGGATTACTTTAGTAGACGTGGATCTCTTAGAGTTAATTGTTGCATTGCTCGTTTGGTGCCTGTATATTCATGTGGTAGTTTATGTTGTTTTGCACTTCAATAATACATATACATGCTGAAAGGATTATTGCAGTGAATCATAGTTTCTTTTGAGCATTTATTTTGGTGTTTATTATGCATTATTTGTGAAAACTCCATTGTTGTTAAGCCTTGTCACTTTCCTGGTTTCCTTCCTTGATTTTTGTGAGTGGATTCTGCTAAATAATCATAGTTGATTGTTATTTCTTAATTGAGGTATGCTGTATAGTTATGTTTTTCTTTTGGTCTGGCATTACTTTGGATCGCATGTGCAGAGCGAAATGTATCATTCAGGATCTAGGTGGGGCGAGACATAACAATTCCTTGAACAAAGCTCCAATTAAGAAAAGTAGGTCTAATCATCAAAGCTTGAAGACTGATAATGAATCAATCCAAACTAATGGCATAGCACTCCAAAGTACAAATACAGAAATGACAGGTTCGCATTTCTCAATCAATAGACAAAAAAGTTGCACAATTTAAGGCCAAAATATAAACAAGATCAGCTGTACCTTGTCATTATATGTCTGGAGGCCTACAACTGGAGAAATTAGAGTATTAAAAGCCTCAGGTACACATTCTGGATTGATTCGACAAACAAAATTCCCCAGAGAGTGATATGTTAAAAAAGAAGCACGGAAATTTGCATCAGGTATACGATATATAGGGTACCATGCAACACAGTACCTAAAAAAGAAAAAAAATTGTCATCAGATTAATATATACTAACTAGCATGGCATTTCAGATACCTTTGCAAATTTAGATGATGAAGTAGTAAATTTGGACAAACCAAGAAGCAGGATGAAGATCTTGCAGTTTAGTAGACTCCAGCTTTAATGGGTCTCCAAATATGCAACCATCAGATAAAGTACCCCGATTCACCAGTTCTTTGATTCTGTGTTAGTTAAAGAATGACAATGAGGAAAAAGAATCGTGCACATCAAGTTCATGTGCTTGGAAACTAAAATTAGGAACTAAAGAAACAGTATCTCCTACAAAGCTTATTGCCTATGGGTATGAACATACTGTATGATAGCCATTGTTAGATCCACACCAGAGGAGTGTATGTCTGTTAGTTTATAATAATATCTATGAGTTGATTTATACTAATATCCATTGGCCAACGTTTTACTGATTTCAATAATCTGTTCTGACCACAGTGGCCACTTGGCCCATCTTTTGCATGATTGCAACATAACAAACACATTACTTAGCAACCCTATATATACAAAATTTCAGTTTGAAAATAGCCATACACCCATTATTGGAATTAATAGACATGTTAAACAACAGGACACAGGCAACCTAAAATGATTTAAAATTAGAAGGCAATTAATTATCAATCAGTTATCCAAAAATATCTTTGCAGTAAGTAGATGTTCCATGTATTTTGATACATGCAATCAATAGGACCTATCACATATCTTCCTTGAAGCCTTATGTTCTTAACATATATGTGATGCATCTTGTTCATGAGCATAAAGTCATGTCTACATACATACCCAGACAAAGTTAAACATGTACTGGTCCAATCCAACGATTTAATGTTTAAACATATTTTAGAAAGATGACAAAACTGGTCACCTTAACACTTATCATTCTTCAACAAAAATAAGATCATACAGTACAAAAACAGTGTCATGCCTAGTTTAAGTGCAGCATCATGTGACCTATCTTGTTCAAAGAAAATTAATGTGTTCCAGGTTTGGGGGTTGTAAAGTTATCATATTTGAAGGATAATTCTGACCAAACGCGTGATGATTGGTATCTACTCGGTTTATATTTTCAAGGGTGTAATAGAAAGGATAAAAGTATGGCAAGATTGATTAGTTTAGGTGAAAAAAAAGAAGAAAGTCACACTTATCAAATAATGGCTGGCGTCTGGGAGGTTGGTCAGATTCAAAATATTCAAATATGAGTTCCTCCTGATCCTGAATTTTATCAGAGTAACCTTCAGAAGATGACAACTCCAGTGAAGATACGTCAGCATTGTTACACGGTTTTGGCAGCAACTTGGACAAGATCGGAAGAGAAGCAAAAGAATGTGAAGAATTTCCTGTCTTAATCACTTGATAATTTAGATCACAATTTCTGCTACTCCTAGACATTCTAAATAGTTGCACAGCAGAGAGATATGGCACAAAATAGGCTGTGAATTCCAAATGACCATTCTGCAGCCTTCTAGAATTGTAAATTTCATGTGCCTTCACTTCCAACCCAAAGCAACCAGGTTCTTCATACCACTGCCAAATCTTCTTCAAGGAAATATTATAAATATGGTGCCAACATAAAGAATCCATTAGTTGTTCTTTCTTACAACTATTGCAAGTTCTGCCAGGTTCTGATTGTTTAATTACTGGTGAAGCAGAAAATAGAAATTTTTCAAAGTCAGCAACCGTACTACCAGACATGAGTTGAGCATCTTCTACTGCAGTTTGTAATTTGCAGGCATCATTAACAGCTATTATTATCTTTTCTAAATCAGTTTCAAATCCAAGAGTTTTCTTGTCTGTAATCTCAGAATTTGGGCAATTGATTGCAGCACAGGAATCTTCAGTTGAATGATGGTAGCAACTCAAGTTGTTACTTGAGTCATTAGCTCTAGCATATGAGAACTCTCTAACCTTACCCAATGATGATGAACTATTTGATACTACATCATCCATTTCAACAACTTCACGGTGGATTTGATTATGCAGTTCCTTATTGTTGACAGATATCTTTAGACACTCTAAAGGGTTTATATCTGAAACAGTCAAATCTCTCCTCCCTACTGGAACCCACTTCTGGATTGGAGTTTTAGTGCTGTTCAAATTGTTTGATTCTTTGTGACTTCCAAAATCAAGCTTTCCAAATTCTTGGCCTTCAGTACTTCCAATTGAATGACTTAATGTTTCTCTAGAGAACATTTTGGAATCACTTCCAGAAATAGCTTCAATGTGCCCTGGAGCAAACTGATTTAACGTCGTTGGAATACAGATAATTTCACTATGACAAACTCCATTACACACATTTCCTGACTCTTTTTCCTCCTCCATACGAACATGTGTTTCCTTCTCTATTTCTGCCATATAACTATCAGTCAACTTAGATAAACTTCTTCCCAAAAATCTATTATGAGGTGATTTTACTTCTGTAATATTTTGATTGTTGATATTTACAACTGGTGTATTCTGCAGGCCTTCTTTTGGCTGGAAATGATGCTTTTGGCCATTGGGCACATCAGTTTTACCAGTGTAAGTTCCACTCCAATGATTATGCTTTGCATGTTTAACAAATGTATTAGATTTGCTTTTTACATCATTAGCAGAATTTCCAACGGCAGATTTAAAAAGAGGTTTACCTGTCTTAGACCCTCTAGGAACCACTTGGGTTGCCTCTATTGTAGAATTTGCATCTGGACAAGGGTATTTGCAGGTTATTCCACTTTGTTTTTGCTTTGGCTCAATAAATTTATTTCCTTTTGTTTTCACCTTATTATCCTTTGTTGAAACCTCTCCATGAGGAGACGAAAAACTATCATTAGGTTTGGAACAACCCTTTTCAAACTTTTGGACCTTCTGCCATATGGAGCAATAGTTATCTTTGCCCCCATGATTATGTATATTTGCATTACTGGATCTATTATCTCCACTCAAACCACTATTGTCAATTGTTCTTCTAGCTCTTCTACCTCGCTTCCCAGATACAACTACATGGAAGCCATTGCTGCTCCCAGCCTGGCTGCCGCAGTCAGCTCTTTCAGTACTGCTATAAGCGTCAAGGACATCATTTGACAAATCTGTGTTATTGCTACAACAATCCTTTGATATTTCAGCATCCAAATCACATAAACTTGCAGTTGTGTCAGTCAAGATGACATGAGCAATCTCTCTGCAAGGTGAAACTATTTCACCCTCTGAAGAACTGGGTCCAATTTCCTCCTTGACAGGTAACTGCATTGCAATGTCATCACTTGAGTTCTCATCACTGTGACTGTTCCAACATTCTAAAGTTTTGTTAATGGGAATGTTCGAGGGATTTCCATCGTGGATATTATTTTCTTTACAATGGCCTTCTCTTGCGCTTCCATCAGTAGTTAATGGAAATACTGCTGCATCATCAGTTGTGCAGGATGAATTAAGAGAAATGGTAGTGTCGCGGCCTGAATCATCACCAGCAAATGTTTCAGGTGAAGCTTCAGTATCAACCATCTCAGCGCTGTTTGATGTACAGGAGGACAAATTTTGACAGTCTACAAATTCATTATTATTTTCACAATCATCCTTGTTTAGAATAATATCAGTACCCAACAAACTATGTGGTGTTGCTTCATCTGACAAGTTATTATCTGAGAGATGTTTTTCTGAAGAATAAACAGAGCTGGGGGTGGATGTTTCGGAAGCAGAAGTCCTATAAATGTTTCCATTGCATTGGACACTAGACTCAATTGAACCCGTTCTGGATGCAACTCGTTTATACTGCTTCCCCTTCTTTTTGCTTTTTTTTCTTGAATTCCTTTTAACTTTCTTATCCACTTTTGGAAAACCATTAACCATGAAATCTGAACCAACTTCATTTGTGTTATCACAAATTGAAACAGAAGAATTACCTGATGTAAAGCAGCAAGAAAGAGTACTTGAACTGGCTCGAGAACTAGACAAATTCTTTGTGCTTTTCCCTGAGCTACTTGCTTCACTGGAAATATAAGAAGAATTTGACCTTGAATATTCTGTATTTGCAGCCTGGAGACCAATCATTAACAGTCCCGGAGACGATGGCCTTTGACCATCCATATTAGACGGTGAGTGTAGATCAAATTTTTTCTGAACAGTAGTGTCTGGCAAAAAAGAAGGGAAATTTGATGCCTTCCTGAACACATCAGCGTTGACAAAGAGGACTGTGAATAATGGTAACCTGACAAATAAGGAAAGAGACGTATCAGCCAATAGGAGGAAAATGTGAAAAAAGAAAATGCACAGTCCCGAATGGTCATTACAGAAGAAATAAAGCCATTGTTTTTAGAATTTGTCTATGAAGCCATATATCAGCATATGCATCTGGAATGCTTCACCATATCATATATGCTTTGATATACATCCCTAACTTAGCGTTTCCATTGACTCGCTCATACCGAACTAGATTTTTTTTTTTAGGCGAACATAATCTTTGGGAACAAACCAAATATAAAAAGATGACTAATGTAGTTGATGTACTGTAACACAAATATAGAGATTAGGAATCAACAGAACAATAAGGAAAGAACTCCATGGCTAAAAATAACACTGAGTGTTGAGGAATGCTTCTGATGGGTAAGAATAACAATGAGTCATGCTTGACAGACCCTTTTGAAATGAGATTAGTGGCAACATTTTCACAATGTAATGAACTATCACAATGGGGAAAAAAGTAGATCAAACTCACTTATACCTCACAGTAAAAATTAATGAATCATAACACACCTCTGAAGAAGAAAGTGATGAGGAATGGGATGATTAGGAACTCTATGACTATGATGAGTCATGAGTATAACTTAAAAAATATTACAAATTTCAAATTTGAAGTTCTTTTTTGTATTATAAACTTAGATCCTATTTGCATTTTGTTATGATTACCTGGTAGGTGCAAGAAAAATAGATTGCATATTTAAATTATAATTAATGTTAATAATTTCTTAAAAGTAAGCATAGATGTGACCACAGATTTCTAGGCATATTGCATATGCATTATGCAGGGATCCAACGGCATGTCACATGTAAATGCTTTTTCTTTCATTTTAACTGATGTTGTGGGACGTCACAAAAGTAGCTCTTTTGCAGGGTTTATCTAGAAATAGTAAGTGATAAAATAAATTATCAAGGATGGATGTTTGGTTTGGGGCATATTTAGCCCACTCAACCCAATAAATCCAACTCGATAGAACATAGAATCCAATAGGCAAGGGAAACAAAGCCATTCTCACTTGAATCCCACCTACGAAGTCTCTTATCATCCTCATTAGAGAAAACAAGTGTACCTATACACAAGGAGTATGTGGAGTGGGTCCACAGGTAATGTCTAACTGATGCATCACGAGCTAGATAAGAGAAATGTAAGAAAATAAAGAGAAAACATGGGGAAGTTGAAATTAGGAAGAGAAGAGAGGGGAAAAGGAAGAGTTCAGAGAAGAGAGAAAAAAGACACCTAGAAGAAAAATAATTATTCATTATCATGTATGTATCTGAAAACCAATTCTAAAAAAAATAAATATCAATTGCACTTAAGCGTGATAAATATTCCCAGTATATCCAATCACATGCCAGTATATATATCAGTTTGAATAAAACACAAGCATCAAAATTCCCTTTAGCTGGTATTATTAGGCATCAGCCTGCATCCTGACACCCAAGAATATAAACACGAAGATAAAATGAATAATTTCACTACTCTTATCAAATACATCTGAAATTTGAGAGAATAAAATAGCAAAGCACTTCTATAAAAAATTTTAGAAAGTTCAAATAGGAAAAAACTCTTAACCAAAAAACCAGTGACTACATCCTGAAAATTGCTAAGCTGGTGGAATAAATGACCAAAAAGAAACAAAGAATACCTTAGTTCAGAACACGTTGGGGCAAGTCTAACTGGTTGAAGGTCTGGAGAAAAGTGTTTACTCATTAGAAGAAATTTACCATATGAACACATGCTTTCAGATAATCAAAACTACGGATTCCATAAAAGGCCACTTACTTTTGGACATGTACGGCTATTGGTCGGATCTATTAATCTCCTTGATAATGTATTGTTTCTCCCATAAGCAAACTTTTCGATAACACTGTTTCTCCTGCCATGTCCATACGGCATTGCTGGCTATGACTATATATGTACAAAAAGAAAAAATAAACACACACTGACAAATCACATGGATCATATGATAATGTTGAGATTCAATCACAAATGCAACAAGAAAAGGGCACATTCAAGTGGCACAATACTTTTGAAGAAAAAGAAAACATGCCGCCTTACTATCTTCTATTGCTGTTGAAGCACAGTACCAGTAATACATAGAAATGAATTTCCATTTTAATTCATTGGCGTAATATTTTTTTTCCTATTAAATAAAACACTGAAGCACATAAAAGTTTCAATAAATAGAAAGATAGACAAGCTCATTGGGACATATCTGTGAAAAGCATTAACAAAAAGTGTCTTCAAGCACCATAAGTCCAAAAAAAAATACTCTTACATTTTTCTGAAAAATTCTAACGACCCAATGCATATCCAATAAAATGTAAAACTTAAATGTCCAATGGACAGTTTATAATACATGTTCCTTCTGTCTCAATGAAAAAAACATAATGTTTAAGATGTTTGTGTATAGGGCGAAAAACAATGAAATGCATAAGTTCTGCTTACATCTAAGTCTTTCAGATTGAGAATAATAAAGTCAGATAATTAGATAAGCAGCTATACAAACTATAGAAGTTCTAACGCTCAATATATAAGGAATAAGCAGGGCAATAATACATTATGATGGCATATCATGTAAGTTAAAAGAAACGACCACAAAAGGGTAACCTGAAGAGTTAAATATGTTAGAATGCAGATTAGAGTTAGTTATTCAAGGAACTATCCTCAAAAAGGATAAGAGTGACTACAAATACTAATTTAGGAAAACTTGAATTGGTTTTTGTTTTGATGAGGAAAAAAATGAGCTCTCCATTAAGATGAATCATAACAAGCAATCTCGATAGTTTCTACAAAGGGATTCTCTGAAAGAGCAAAAACATGTTCTCAGAAACCTTATTGTCCGTAACATTTATTCCACGTTAGATGGATGTGTCAACAAATAAGTAGGTAGAACCTAAGATTGGATGTTCTTCGAGATAAACAAGGTCTGTGGAAGAAGGATGTGTATCTGCAGTTCTGCACAATCAAATTCCAATTCAATCCTAAGCACGTAGCCTCCCTACTTCAGATATAACATAAAATAGCAAAATTTGTCATTAGTCCACTGCAGACGAAACTCCCCTATAACTTTATCCAAGACGCCCATCTTCCCAAATTTTGACATATAGATTTGGCAAAGAAGACTAGATAGAAGACAAAAGGAATTATTTTTCATGTCAAAACGCCAATTCAATTTGGAGAAGAAACATCAGACTCAATCGTTCTAACCACAACCTTACCCATAGCACCATAGTCAAAGGCAGTCCACAAATTGCACTCCTAGAAAAACGCCACAATAAATCGAAGGTTCTTCCATCAAGCAATCACTAGGAGGGGATACAAGTTAGCATATCGAATAATTACGGCGAGAGCGCGGCGACAATATCCACGAACAACTTCACGGCAACCATTCGAACGAAAAACAAAGCGGCATGGCGAGCACAAACCCCATCCCATCGCCGAAGAAAGACACGGAAAAGAGGAGAAAAAGAAGGAAAAGAGAAAAAAAAAGACAGCCCCGGACGGGCTATACGACTTTACTAAGAACAGTAGGAATCGGAATCATCGAACCGCACATAGGAAAAGCATGTACCGAAATTAGCGCAGGGAAAAGCCGGAATACGCAAGCATCGATTTCGATTTGATAATCACACTAAATAAATTGCAGTTTAAATTAATTAAATATTTAAAATATATTTTATACTTTTTAAAAATAATATCAAATATTTTAAATAACACAAGCATTACATTGAAATTAATTTAACAAATAATAAATGTTCGTTTATTTAAACTAAATTAATTCACAAAGTCATGATTTCATATTTAGACTTAGTCATGGGTCTAAATTGTGATAAGTATGATTAGATGACTGTCGTTGGATCCTAAGCTAGTTGTTAAATTACGAGCACCTGGTTGCAAAAATCATTAAAAAAAATGATTAACGAGATTTTTCCGACCAACCTCGGACGACCGGCTCGATTACACGGAAGTTTTCCATCGACCGTCAGGGTAAATCGAGAAGCGCTCGCAATGGACGGTCTAGAAGCCCAGCGTCCCGGGTTCGCACCTCATTTGGAAGAAAAAATTCTATAAATACGTCGTAGTTAGGGATCGAACCGCGGATGTCTGAGATAGCGACTAATCGCCTTACCGTTGTATCGTAGCCCTGGTGACGGTTGCAAAAATCACAGCCGCTTGATCGAGTGGTTTTGTAATCTTTAAAATCACTATGATTTACAGTCAATATTAGTTGTATTGACCTTATATTTATAATAACAGTAAAACCTATAATTGGTTGTTAAATAGTAATTATATTTTTCAATGGTTAATTTTATCCTAAATTGACAATATATTTTGTTGCAGTGTAATTTAATTTGATGCAATTAGGAATTGTTTATTGATCTGATTTATTTCGAATTTAAAATTTATAATCATTGTAATTTAAAATTTATTTCCAATTATAATTCTAACTGAAATTATGATTTGATTTAATAGACATCGTTTGTTCTAAGACTGTCGCATTCTAAGGTGGTTTTATTCGGCGAGTCTCTTAAGAAGGCCCGTTTCATGATTATAGATGGGGCGTCGTTCTCTCCCACCACTTGTCTTGCTTGATGCATTTCCTCTTTTTCCGATCGACCCCAAGTTAATAGGATTATTATCGTGAAACAGAAAATATCTTATTTGTCGTCAATTCGTGTATTCCGTGTATTACTAATGTTTCTTAAAATTTAAGAGGTATTTGGTTCAAATTTATTAATCGGAATGGTAATGAGATTATTGAGCGATCAATGGGAATGAGAATCATGATTCCATTAGTAATATTTTGTTCAAATCCTGAAATGAAAATTATTGTCATTGATGATGTTTGATTCAGTTTAACTTTACTAATGGGAATCTATAAAAATTTCAAAATTATCTAAAATAATTGAATTATTACAAAATAGAGAAAGTGAAATAAAATGAGTTGAGAGATAAATTAGAAAAATATAAAGAGAAATTATGAGAGTAAGGTAAAAAAAAGAAATTAGAAGAAAAAATAGGAGAAAATACAATAATAGAGAAAATAAAGATAAAAAATAGAGAGAAAAAAAAAAGATAAGATAGATGTGATAAAAAATAGAGAGAGAAATCATTAAAAAAAATATAGAGAGAAAAAAATGAGATGAGAGAGATAGAAAAAATGATATAAAAAATATAGAGAGAGAAAGTGATAGAAGATATAGAGAAAAATAAAAAAATAAATATAGATAAATTATGATAAGAGAGGTAGAGAGAGGAATTAATATTAAATATATATAGAGAGAGAAAATGAGATGAGAGAGGTAGAGAGAGTGTGATATAGAAAAAGTAGAGAGAGAAAGAAATATAGAAAATATAGAGAAAAAGTAAAAAATAAAGATAGATAAATTATAATAAGAGAGGTAGAGAGAGAAAGTGATATTCAAAATATATAGAGAAAAAGTGAGATGAGAGGGTAGAGAGAAAGTGATATAGAAAATGTAGAGAGAGAAAGTGATATATGAAATATACAGAAAAAATGATAAATAAATTATGATAAGAGAGGTAGAGAGAGAAAGTGATTATCAAAATATACAGAGAGAGAATGAGATGAGAAAGGTAAAGAGAGAAACTAATATAAAAAAATATAAAAATATGAAAAATTAAGATAGATAAATTATAATAAGAGAGGTAGAGAGAGAAAGTAATATTGAAAATATATAAAGAGAAAATGAGATAAGAAAGGTAGGGAGAGAAAATAATAGAGAATGTAGAGAGAGAACAGAATAAATATGTAGAGAAAAATTTTAAAATGTAGAGAGAGAAAGTAAAATGAGATAATATAAAAAGAAATAGTAAAATAAAAAATAAAAAAAGGAGTGTTTTGGATATATGAAAATGAAAAAATGATTGATGAATTTGATTAATGAGAGAGGAGTAAGGAATGAAAATGAGGGAATGATTCCTTTATTTTCATTCCCATTGACACTTACCAAACAGTGTCAATGGGAATGATTACCATTCATTTCCATTTCCTAATCCTTATTACCCTAAATCAAACGCCTTCTTAGTTGTCTATGCCTTGTTTAAACAAATCAAACTAATTCGCTCCAATTAGAATTTATAATCATTAGAATTTGGGGATTAACATTCAATTCCAAATTCAGCTGGAATTCTCGGTGGTATCTTTTTACTCCTTATTTACTCCAAAGGTAAAAACAGAGAAGACAGAAGAAAATTTCGGCGATCTTTGTTAGACTAGTAAAAAATTAACAACTAATTTTTAAAATCCTGATAAAATAATAAATAAAATTAAAAAAATTTAACAACAAAATTATTTTTTTTCATAGTTAAAATTAAAAATCATAATTTAAATCGATAATTATTTTATGATCAATTTTATAAATTGGTAATAAAATAATAATTAATTTTAAAAATATATGGCAAATGATAAAAAAATAAATTTTAATTAAAATGAAAAAATAACGACAGTATAAAAAATTAAAAAATAACAATTGAATAATTTTAAAATTAATTATCAAAATTTAAATCGGAAATTATTTTACAATCAATTTTAAAGAATAATAATCGATTTTAAAAATTGACCTAAAAATAAATTCAAATAAAAAAAATGTAGCTACGAAATATCTTTTGTTGGAATTTTGTTGATTTGTATCTCCTCGGTATTTGACTTAGTCGGTTTACGACCGTCAGATCTTCCAGGAGGTTGCTTTCGGGGGAAGCAAATTGATTGGTTTACGTCGAGGCTAGTGTTCAACACTATCTCCGTAAAACGATATTGCTCCGCCACTGGTGCTCACGGATAACAACAATTCGTTTCCAAGATACAACGACGTCATCTCGGAATAGTAGCACTTCAAATTTCGAGACCGACGAACCATTCCGTAGGCTTTTTAAACTCTCGATGCAGAAGATGAATGAGTGCAAATGCTTTTAATTGCAATACTGGAATGAATGAAATGATCAAGTGAAGGGATCTATTTATATTGAGTGAAGATGTAAGTACCTTTTGGTTCGGACAGATCTGGATCGTTCATAACGAAAGGGTATAACCCTTTAAAAGTCTTTTAATCTCGTTTCTTGATCTGAAGAGTTATATCTCATCTTGATCTCAGCCGCCAGATTAGAGCATTTAATCCGACGCCTCATATCCATCCTCCATCTTCACAGTCAGATTCGAATCTGACGCTCTAGATCGCACCTGCCTGCGATCTGTCCAGATCTTTGATCCGACGCTTCAGATCGCACCTTCCTGCGATCTGTCCAGATCTTTGATCCGACAACTACCATTGAGCGTATCTTGAACAATTAATTTCTCATTCATCCTTAATCGGTTTTAAGCAAATAAATAGTCCAGATTTATCTACGCGAAACGTAGATTTCGATTTTGAAGTCAAACTTGACTTTCAACGATCGATGACATCAAAATTTTACTTTGCAAAATCGTATCCAGCAATCCCCAGATGAATGGAAATTAATACATGTATTACATGTATGCATGCTGACACTTTATAAGAGTCCAATCGATAAGTCAATGCATCGAGAAATGTAGCTTGTGGCTTTGAACCTTACGTAGTGGAATGCTATTGAGCATACTAGGTTGCGTAGTGAACGTGATGTCTGAATTGCTCAGGTGTTGGTGTATATTAAGACAATAACACCCACACAGAGACTTATCTCACCCACTTTTGGTTCTTATAATTGGTTTCGTTTCAGCCATGGACACTATCTTGGATTCATGAGTGTTTCATTGAAGCGGTCTGTCTTCACACTCACATAGGTGACACTTCTATCAATAGTATCCAACCATACTCCACCTTAAAGGTATAGAAGTAATTAAAAATATAAACTTATCCTCCCTACATGTGGTAGAACATCACCAAATCATCCTAGGATTGGGATAGTAGAGATAATTATTTCTCTTGTGATGTTACACAACTTTTGTAACTTCGTTGTCCCATTGAATTAAGATCTTGGGATCTCCAGTCAACAAGGATGGTTTACCGCTACAGTCATTTTTAGTTGTAGATTTTCAATCTCATTTCTCTTGATGAGCAGTATACTTGATCTCGATTTAGCCCCTTCGTTAGGGGATCTGTCAAATTATCCTTAGATTTGACATAATCGATTGCAATCACTCCGTTTGAGATCAACTACCTAATGGTATTATGTCGACGACATATATGTCGTGACTTACCATTATACATACTACTATGTGTCCTTCCAATTGCCGATTGACTATCACAATGGAAAAGTACGGCGGGCACAACTTTTGTCTAGCTCGGAATATCTTCCAAGAAATTCCATAGTCATTCAGCTTCTTCAGCTGCTATGTCAAGTGCTATAAACTCGGATTCCATTGTTGACCGAACTATGCATGTCTGCTTAGTGGATTTCCAAGATACTGCTCCCCCACCGATCGTGAATACATATCCACTAGTGGATTTGGAGTCTTTTGTATCGGAGATCCAATTAGCATCACAATATCCCTCCAAGATTGCAGGATACCTTCCGTAATGTAATTCGTAGTTTATAGTATATTTTAAATATCTAAGAACTCGCATCAGTGCTTTCCAATGGGTGTCGTTTGGATTACTCGTAAAATGACTCAGCTTGTTAACCACACAAGCAATATCCGGACGAGTACAGTTTGTGAGATATATCAAACTGCCAATTATCCGGGAATATTCCAATTGCGATATGGGTTCACCATGGTTTTTCGCTAAATGTTGACTTAGATCCATAGGTGTTTTTACAGTAGAGAGATCGTATGCATTGAATCTTTTCAATACTGACTCTACATAATGGGATTGTGTTAAAACTATCCCATTGGACAACCTAAGAATTTTAATTCCCAATATGACATCTGCTAGACCCATATCTTTCATGTCGAAACTATTGGTCAACATTTTCTTAGTACTCATGATGATATCATGATTACTTTCCATTATGAGCATGTCGTCTACGTATAGACAGACGATTACATAACTCTCAGGTGTGTTTTTGACATAAATGCATTTACCGCATTCATTTATTCTAAATTTGTTTGACAGCATTATTTTGTCAAATTTTTCGTGTCATTGCTTTGGCGCTTCTTTAAGTCTGTACAATGACTTAACAAGTCGACACACCTTTCCCTCAGTTCCAAGAGCTATAAACCCCTCGGGTTGCTCCATGTAAATTTCTTCTTCCAACTCACCATTTAAGAATGCAGTCTTAACATCCATTTGGTGTATTTCAAGGTCATACAATGCTACAATGGCTATCAGCACACGTATGGACGTAATCCTCATCATCGGTGAGTAGGTATCGAAGTAATCAAGGCCTTCCTGTTGCTTGTACCCTTTAGCTACAAGTCTGGCCGTATACTTGTCAACCGATCCATCAGCTTTATACTTGCGTTTTAGTATCCACTTACAACCTAATGGTTTAGTACCAGAAGGAAGGTCTACTAATTCCCAAGTATAGTTATTCATGATGGACTCGATTTCACTATTGACGGCTTCTTTCCACAATGGGGCGTCGGGACCAGAGAGAGTTTCGCTTAGTGTTCTTGGGTCCATTTCTCACATGAATGTCATGAAATCTAGCCCAAACGATTTCTCAACTCTAGCCCGTTTGCTCCGACGTGGCTCTTCGCTTTGATCGTCAATAGTCCTTTTATGACAACTAAGTTCTGGAACATTATCTTTGTTAGAACTTCCGTTGTCATTAATTTGAACGATTTCCTTCTTATTTGGGAGCACATCTTCAAAAAATATTGCATTCCGAGATTCTATGGTTGTACCTACATGAATATCAGGAATGTCTGACTTATGAATTATGAAGCGATATGCACTACTGTTTTGGGCATATCCGATAAATATTGCATCGAACGTTTTAGGTCTGATCTTAACTTGCTTTAACTTAGGTACTTCGACCTTTGCTAAGCACCCCCACACACTTTCAAGTATTTGTACGATGGCTCACGACCTTTGAGAATGTGATTTACTGATAATATGACTCCCCCCCCCCCCCCCACACACAAGTTCTAGGGTAAGTTGGAATAGCTCAGTTGGTTAGAGTGTGTGGCTATTAACGATAAGGTTGGAGGTTCAAGCCCTCCTTGTGCTTTTTTAGCTAATTTTTAAAAATCCTTCCATGAAGGAGGGAGTTTCTCGATTACCGTAGCAACTTTGAATGACTCGTTCAGCGGCATTCCTTCGGCGTCCAGATCATGCATTATCAGTTGCATGTCTTGGACCTGAAACGTGGCGCTCTTGGAATCCTCCATTTTGAAATCCAGAACCGACCGACGATGAATTTCTTCACTCCGGCGTTTTTTGATTTTGTATTTCTTCTTCAGCGATTCCCACAGTGACTTGGCCGTCTCTATTATGCAATATATGTTATATAGCGCATTATCCAATGCATTTAAGAACGTAATTACGGCACAGGAAGTCTCTGTGTGACCACGCATCGCGAGCAGCCTGGCTCCCGGAATTATTTTCCGTAGCGGTTGGCGGGTCTTCACGCAGGAATAGTACAAGGTTCAGCGTGGTCAGGTAGAACAGCATATTCTGTTGTCATCCTTTGAAGTCGGCTCCGTTGAATTTCTCCGGCTTCTCAGCGTGAGGGACGACGGTTAGTACATCGTTGATTCTAGTCATATCAGTTTACCGATATCGTTTTACAATTGTTGGAATTTTGTTGACTTGTATCTCCTCGGTATTTGGCTTAGTCGGTTTACGACCGTCGGATCTTCCGGGAGATTGCTTTCAGAGGAAGCAAACTGATTGGTTTACGTCGAGGCTAGTGTCCAACACTATCTCTGTAAAACGATATTGCTCCGCTACTTGTGCTCACGGATAACAGCAATTCATTTCCAAGATACAATGACGTCGTCTCGGAATAGTAGCACTTCAAATTCCGAGACCGACGAACCTTTCCGTAGGCTTTTTGGACTCTCGATGTAGAAGATGGATGAGTGCAAATGCTTTTAGATTGCAATCTTTGAATGAATGAAATGATCAAACGGAGGGATCTATTTATATTGAGTGAAGAGTTAAGTATCCTTTGGTTCGGACAGATCTAGACCGTTCATAACGAAAGGGTATAATCCTTTCAAAGTCTTTTAATCTCGTACCTTGATCTGAAGAGTTATAACTCTTCAGATCTCATCTTAATCTCAGCCGCCAGATTAGAATATTTAATCCGACGTCTCAGATTCATCCTCCCTCTTCACAGTCAGATTCGAATCCAACACTCTAGATCGCACCTACTTGCGATCCGCCCTGTTTGCGTACCATCTGTGCCTTCATCAACATCAAGTTACTTTAATTATTCGATCACTAAATCTCAAAACTTCTTCCTAATTTGCTTAACCTAAATCCGAGCTAAAAGCCAGAAATCATGATCATCGATAGCATAATTTTGACATGCATTGATGCGGTTTCAGGCAAAATGGCCTTCGACTTTGATGATTCTCATCACACCGCCTCCGATAGACTAAGAAGATCGATTCCGTTAAGTACTATTTATATCTACATCTACAATTAATCTCAAAACTATTTATTTATTTTTAATAAAATGGACTTCGAATTTGGTGATTCTCATCACACCGCCTCGGATCGACAAAGAAGGTCCACTCTACCTCTACAATCTCAAAAGTATTTATTTATTTTTAATTAATTTCTACAATAGCATTTAATGATTTTATGCAGATTTCCTTACACCTGTTTAGAAATTCATGGAGAATTAAATTTTATAATTTAAAAATAATTTAAGTAAAGAAATTGAATTTTCATGAGAAATGAAATCTAATAAAATTAAGAAATTCAATTTTATTCTAAATAGGTATGATTGCTTTGAGAATTAAATTCCAACAAACTAAAATAATCTCACATAAATATAATACTTAATTTTTAATCTATCAATAAAAGATAAAATAGTAAAAATAATTAAATTTATTTAGATTTAGATTCATTCCAAATCAATTTCTTTGTTTATTGAGTCATTCCAAATATAAAAATTAAATTCAATTTTCGTTGGAATTTAATTTTAACTGGAATTCAATTTACGATGGAATTTAATTCAATTTCATTGTTTAAAAATTTTCCAAACGCAGATCAGGACTAACAGAAAGAACCAAAGCAGCCTTGGGAACTTAACGCAAGACCATAGACTCCGTCGCCAAACAACTTGGCCTCCCCGTCGTTGAAATATGAACGAAGATGCAACAAGCATTCATCTAGATCTAGCTCATTGCTCGAATTCTTATAATGGGCAGGCTCCATCTTGTTTAAGCTATTTCTTTCGCCTTTCGATTTAGAATGTAAGAAGATTAAATTGTCGTACGTACGTATTTGCAGGGACGGATTGCACTTCACAACTCTTGGAAACCATTTGCTGTTTCATGAAATATTAATAAGATGGACAAGTTCAACCACAACTGCAATTATACAAGCATTAATATGATTATTTTGTTTCATAGCGCAAATATAACCAAGTATGTATGCTTGGTTGATTACATGGAACTAGCAGTAATATTATTCGTAAGTGAACAAGCAGACGACAGTCTCTCCTGCTCCACAGGCTTTCTTCACATGCTCAAAGTGCTGATGTCTCTGTGTCATCCTCCTCACATGTTCGGTTTGATGTTGAGGCGATTTCCCACTTTCTGCCCAAGAGACGCATCGCACTGCGACCACATTTAACAGAGAATTAATCGCTGCAAATCCACTGTTAATTCATCTCTGCTGGTGGAGAAAACTTGTGTCGAGGTGGGAGTTTTTACCTGTGACAGATAGTTGACCCAGATGCTGCGAAGCTCATGGCTGACCTTGGGGTGGGCTAGTCCCTCTACCCATCGCTGGACAAAACGCTCTTGCCTGAGGCATGGCGATAACTAAAGCTTAGATTTTGATTGCAGAAAAAGATCACTGAGCAGATAGAGGGTTTTACCTGTCAGGTGCCCAGCTCCGGTATCGCTCTCCAGGTTGCTTGAAATCATTTTGCTTGGGAATAATAGTCTGCGTTCATAAGACAACATATGTATATATATAGATACTCTCTGCAAGAAGAAGAAGAAAAGAAGAAGAAGACGAAGACTGACCTTCTCACGCCTGCCAGTAATTATGCGGTTTGGAATTGGGAATCTCTCTGCATGCCGGAGCGTAGAGTGTCTGGAAGGATAGTAATCCACCTGGACAACAAGAGCAAGAACAATTTTAGGATCTGCTGAAGATAAAAGATCGATCTTTGTTTTGATATAGTCGAGCACCTCTTCATCCCTGTGCATGAAGTTCATGAGGCCGTCGTAGTGGTTGTTATGGTGGGCGCACTTGGGGGCGTTCACCGGCAGCATCAGGTAGTTGGGGCCGAGCCGGTACCGCTGCGTGTCGGCGTAGGCAAACACCCTGCACTGCAGCATCTTGTCGTCGGAGTAGTGGATGCCCGGCACGACGAGGCCCGGCCCGAAGGCCAGCTGCTCATTCTCCGCGAAGAAGTTGTCGATGTTCCGGTTGAGCACCAGCCTGCCCACCGGCTGCAGCGGCAGCAGGTCCTCCGGCCACGTCTTCGTGTCGTCCAGCGGATCGAAGTCGTACTTGTCCTCCGTGTCCGGGTCCATCACCTGTACGAACAGCTTCCACTCCGGGTAGTTTCCGGCGGCGATGGAGTCGTAGAGGTCCTGCGTCGCGTGGCTGTGGTTCTTCCCGCCGACGATGATGGCCTCGTCCTCGAGCAGGCACTTGACGCCGCAGGTGGGCTTCCAGTGGAACTTGACGTAGTTCGCTTTGCCTTCGCGGTTGATGAAGGTGTAGGTGTTGACGCCGAAGCCCTCCATGTGGCGGTAGTCGGTGGGAACGCCGACGTCGTCGAAGAGGAAGAAGAAGGTGTGGAGGCTCTCCGGGTGGTGCGACAGGAAGTCGAAAACTCGCCAGTACTCCTGGATGTGGGACTTGGGGTTGGGCTTGAAGGCGTGGATCACGTCCGGGAACTTGATGCCGTCGCGGATGAAGAACACCGGAAAGTTGTTCCCCAGCAGGTCCCAGTTCCCCTGTTCGACGAAGAGCAGAGAAAGGGGGAAAAAAATCAGGTTAAAAAGTTCTTTCAGACACTCCATCGAACAGTTGGCGCGCGAGTGCAGACCTCCCGGGTGTAGAACTTGACAGCGAAGCCGCGGGGGTCGCGGATGGTCTCGGGGCTGCCGCGCTCATGGATGACGGTGGAGAAGCGGACGATGACCGGAATCTGGACGCCGGGGGCGCGGAGGAAGTCGGCGCAGGTGAGGTTGGTGACGTCATGCGTGCACTCGAAGAAGCCCTTGGCGCTGGCGCCGCGCGCGTGCACCACCCGCTCCGGAATCCGCTCCCGGGCGAAGTGCCCGATCTTCTCGATCAGATGGTAGTCCTCCAGTAAAATCGGCCCTAAAAATTCAAAAATAAATAAATTATAAAATATTTATAATTTTGTTTTTTAAAAAATACGAATATTACCTCTGGATCCGACCGTGAGCGCCACGTCATCATTCCACACAGGCCCACCGGCATTGGTGGTGGTAAAGTTGGTGTCGAAGGAGCTCGAGGGACGGAACTATCAACAAAATTTAAAATTAATTAACTCAATAAATAAATAAATAAATAAGCAATACTTACATGGATGGAAAATCTCCAGTAATTTTAAAAAAATAACAAAAAAAATTGAAATTTATTTGACCGACTACGAGTCTACTACGACAACTACGGGAGCGTCGGTTCCCCGTCGCGGATCGGGCGCGGCAGCCATTGGTCCAAACACGAGGATCCACGATCCGCGCGGTCTATTAGTCTATACCCTCGGTTTAGGATTGTGGGGCCCCTGTTTGGACCAATGAGCTGTTACTTCCCGATCCTTCCTGTATCATCGACCACAGCGGATGGTTCGTAAGCATCGAGATAACACCAGTATAATATGCACATACATACGAAACTAAAGAATTCAACGTTCCCATGCACGTTTCAACATGTGTACATCCAAAAGAAATAAAATTAATGAAATTAAAAAAAAACAAGATTTTTTTTGGGTGAGGAACAAAATATATTAATGATCATCAAGATTTCCTACCTTGTAGGGATCCATTGAGATTTGAGAGAGGAAAAGGAAAGAGGTGTGAGTGTCTTTACAAGATTTGAAGAGCTACTTTGGGTCTTTAAATAGAACGGAGGGGTGGGTCTCGTCACCGCCCGGTGCTTGAACCGCTTAGTCTTGGCCCCTCTCTCACTCTCTCTCATCTTCATTGAGAATTGAGACGCTGACGGATTTGTGGACTGTGCATGCATGACAGCGTATGAAATCTGATAAGCTTGGTTTTCTGTTTACCTAAAGGACAAATCAAATAAAGAAGGACATAAAAAACGTTAAATTATAACATGAAATTTAATAAAAATGAAATTATAATATGAAATTTAATACGAACGATATGTAATTATCAATTTGGACATCGACGTTGACCAGAGGCTATCATTAATAAAATTATATTCTAGAAGACAAATTAAATCCGTCGAAAATCATTATAATCGAAATATCATATCTTAAATCTCATATCGAAAATTCATCCTGTCTATCATTTTTAATAAAGAATATTATTTGAGAGTTAAAGATAATTTTTTCTTACCTGCTGTTAAAATAAAATTTTTAAAAATATTTGTGACCGCCACGTGGCCGCATGTTCAAAAACAACATGGCCGCTGCTCCCAGAGCGTCTCATTAAACTTCTATTTAAAAAAGATTTTTTATAATTTTTAATGTGTCATATAAATACCACATTAAAAATTAAAAAATCTATTAGACATCTCGTTAAAATTATTAATAATTTTATTTTTAAAATTTTAATATGTTATATTAATACCACATCACAAATACAAATATAAAAACGTACAAAATTTTTTTTGAGTCATATATATATATATATATATATATATATATATATATATATATATATATATATATATATATATATATATATATATAAAATTTTCATTTAATATCTTTATATAATTTTTATTTAATATTTTAAATAATTATAATCTTTAATTTAATATATTTATATTTTTAATTAATATATTAATTAACTTATAATTTTTAATTTAATCAAATTTATAATTTTCATTTAATATTTTAAATAATTATGATCTTTAATTTAATTTATTTGTAACTTTTTAATTAATAAATTAATTAACATGATATTTAATTTAATTAATAATTTTTATTTAATATTTAATTAACTAATAAATTTTAATTTGATTATAATCATTTATATATTTTTAATTTATCAAATATATTTATTCCAAAAAAAATAAATACAACTTTAATCATTAGTATTTATTCGTGAAATAAAATATATTAATTCATTTTATTGAATTTATTTTTAATTATTTTGAAAGGTCGATTGGTCGAATATGCAATATTATTGCATCATTTATTGTTAGCTCAACCTCCAAGAGAAAAAAACAATTTTGAAAAAATAAACCTGCTCTTAAACTAACCTCAAAACTCATGCTCATAATGGTTTGAGATTTTTTGTTCAGCTTTTTTGTTTCACAAATCTCTCTAAAAACCTTGCATTGTCGATGCCCTCAGATGCGAACATTGCCACGTAGCGAAGGGTGTGCAGCGGATCATGACTTTTTTTAGACGAAGTTGATCCTCTACATGCCCCTGTGCACGACAACAGACGTGCTTGAGAGGCACACGACCACTAGGGTTGTCTGCCATATGATCACATGCTCTTAGGCGCAGACGCTATCGCATAGTGGATCATGACTCCTTAGACAAAGTTGATCCGCTGCGCGCTCCCTTGTGTGCGGCAACAGACATGCTTGAGAGGTGTGTGACCACATAGGTTGACCGCTATATGACCAAGTGATCTATTAGGCGGGGGCATTGTCGCATAGTGAATCATGACTCCTTAGACGGAATTGTTCCACTACGCGCTCCCTTGTGCGCGATAGCCAACACACTTGAGAGGCGTGTACCGATGTGGATTGATAGCCACATGGTCGCATGCTCTCAAGCGTGGGCATTACCGTGCAATGGATCATAACTTCTTAGATGGACTACATTGATCCATTGAACGCCCCCCTTGCAGCGTAACGAATGTGCCTGAAAGGTACACACTACAAAAAAAACCATCAGTAAGAGTGATTATTTAAGAGTGGTTTTAATACCACTCTTGAAAGTTGACCAACTGAATCGATTTGAACTAAACTGTTTCTATTGTCTAACCTTTTAGAACAATTTTGAAACCACTCTTATTGAATAGCTTTAGCATCACTTTGAAAAAATTTAAACTGCTCTTAATAATACAACTAGTAGAAACAATCTTAAAATTACTGATATTGGATACTTTTAGTGGCAGTTCTCGGTTAAACGTTGTTACTAACCTTTTCTATTGCTCTAACTTCTGGGAGCAATTTTTAAACCGCTCATATTAGATTTGTTGAATATAAATTTGTGTAAAGTGTTGTTACAAAATGTTTCTATTACTCTAATGGTGTTTAATTGATTTTTAAACTGCATCTATTACATAATTTTAGCATTGATTTGTTGAGACAATCTATGGTCTATGGGACCATGTGTTTTGATGTTTGAGCAGAGGATTTAAGTTAGGGTCACCCTTGGTGTTTGATATGTGTATTGAGTGTGCAGGTCTGCAAGATATACATATGACTTAGCTTGATAACTTCGGGTCTGATGAAGAATGGTGCATCCAAGGGACTGTAAACAAGGCAGCAAAGATGAGTCGAGGCATACACGAAGGATGGCATGAGCACGAGCCATATGTGAGCTTGTATGCATCCGAGGGATGAGAGCTAAAGCGAAAAAAGCTTGAAGGCAAGAGTCAAAACAGCGATGAAAAATCAATTGAGTCGTGAGGGTCTAAGTGAGAGTGAACTGTACTCAGGAAGGAAAACCTTAGGTTTAGGGTTTTACCAGTAGACTGGTAGAAGTCACAGAAGGATCAGTCGACTCATCTTCTGTGCAGTTGACTAGAGTCGGTTGAATTCAAACGTTGGGTTGTAACGTTCTAATTTGACAGCTAGCAGTTGACTGATGTTGACACCAGTTGACTGGTAACGGATGGATCAGCAACGAGCTCTATTTAAGAGAGCTCGGTTTGCTTGAGCAAGGTTGACGAAATTGATCTTGGTTAAAGATTAATTAGTAGTTTAAGTGCTCAAGTGTTCTTGGTGAGATTGTGGTAAAATTTCTCTATCGATAAGGAGCTACACGAGCATAGCCGGAGGTTTTCCGATGAGTTATCCACCCATGAATCAGGATCGTCCACCTTAAGGACTACCGTGGAGTAGAAGCGACATATCTAAACCACATAAATTGGTTTATCTTCTTGCTTATATTAGTTTTACTTTAATTGTTATTCTGCTTGCGCATTAACTGTAGGAAGTGGGCAGCGTGTGCAATAACTGCACACGCTGCAGCGTGTGCAGTTATTGCACACGCTGCAGGGAGTGGGGTTTGTTGCCCCCTCCCTCTCCACCACTTCTACCCCCCTTTCCTCTCCTATATAAGGAGAGGGTAAGGGGCTTCATTCAAGTGCAAGAAAGGGAAGCAAGAGCAAGTGAGAAAAACTCTGAGAAGAGGAGATCGTCCATAGTTCGAGGGATTTGGTTCGTGGTACCGAGAGGGGAAGAACTTTCCAATTCTGTGATCGTTCTTCCGACGACAAGCGCGAAGAACAACGAAGGGGGAGCGTGAATCGCTGTAAGTGTTTACCGTTTTTATAAATGTAGATTCAATATCTTAAATTGCGTTTAGAATTTCATGCTTAGATTAACAATGATATCAGAGCAAGTAAAAATTCTAAATAGCATGAAATACAAGCAAATCTGAACAGTTTATATTTTATCTTTTGTTCGGATGGATGAAATAATAGCATAGTGGAACAGTTCATGCATGCAATTCATGAGAAATACAAGCTTATTTTATTATATTTCTTTAAAGACCAAGTGCCTTCGTGAGATTGAGAATTTGTCACGAAATGTTGCTATTTCCATTGCCTTAGATCTTGACATGATTTATTACTGTCATTGGATTGTTGTGAGAGCAACTAATGATCGGCTTTTGTAGCCGGTCAACACCAGTGACCGCGGGTAATTAACAGCCGCTACACTTACCGCGTTTGTCGCAGTAGAGGTCAGCGATGATGTTAGCGAGAACATCAATAACTCTATAAAAAAAAAAAATCTTTATGGTTTTAAATTTTTTTTCATGCATGATTCAGTTAGCATTTAATATTGGACGTATGTGATAAAGTTAGATTTGAATTTAAATTGGGTTTAGGCCCTGTTTAATTTATGGAATGAAATTCATTTGAACTCGACTTAGGTGGAATTTAAATCATTAGTTGATTTAATTAGACCAAGTTGATCCAATTTAATCTAAACCATTGGTTGGTTCGACCAAATTTTATCCGTTGTTTAACCTGATTAGATAGGCTAAGGTTAGACAAGAACAGATTAAGATAATCATGTCCAATTAGATTAGTTCTAATAAGGACAATAAATTCAACCTTAGAATCTGATCGATTAGTCCGATGTCAGTCAATCGAGGCTCCTCGAAGAAAATTTGTTTTTCTTGTCTATTTGTGATTTTACGTGTATACATATGAATTGAATTGAACCAGTTTTGTACTGGATTGTCGGTTTTGTACTGACAATGTATATTTTTCAATTCTAAATATTGCACGATAGGGACAGCATGGCTGGTCATAATGAGCGACTAGAGGAGCTATTGGCGGAATTCAGGACAGTTTTCTATAGTCCATTTCTCGGAGTCCAGGGCGTTATAGGACGACTGGATCGGATCTTCTGGAAACTTGAGCGGGCCGGGTTCCCCATGATTGATGATCACCGAATCGGGGAATTAATGCGTGCTCTACCAAAGAGAGCAGGGAAAGTTGCGAATCAGATATGGGCTGAACACAACTTTCGCCTCTCCTACATAGAGCTATGCAATCAGCTGCTGCGCCAACAGTTTCCTGAGGACTTAGGGGAATCTGACTCCAAGTCTGAAATGGAGGAGGATCCTGAACCCGAGGAGAATCTCGAAGAAGAAGAGGATCCCGAGATTCTTGAATACGAAGAAGATCCCGAGATGGAGGAGGATCCAGAGGAGGATCCAGAGATAGATCTGATTGAAGAATTCCAAGGGGATCCTGAGGAAATTGATTGGGATCCGGACGTGGATAATATGGAAATAGAGCAGGATCTAGAAGAAGAAGAAGATCCTGAAGAGACAGTAGAGGATCCTGAAGAGGTCCCAGAGGACATTCCTCCTCCACCTGAGGTCACTCTGGTCCAGACTAGAGAGACGGGTCAATTTTTAGCTACGATTCTACTGTCCGCTCTATTGGGAGCAATATCAACCTATTTGTTCTCTTAGCTTCCTTTAGTTACTGACGTTATGTACAGTCAGTATTTATCCATGTAGTGTAATTGTCGTTATGTACGAACAATTTAAGTAATGTTATATGTTAACAAATTTGTTAAATGATTAGTTTATTTAATGATAATTAGTTCATCATAATTAAATGATTAGTTCATTTAATGATGATTAGTTCATTATAATTAAATGATTAGTTCATTTAATGGTGATTTGTTCATTTGATGGGATGTGTGTGATATAACTAATCATTGTTTATTAGATTGGAACATACAAAGGATGAGTGGGAACGTGGTTGTCACTTGATTTTGTAAACCAACTCTATTTACAATGAGTTAGTTATTAATTACATGCATATAACATACACTGAATTACTAAATAATACGTTTATTTATGTTAGGTCATGGCAACAAAGAATATTATAGCTGAACTGAACAAAGGAGAGAAACTAAATGGGGACAACTACAAAATATGGCACCTCAAGATACAGTATGTACTTGAGGAACAAGAAGTTCTAGAAGCTGTAAATCAATTTATGGTAGAACCTGTAGACGGTGCTACCGCCCAGCATAAGCGTGATCTTGATGCCTACAAGACATGGAAGAAAAAGGACTCCACAGCAAAGGGCATTTTGATTAGTTCAATGGTTGATGACCTAGTGTATGAGTATGAGCCATTGCCATCAGCTCATGCGGTCTGGGTTGCCCTGAGAAATAAATATAGTGGAGTTAGCATAAGTAAGCTTCGCCAGCTGACAATCAAATTTGACAGCTTCAAGAAACGCCCGAATGTCACCATGACCCAACATCTTAGGGAAATGGGAAATATGATTCGAGAGCTAAAAACTGCCGGTCATGAGTTGACAGATGAACAACAGGTTCAGGCAGTTATCCGTTCCCTTCCTGATTCTTGGGAATCAATGAAGCAGAATCTTACTCACAGTGAAAGCATTAAAACTTTCATTGATGTCTCACGCCATGTTGAACTGGAAGCGGAGAGAGTAGAATCTGCAAGGATATCTGGACAAGCTTTCGTAGCTGAAGGATCTAGACCCAAGAATAAGAAGATATGGTTCAAGAAAGGAAAGGGAAAGGGAAGAGGAAAAGAAGCTGCTGCTGGGCAAGGCCCGATCAAGAAGGAGTTTAAAGGAAAGAAGTATGGAAAGAAACCTAAAAGCAAGCTGACTTGCTATAACTGTGGCAAGAAGGGCCACTTCGCTCGAGATTGTACCGAGCCGAAAAAGGTAATTCCATATTTAACTTCTTTTCATAAGCATAATGTTGCTAGTTCAGTGTTGTTAGCTGATTCTCATCCATTGTGGATTATAGATTCAGGAGCAACGAACCACGTAGCTCGTGATCGAGCTACATACGTGGAGTACCGTCGGGTACCAGCTGGTAACAAATGGATATATGTCGGAAACAATGCAAGAATTGAAGTCAAAGGCATTGGCACTTGCAAGCTCAACCTTCGTGGTGGACAAACGTTGTTTCTACATGATGTCCTTTATGTTCCTGATATTCGACGGAATTTGGTTTCCGTTACTTGTCTTCTTGATTTGGGCTATTGTATAAACTTTTACAGTCGTTGTGTGGAACTTCGAATTAACTCTGTGTTAATTGGGTGTGGTTATGTAATGAATGGTTTCATAGTTCTTGATGTGGAACATGATATTAATTGTGGAATTAATAGTTGTTTTTCAAACATTGCTCTTGCTAGTGATGCTGATATCAATGAGGAAATTTGGCATGCTAGACTAGGACATATAGGACAAGAAAGAATGAATCGATTAGCTAAGGAGGGTCTATTAGGCTCTCATGCTAAGATTAACTTGTCAGTATGTGAGCATTGTCTTGCTGGAAAAGCAACGAGGAAACCATTTGGCAAGGCTATTAGAGCTGAGTCACCATTGCAATTAATTCATTCAGATATTTGTGGTCCGATGAATGTGAAGGCTAGACATGGAGCTTCCTATTTCATTACATTCATTGATGACTTCACACGTTTTGGTCATGTGTATTTGATATCTCATAAATATGAAGCATTGGATTGTTTCAAACGTTATTTGAACGAAGTTGAGAATCAATTGGAACGTAAGATTAAAACCTTACGCACTGACCGTGGAGGCGAGTACTTGTCTGATCAGTTCAAGACAACTTGTAATGAGCGAGGGATTATTAGACAACTAACCATCCCTGGAACTCCGCAGCAAAATGGAGTTGCTGAAAGAAGGAATCGTACTCTTCTAGATATGGTTAGGTCTATGATGGCTCAAGCTAATTTGCCAATTTCCTATTGGGGAGATGCATTATTAGTTGCAACCTACATACTTAACCGAGTGCCTTCTAAGTCTGTTCCATCTACTCCATATGAGCGTTGGACAGGCAGAAAACCAGATTTGAGCAATCTGAGACCCTGGGGGTCAGCTGCCTATGTTCATGATAAGACTCACAGGTATGGAAAACTAGGACCAAGAGGTAAAAAGTGTATCTTTGTAAGGTATTCTGATACTTCTAAGGGTTATGTTTTCATTGGTGAGCAACAAGATGGAACCATCTCTGAAATAGAATCTAGAGATGCTACTTTTCTCGAAACTGAATTCCCAACTAGAGGTGAAGTTGATAAATCAATTCCTTTATTTGCAATAGAGGAAGAGGATACTGTTCCTCTATCAACAACACAGGTATCACAGGAGATACCTGAATCTAGTCAACCCAGTGGGAGTAATTTGCCAATGAATGAATTAGTTTCAGTTCCTCAACAGTCTGACCTACGACGAAGTAGTCGTAAGATTATTCCTCGGAGAAGGTTTGACATTGAGAATGAGGCATTAATGATACTCCCTGTTGATGATGAGGAACCTCGATCGGTTGAGGAAGCTTTGAGATGTTCAGTCAGAGAAAAATGGAGAATTGCAATGGATGAGGAAATGGAGTCAATGAGAAAGAATCAAGTTTGGGATTTAGTCGATCTTCCTCCGGGCCGAAGGGCTATTGGGAATAAATGGATTCTCAAAATTAAGAGGAAGGCAGATGGATCGATTAATCGATACAAAGCTCGTCTGGTTGCAAAAGGATATACCCAAATGGAGGGTATTGATTTTGAAGAGACATTTTCCCCAGTTGTGAAGTTTGTGTCAATACGTGTCATTTTAGCTATAGTGGCACATTATGACTTGGAATTACATCAAATGGATGTAAAAACGGCTTTCCTTAATGGAAATCTTGACGAAGAAATCTATATGGCACAGCCAGAAGGTTATATTGCTGAAGGCCAAGAGGATAAAGTATGTAGACTTAAAAAGTCTTTATATGGGCTAAAGCAAGCGTCAAGACAATGGAACATAAGATTTAATGAAGTCATTTTATCTTATGGTTTCGAAATGATCAATGAGGATTATTGTGTTTACCTCAGGGAAGATAAAGGAAAGATAGTCATTTTATCATTATATGTTGATGATATGCTAATAGCTGGAAATGACACACGGTTTGTGATAGAAGTCAAATCATGGCTTTCATCGCAGTTTGACATAATAGATATGGGTGAAGCTGAGTACATCTTAGGGGTGAAGATCATAAGGGATCGTTCAAAAAGACTTTTGGGTTTGTCTCAAGAGGCTTATATTACTAAGATGTTACAACACTTTAATATGTCTAATTGCAACATTGAACAAACTCCTATAGCGAAAGGTACTGTTCTGAGCAAAGGTATGTATCCCAAGACTCCTGATGAAATAGCCGACATGAAAAAGAAGCCATATGCCAGTGCCATTGGTAGTTTAATGTATACAATGTTGTGTACACGTCCCGACCTCAGCTATGCAGTTGGCTTGGTTAGCCGTTTCCAGTCAAATCCAGGATCGAGACACTGGAAAGCGGTGAAGAGAATATTCAGATATCTAAAAGGAACAGCGGATTATTGTCTCTGCTTCCAAGGATCGAAATTGAGCCTGAAGGGCTATACAGATGCAGATTGGGCAGGAGATCTTGATGACAGAAAATCCACATCTGGGTATACTTTCTTGCTGAACGGTGGCGCCATCTCATGGAACAGCAAGAAACAAGCTTGTGTAGCATTGTCGACAATGGAAGCCGAGTATGTGGCTTGTGCAGCGGCTGTACAAGAAGCTGTCTGGCTGAGAAGATTCCTGAAGCATTTGAAGATTGCTGAGGATAGTGGGAGTCCAGTTACAGTGTACTGTGACAATCAAGCTGCGATAGCTTTTTCCAAAGATCCCAAATATCACAGCAAAGGCAAGCATATAGAAATCAAATATAATTATGTAAGGGATATTATTGACAAGAAAAAGGTAATTCTTGAGTATGTCCCTACTCGTGCTATGCTTGCAGATCCTTTTACCAAGCCATTGACAAAAAAGTCATTTCTTGGACATGTGAAGTCTTTGGGACTTCGAAAAATGTAACACATTGTAATGACGATCAATTTTAAATGAAAGTGTCATGATTTATTCAGTGTAAATGTATTTGTTACATTTGGATAAAAGCAAATGTATTTGTTACATTTAGATAAAAGTAAATGTATTTGTTACATTTTGAATAAAGTCTCGATAAGCATGTTGGCAGGTTGAGATTGGTCCACTCACATGGACAATCATCTCTATTTGTTGAGTATAAATAGAGGTAAGATCATTACTTATGGGGCAGCTTGAGTAGCTGTGAATAGAGACATACTCGTAAGTTGAGGTCGCCTTGATTTTGTATCAAGATGAGATTATTTAATATAATAATCGAAGTAAATGTTCCCACCATTTACTGAGCCTGCTTGTAGCCAGATTGGAGTTCATAGGTTGAATTCAGGATTAGACATTGGGTATGTCTAGATCGAAATCTGTACGATGTTAATTTTAGAAGAAAAACATGCACTCTTTATGTGTTAAAGAGAGAAACATCGTAGCATGTGTTTCATACCACATGTGCTATAGCGACAATAAGGGTTGTAAGAGAATTGATCCCTGCTTCCTTACTATGTGAGACCCTTGAGGTTATAAGTTAATCTCAGTTTTACCCTAAGTGACTATTTAGCTGTTTACTTGAAATTCTAATCAGTGTATGCTACTTTAGCATGTGTCCTATTGACTATGGATGATTCGGTCTACGGAGCATAACTAGGAAAGCAACTGATTAGAATGAAGAGATTCTAGCTATAAAGGAAGATTAAGAGAGATTTACATCATTGACATTTATTCATTGGTCGACCAATTATATTTTTTGTTGTGTACTTAAAATATGATTGTGAATAATAGTATTGAATGGAAATACTGAACATGCTCTTGACTTAATTGTCATGATGAGGGATTAGAGATGTTCATATTGATGTAAATAATTTAATCTGGGGTAAAAGCAAGTGATTGATGTCTCTGATTCATGTGATAGAGCGACTAAGTAAAGTGTAATAACTTTCTTGGTATTGATCGCTCAGAGAGCAGCTAAGTTAAGTGTCACAACTTTCTTAGCAATGATTGCTTAGTATGCTTGCTGTCGCACGAATCATTTTCCCTAAAAGTATGATTTGGATGATCTATTAGTCTATGTGACTATATGAGTTTAGTGACCTAATTCTTGTGTTAGTCTATGTGACTATATGATGTTTGTGACCTGATTCTTGTATTGTCTATGTGACTTGACTTGTATGAGTGGGAGATGTAGGAAGTGGGCAGCGTGTGCAATAACTGCACACGCTGCAGCGTGTGCAGTTATTGCACACGCTGCAGGGAGTGGGGTTTGTTGCCCCCTCCCTCTCCACCACTTCTACCCCCCTTTCCTCTCCTATATAAGGAGAGGGTAAGGGGCTTCATTCAAGTGCAAGAAAGGGAAGCAAGAGCAAGTGAGAAAAACTCTGAGAAGAGGAGATCGTCCATAGTTCGAGGGATTTGGTTCGTGGTACCGAGAGGGGAAGAACTTTCCAATTCTGTGATCGTTCTTCCGACGACAAGCGCGAAGAACAACGAAGGGGGAGCGTGAATCGCTGTAAGTGTTTACCGTTTTTATAAATGTAGATTCAATATCTTAAATTGCGTTTAGAATTTCATGCTTAGATTAACATTAACACGTGTAGGAAGTAGACAACTACGAATTGAGTGGGTGATCAACTATTCACCCCTCTAGTCGGGCCATCGATCCCAACATGATTTGCATAAACCGCTATTGTAAACTGCTTTTATTGATACAACTATTAGAAATAATCTTAAAAATGCTGATATTTGAAACTTTTAGCAGTGATTCTGTGTCAAATGTTACTACTAATAGTTTCTATTGCTATAATTTCTATGAGTAGTTTTCAAACCTACACCTATGTTGGTACATTCGAGGTCTAGATCTCCACCACTAGACACATGATGTCTTCTTGTGTTTTTCATCATTCATTTATATATATATATATATATATATATATAGGCGCACGATCATTTCTCATGAACTTTTAATCATATATGCAGTCATTCCATCGGTGTAAAAATAAATTAATTATAAATAAATAAATTTAGTCGATAACTTATCGAAGTTAAAATCGATCATACTTTTTTTTAAAAAAATAACAATTAAAGTATATCATTTAATTATTTTAATTTAATTTTGTGAATGCCAAATTTAACTTTATTTAATTAATTTAAAATATTTATTAGTTAAATAATTTATTCTTTAAATAAATTATAAAATCTTAATTTTATTTATATTCAGTTTTCATTTTTTTCTCATTTTTATTTTTGTTATCAAATATTCTCAACTTTATTTATATCGATTTTCTTTCTTTTATTATATTTATTTTTTCTAAATTTTTTCTTTAATGTTTTTTTCTCTTAAAAGCATACCTTTCGTTTTAACCACGGTTCTTTATCTTTCTCTCTCCATAGTTGAAATATTAAATTTCACGTCAATAATCTTTCTTCTTCTATTTAATTAACTCTAAATCTAAATTTCACGATGAAAACTTTTCCTCTCGTTTTATTGGATTTTATTTATCCTCTTACTCGCACTATTAAAATATACCATTAATATTTTAAATTAATATATTTAAAAAATATTATTATAAATATTTTAGAATGATATTAATTAATTTTTTTAAAAAAAAATAAAAAAATCATATTAAATTATTTATAATCAGAATATTAATAAATATCATTATTATTTATAGAGAATAATTATTGTAAAAATATATTAACCTTAATAATTTTTTTCTTAACTTTTTACCTTTTTTAGTACCTAACCTAAATTTTTATCTTTCCTATTTACTACGACAATTGGAATCAGAGTCTTTTCCATAGATAACTCTTATCTCATTTTCATAGATAACTCTAATCTCATATTCTTATAAATAATCAAAATTATTTATCGGACCTGATGTTGTTAGACTTATTAAAAATAATTATACAATAAAAGTAAGCTATCAATTAGTTATTAAATAATTAACTAACATATATAATTATTTATATTGACAAATAATTATAAATTAATTAATAAAATGAATAAATATCTCTCATAATTTTCTCATCTTACTAAATAATTATGAATCTGATCCTTTATTGATTAACTCTCAATTATTTTGGTGGAGCCAAAAATTAAATTAAGTTAATGTCATTTTTTTCACTCCGAAAAGAATTTCAAGACTTATTAGTAATTTAAATTTCTTATCTTTCAAATTCTAAAAATTTATAAAGTAAAATTACAAATCATAAAAGCATAAATTCAAGAGACAAATCCATAATTACAATCTTAAAATGAAAAATTCAAATTTTAGAAAATAATTTATCAAATTAAAAAAAATAATTTCAATATATATTTGAAATTATATTTTAATAATTCTAAAATTAAATTTTCAAATTTTAACTAAATAGATTCTCTTACTATCTTAATATTTAATTAAGAATCTAGACCTTTTATTAACAAACTCTTGGTTGATTTAGTGAAATCCAAAATTAAATTATGTTAATATCTTTTTTTACACCAAAAGAATTTTAAAGCTTATTAGTATTTTCAACTTCTTATTTTTCAAATTCTATCAATTTAAAAAATAATTTCACAAATTTTTTTAAAAAAATCAAAAATAAATCCATAATTATAAATCTTAAAAAGAAAAATTCAAATCTTAATCTAAAATTAAATTTTAGAAAATAATTTATCTAATTCAAATAAAGATAATTTCGAATTTTAATTTGATATTATATTTAAAAAATTCAAAATTAAAATTTTAAATTTTAACTAAATAAACTCTCATGAGATAAAATTTATGCATATTTATATATTATATTACACTAAATGCTTACACACGACCACTAGTGATTATTAAGAATAGCAATATAATAAAAGAAACTATTGGTTCATTATTAAATAATTAACAAACACATAAAAATATTAATAGTTGTTAAGATATTTAGTTATAATTTAGAAACCTAGATTGATTCCTAGTACCAATAAAATTTTTAAAATATTTTTACATCTATACAAAAAAAACTCATTCCAATGGTTAAAAGAAAAAAAATAAAAACTTGAATTGACAGTCGGATAATTTGGGCTAGAATCGGGTCACGGGCACCCAAATCGGTTACGAGCCCAAGGTTGGATCCGAGTACAAGGTCAGGTTTACTTGTAGGAGTTGGTTAATTTAGACATTCAAAATCGCTCTTACATACATGATGTGTAGGAACAGTTTGATAGAAGTGGGCTTTTATTTTTTTTATCAATAGTTATGAAAACCACTTTTATAGGATATAGAGATAATAATAAGATGAAGGATTTTTAAATCGTTAATAAAAATGGTTTTTTTACCAAAGGACGCACGTAGGTTTTCCAATTGACGAAAAAGCGCACATTACTTTATATTTACCAAAGAGCATACTCAATTATATACTTTTCCAATTCTACCCCTCCTGACAAAATCAACTTTTTGTTTTCTCTTTTTTCTTCTCTTTTCTCTTTACTCTCCTCTCTTCACTTTCCCTTTTTTTTTTTTTGCATGCATGCATACATAACGTGGACCCCACAATATTTAATATTTAACTAAGTGTCTTAGCCATGATAAAAACTGTGGCCTTGATATGGGTGCATATCAAGCCCAACGTGGGTCGATATGGTTCTATATCAGGTCTAACGTGGCTCAATATGCATCATATCAAGCTCAACGAGGTTAAGCTTCGCTATTGTAGTGAAAATCAAATAGAATAATATCGCTTTCGAAAATCAACATCGTATACGTCGAAGATTGCGATTAACATGGACCACCTTGTGATCAGCTCGCTGCTCTATAGAAATAGAGTGTCGAAGGTTAGAAGAAAGTCTCTCCCTTCCAACACAGAACTGAAGATAAGATCAATCAGTCGACGAGAGCAGGGATTCTAGTTTAATTGGTTGAAAAAGAAGCTAGAACGACCTTCAATAAGGAGATCGGAAAATGCTAGTCAGGTGGATCAACATGTCTCATATATACATCCATGATCACCTACGAGAAAAAACGTATCAATCTCAATGAACTTAATTGTGTCTACCTCTTTGTCGACCACGGTCCCCAAGTCTACTTTAACGAGCGAGATACATTCACATTAGCTCTCTAAGTTAAACACGAGGAAAAATGAGTCATTAAAGAGTCCAACATCCTTTTCAAAAGTGATATTCCAAAATAAGGAAGAAGATCCAATGGGTTAGATCTAAATTTGTTCTTCAAAAAGTCATATCTAGACTGTCTTCTTTTTTCCCATGTTCACCTTATCGCTCTTAGGAATAAGTTTGTCATTCCACATTTCCAAATTCACAAAAAATTTATCCTTTTAATTACTCATTTCATTTTGCATCGGAGACTGTTCTAGGAGAAGTTCGAATTAATTATTCTGTTCGGAAACTGATCGGTCTTGGCTTGACATGTTTACGTGTTACTGATTCCCGGAAGAGTCAATTTCTTCACGTGAGTCTGATTCTTTCAATAATATTTTAATACATATAGAGAAATCAAAATAAGTAATGGACGATACTATTGAATTCCTTGCAACCCCATAGATCCATACAAGCCGAAATGGGTCCAATCGGACTTGTATAGGTCCATCAAAACCCATTGAATGACCTAGAAGCCTTAGATTATGACCATTTTAGGTCCTATAAATTTATGAGGTTTTAAGGAGTCTAACGGTGTCGTCCATTGCTTATTTCAGCTTCTCTAGAGCTGTTTAAATATTATAAAAAATAATCGGCCTAACGTGGGCCTGATATGGTTTATATTAGACTCACATGGAGAAATTGACTCTTTCGGGAACTAGTAACACATAAATCATATCAAACTAAGACTAATCAATATTTGAACAGAACGGATACAAACTTCTCCTAGAATAATCAACGGTGCGAAATGAAATAAAATGGAATGAGTAATTAAAAGAATAAATTTTTGGTGAATTCGAAAACATGGAATGTCAAACTTATTCCTAAGAGCGGTAAGGTTAACATGGGAAAGAAGAAGATAGTCTAGATATGACTTCTTAAAGAAAAGATTTGGACCTAAACTATTGGTTCTTTTTCCTTATTTTGGAATATCACTTTTGAAAAGGATATTGGACTCTTTAATGATTCGTCTTTTCTCGTGTTTAACTCAGAGAGCTAATGTGAATGTACCTCGCTCGTGAAAGTAGAGTTTGGGTGACCGCAGTTGGCAAAAAAGGTAGACACAATTAGTTCATTGAGATCGATATATCTTCTTTTTTGTGGCGGTCGTTGATGTATATATAAGGTATGTTGATCCACCCTGACTAGCCTTTTTCGATCTTCTTATTGAATGACTCTCAACTTCTTTTTCAACCAATTAAACTAGAAGTCCTCTCGTCGACCGATCAATCTCATCTTCAGTTCCGTATTGGAAGGGAGAAATTTTCTTCTAACCTTCCATACTCTATTTCTATAGAGTAGCGAGTCGATCACAAGGTGGTCCATGTCAATCGCAGTATTCAGTGTATACGATGTTGATTCTCAAAAATGATATCTTTTCTATTTGACTTTTCACTAAAATAGCGAGGTATGACCTCGTTAGGCTTGATATGCACCAAATCAGACCACGATTTTTATCATTGCCAAGATACTTAGGTTGCGTTTGGTTAGAGGTAATATAATCTAGTTTATAATATAATTGAGCTTCTAATATAATCCAGATTATATGTTGTTGGCCTTATAATCCAAATTATAACACTTTAACTAGCTTTTGTAATGTAGATTACATTACATTACAGTTTTAAAATTGTATCAAACAAAATAATCAATCTTGTAATGTAATTTTGATAATATAAAGGATGATTACCCCTCACCAAATGTAACCTTAGTTACATATTAAATATTGTGACGCCCGTATTATATATGTATGCATGCATATATAAAAAAAAAGAGAAAGAGAAAGAGAAGAAAAGAGAGGCAAGAGAAGAGAGAAGAAACTAGAGGGAGAAAAAACTAATTTTGTTAAAAGGGATAAAATGAGAAAAATATATAATTGAGTGTGCTATTTTTACTTAAAAAAAACGTCATAAAAATGTGAAGAAAAAAAACCTACTCTATACAAATGTATTTTTATAGTGATATGCCTACCCGGATTGATTGCCACATGGCTGCGGGCTCTCATGCGCGTACGCTGTGGCGCAGCGAACCGTGACTCTGTTCTTAGAATATTACTCTTGAAAATGATGGGACAACATTATCATCTTCCACAGTGAGTTGGGGACCAGGCAAGGCATGGCACTGCCTGCAGTTAGTCCACTGGCTTATTGTTGGCACATGCCAAGGATAGATATGATCAACAATGCCAACTCATTAATATCCCTAAAAAACTAAAACATAATTAATATGAAATTAATTCCATGTCGAGTTCTAATTTTTCCAACTAAAGGGCAAAAGAGAATTTTATCTTCTTGTTGGACCACAATTCAGAGGGGAGATTTTAATACCCTAATTGTCCAAAAAACAAGGACAATTGATAGATCCAATTTGTTTAAATATTCCTTTCAAGAATAGTCATGCAGCCTATAGATGAAGAGGGATGATAATTTTTATACATTTTCAAAAGAGTTAAATCATGAAGACTTACTCAATCTTAGTCAATAAATTTTATTTGAGTATCAACTCGATTTCAATTTTTAAAACTGAGGAATGATAAATTTTATAAATCGAAAAGCATTTTATAGTAGAATATTTTTAAAAATTAAAGGAAATTTAGAAGGGAAAAAAACAAGGCTCCTTTTATTTTTGGCCTGGACACAATGGCCACATGTCTCCTCAATTATTGGCATTAGATTCCTCTATTTGCAAAAGTTTGGACAGTGTCAATCATGCATTCTTACTTTTGTATATTTATTGTTTATTTATCATTATTGCTTTGAATTAAAGGATGGTAGATTTGAACGAGCTGGTACTATATATATTATTTTATCATGTAATTTCTTCTCCATCTAGATCTGATCCATCATCAACATGAAAATTGGCCTCACCATCCACTAAAGCTGACAAGGACATTTCTCCAAATCTCTTGTCAATTCCAATATATATATTTTTGAATTCTTAAGCTAGTGAGTTCATCCAAAGTGGCATTAGTGTACTAGATTTGACAAAATTATCATCATATTTCTCACCCATATATACCATATATATATAAAATCAAATTTATGAAAGGTAATTGTCAAGGGGAAAACAACAAGAAGAAAATATTAGCATGTGGTTGAGAAGATCATTTTCTTGAGCTTGACCAGACAACATTATTTTAGAGGTGGATTTCATTAGATTTGATTGAGATGAGATTTTATAAGATTATATCTCATCAACCTCTTATTTTTTAAAAAAAAAATCATAATTTTAAAAATATATAAATAATACTTTGTTTATCCAAAATACCCTTATTCTAATATATTATAATAATTTTGAATAAAATAAAATTACTATAATAAAAATCAAATAAGAGGGGGAAAAAATAAAAATATTTTTTTAAAATTATAGTGATTTTTCACGAAAATAATAATAAAGACCTCCTTGAGTCCTAGTGATTTTTGAGTTACTTTGTTGGATGGTTATGAATAATAATAAATTTAATCAATAGTAAAATAATTTTTTTTTTTCATTTTGGAATTAAAGTTTAATAAAATACCTAATTATAGATGGCCCACACGATCGTTATCCGAATGACTCTCGAGCCTCTGCCTTATCCTTAGCTACCAATTGCAAATGCCCACGAATGATTCTAGATAACAATTACAAATAACAATATAACCAAAATATTTTTCTAGCCGCCGAGAAATCTAGAAAATACAAATTTATATATATATACATAATCTATAAATTATAAATCAAATTTATTAAATTATTATAATTTTAAACAGATCGAGTTATATCAATATGTGACGATATTGAAACGTATTAAAAGATGATGATTCTTATTTCGGATCCCTAAATTATTAGAAATAAATTATGAATGAGACATTACACACCCGTTTTGTACCAATCCCGTAACATCACATATAAAAATCAATTATATCAATTCGTCGTGAGAGTAATAAAGTAAAACACGATAATTGACCTGTTGAACTAGCAAGAAGACTAGCTCTTGACTTCTGTATCTTGCCAATCGCCATATCATTTTCAAGTCCATGTGGGTGACACACCACCTCCATAACTTAGAAAAAACAGACAAGAGTGTGCATGACACAACTTTTAATTGATTCTTCTTCTAGATAATAAAGAAATCAAAAGGAAAAATAGAGACGTGAATTAGGCGTCATTTTAAGAGAGAAGTTGGAATTTTTTTTGATCAATTTCGGGGGCCCATTAAATGTCGTCACATATAAATATCTTCGGTCCTCACACTGCCTCCATCATTATCATTGTCATTATGGATCATATTAATTTAGGCTTCAATGATAAATATCAAATAAATAAAGGATAAAAATCAAAAGAATATATATCTTTTTTTTAAAAAATTGAAATCGTAGGCATTCGTTTTTTATTTATTATCAAAAGCACTAGCTCTTCATTTCGTATCAGTATATATATATTTTTATTTTTGTTATTATTGGAATCCCTAAAAATTAACATGAGCATTACAATAATGATCAATACAAATAAATATATTGTAACAAATATGATTCATAGTTTTAGAATATAAGCACTTCATCTGATTAACACAGTCAATATTATATTACAATAACCCTTTAATCTAAATTAACACTAATAATATTGTGTTATAGCCCTAATAATATTGTGTTATAGCAACTCTGGTTTACAACTTTTATAATATAGATATTTGATCTTTAATTAACACTAATCAATATTAGTCAACACAAATCATAGTTATTATAAANCTGTCCATGAATTTGTCTAGACTTTCTTAAAAGAAAGTGCCCAAAATTGCGAGATTTCGAAAATAGGTTTTCAGAATAATTGTAAGTTTCTGGTACAAAGAAAACTTACATATTTCCAAAGTTGGAAAATTTCTAAAATAGAAAAATTTCCAAAATTGGAAAGTTTCCAAAGATGGGAAATTTCACAATTATTATAAAAATTTAGAAACTAGAAAATTTCAAACGTTTGCGAAATTTCATGACGATTTCCAAACTTTGAAATTCCTAATTCTAAAATTTATTATAATTTGAAAGTTTCCATAATTGGAAAAATTTTCCGAAATTGAGATCATGACAAAGTTTTCCACAAAACAATTATATGATTAAGTCGAACACTAACCGGCTCTGATACCACTGTTGGGACCGGGTGCATGTCGACAAGGATACGAGTTCGTAAAATTTAAAATTTTTACGTGCAGCGGAAGAGTTTGCATAAAATAATTTCCTAAATTATTTTAACTTCGTATCTAGCATGCAATCTTATGGTGTGTTGACATAATCATAAAATAAAACTTTGCGGAAAAGTAAACTAATTTACTTTTATACCTCGCGTAACTCGAAGTAAGGGACGAGATCCAACCGTAGCGTCCCTTGGAAGCTCCGCCTCTATTCGCGTCCACGCCGAGTTCTCTTCGGGATGACTTCACAAAGTCACGAGTTTTGTGCCGACGAGAACTACTAGATTCTCTATAGGCACAACTTGAAAGATCAAGAGAGGAAAGAAAGGAAACTAACCAACGAAGTAACGGAATCGAATTCCGAGAAGAGAGGAGTCGCTATCCGCTTCTTCTTCTTCGTGTTCGGGTTCTCCTTCTTCTTGTAGCTCACGCCAACTTCACCCTTGGAGGAGGGCTTGGTGCGCCGGCCCTAATTCACAAAGTGAAGGGCGCCGGCCCTAGGTGGGGAGAAGGGGAAGGAGAAGAATAAAAGAGAGAGAGAGAGAGGGAACTCTTAATCAACTCTTGATTAATTGATTGATGTTATGAATAAAGGGCTAGCCTTTGGGTCCTTTATATAGTAGCAACTCTTTGCTAAGTCTCCCTCTAAACGGAATTAGTTATAAGAAATTTATCCTATAAATTTTCTTAACTAATTATTCCGTTTAAACCAAGTTTTATTATAAACTAATTTATAATAAAACTAATTCTTCTTCTCTTTAAATTATGGAATAAATTTTATAAGAAATTTATAAACTTTCTTATTATGGAAAAATCAATTCATAATTGATTTTATAAAATTAAAATAAACCACTTCATGGATTATTTTAATCTTCCATAAAAGAATAAATTTCTATAAATTTTATTTATATAAATTTCTTTATACAAATTTATTTATCCATAATTTATAAAACAAATCACACTAGATTTATTTTATTAATTAAACCAAAATAAACTTGGTTTATTTCCTTCATTGGCCGGCCACCCAAAGAGGGGTTAACACCCTCTTTGGTCGGCCAAATCCAACCCGAACCGCCGCGAATTAAACTCATTTAATTCGCCCAAAAAGCCTTCAAAAGACTTAGCCATTTTTAGCTTCCATTGCGCCTCTGATTAACTCAGATTCGACTCGTTTCTCTTGATCGGAAAATCCAATTTTCAACTCGTTTTAAATCCCTCGGATTACTCGTATTGCGTGTGACTAAATAGGCTTTCGATTTATGTTGGCCGTCTATAATTAACCCATTAATTATAGAACGATCATGAGTGGCACCTAGTAGTACATCATGATCCCCAATTAATCGAAAGATCAACGGTTTGACCCCAGAAGAAATTATTCTGAAACCCTTCAGCAGCTCTAATGAATCGTGCCTCATTCCCTTCACCACCTTATACCCACTTGGTTCAGGACACGGTCTATGGTGTCAGTCCCCACTAGGCTGACTACGTCACACCTAGCCCAAGTAGTGTCTTCCTCGTCCTTTGGATTTCTAATTACTCTCATGTATTTAAGAGACTCGCACTCTTAACATGATATGCTCTGGCCAGAGGCTTTGAGTAACAATCCGACGATAGGCCTGGGTATACATCTCCTCGCAAGGAGTGGTGAATCCTTTATAGGCTGTTCAAACATCTTCGGGCACTTCGGCTTATACCCGATCATCCTGGGTCCACACCTCCTTGGAGATGCTTGCTTAAGATGTCAAAGTATAAGTCTCCATGACCAAGATGACTTGAACACCGCAAGTCAAAGGAACATCGCACTTAAGCCGCAGTAAGATCTTCATTGACATATCTACATGTAGATTCCCATATGAAGTCTTACAGCTAGTCACTCCAATGAACTAGTTCCCTTAACTAGCATCCATGTTTATCTCCGGACATCCCAATGTCACCAGCTAGTGAGAATCAGCTGATTAGAGAATAACCCATGCTAGTCTCAATAGAATTGATAGTGTCCGTTTTTATCAATTCATCGACTAGGGATAATTTCAATACTTCACAATTGCACATTAGAGATAATCACTAGTTGTGATCCCATCACAAATTCTCTTATGCTGTGAGTTGTATTGCGGACATTCAGTAGATGAGTTTAAGATCCCAATCAAATACACAAAACATGTATACTCAAATAGTGAATTATCATTTATTAAAATAAATGTTTACATCATAAGGCGATTGCCTTAGGACACTTCTCTCATATCACTAACACATACAGCCTGAGAGTCATACAATCCAAGAGATCAGACAGACAAATCACAAACAACCACAGAATATATCAGGCATCAGCGGGGTGGGGGGCAGCCTGCATCGGATCATCCAGTGTATCATCAGCATCCAAGGGCCCAGGTGCAGCACTACCGGAAGGCGCATCCCCAGGAAATGTATGTCGGCGCCACTCACCGTACTAGGTCTGCTGCAACGTGCTAACCTCGGAGACAGTTGACTCTACTGATGTAAGTCTGCGATTGATGGATCGGAACTGTGAGCGGACCTCCTCGCGGTAAATCTCTCGCAACTGAAAGTCATGTTGGAAGGTCTGATCCAGCTCTGAAATCTGCCAGCGCAGATCCAGCTCGGGCTCATCGTAGTAATCAGCAGCAGCAGTAGCCTCATGAGGTGCAGCAGCATCGGGTGCTGCCTGAAAATGTGGTGCTCCCCCAGGTAGGTCACCGAGTCCTCTCCCATCCTTCCAAACCAAGGCCCCATTGCGATCTCGTATGATGATGCCTGATTTGGCAAACGCCCACCGACCAAGCCGACAATCCTGTCGAACCATAGGTACTATCCTGCCTTTGGTGACATCAACACCGACTGACATAAGCCAATCGGTGATGACATGACCAAATGGCATGTAGACCGTGCGACGGCTCGACTCACGATAGGATAAGATGGACTGAAAGATGCTCTCCATGATATCAAAGTCCATCCGGTGGTGCATCCGGTTGTAGACTCGATAGGCTTTGCTAACTAGGGAATACCCGACTAGTATCCCTTCATCAGCATTTGCCGTGAACTTTCCAAGGTGGTCCTTAGTGTTTAGGATGAACACCTTACAACCAAACACCCTAAGATGTTTAACCGTAGGTGGTTTCCCAAACCAAAGTTCATGGGGAGTCTTTCCTAAGAACCTATGGATGAGGACTCGGTTTTGCACATAGCAAGTTGTATTTACAGCTTCAGCCCATAAGTAACTCGGGAGTGAGTACTCATTAAGCATGCTTCGTGCAGCTTCTTGTAGAACACGGTTCTTCCTCTCTACAACACCATTTTGTTGTGGTGTTCTAGGAGTGGAGAACTCATGTCTATAACCTTTATCTTGACAAAATTCTAAAAACTGTTGATTTTGAAATTCACCTCCATGATCACTTCTAATTGTCTTAATTGTTGATGATTTTTCATTTTCAACCCTTCTACAAAAAGAAATGAAAACATCTAAAGTTTGATCCTTATATTTTAGAAAATAAGTCCATGTATATCTAGTAAAGTCATCAATGATAATAAAACAATATCTACTATCATTCAATGATATGATAGTGCTACAATCAAATAGATCCATGTGAAGTAAATCTAAAGCAGTAGATGTACTTACAATGTTTTTACCTTTATGTGCAGATTTTGTTTGCTTACCCATTTGACATGCATCACAAAATTTGTCTTTTTCATACTTGATGCTTGGTAAGCCGCGGACTAATCTCTTGTTGGCCAACTTCCGGATGTTCTTCATGTTCACATGTGCAAGTCTCCGGTGCAAAAGGGTGGACTCTTCTTCTTTTGACATGAGACACTTAGCAAAAGCATTAGTAGCACTTTTAAATGAAACTTGATAAATATTGTCTACTCGTGTTCCTACTAGTACCGTGTCCAAGGTATCATGTTGTCTAACTAGACATTGACTTAGTTGAAAATCAATTGTGTAACCCGTGTCACACAATTGACTAACACTTAGGAGATTAAATGACATCCCCTTGACTAGAAGGACATTTGAGATTCTAAGACATTCGGATATTTGAATGTCTCCTATTCCTATAACCTTAAGACTACCATTGTTACCAAATGAAACATTACCTCTACTTTTCTTGTGAAGTGTGGTAAACAATGATCTATCCCCGGTCATGTGTTTGGAGCATCCACTATCAATGAACCAAGTTGATAGATGCTCCCCCTTAATCATAACCTACACAATTCGAAAAATAGAAGTTTTAGGTACCCAAACCTTGGGACCTAAAGCACCAACTAAACAAGACTTAGGCACCCATGCCTTGACAACTTTCTTTTGAATCTTGTGTGTCCTAGATTGCCTCATATCAGTCCTAGACATCAAGGACACGAATGAAGGTTCTTTGGGTCGGTAACCAATACCGACCCTATTCTAGACTACCCTTTGGGCATTCAAGATCATGTCTAGGGTCTTAGAGCTAGTTGAGAACTTCTCAAGAATATTCTTGAGTCTCTCAACTTCACTCTTTAATGATTGGTTTTCTTCCTCTAGCAAATCATTATGCAAATCATCTACATCCTCAACCTTAGAGGATTTCAAGTTTTCAACCTCAAGTTTCAATGACTTAATCTCATCTTCTAACATTTCAACATGCAAGTCATCAATGTTATTATCCCTAGATAATTTCAATTGATCAATTTCTAATTGCAATGCTTTAACCTTATTTTTCGACTGTAACGCCCGCCCTTATATCTACTCTCAGGGCGGGGTTACGTACTAGTCATTCATAAAATTTTAACATAACATAAGAACAAAAGTTCAAGGTCTAAGGACTGAGCATGCTTGTTTAATACTATCAAAGTTATTCTATAACATGATAAGTTCACCAGTAATTCAACTCATAACATAATCAAGTATAAGAGACATCCAAGGGTAATCAGTATCATGCAATATCAATCCTAATCACTAACACTCATTGTCAAGGAACATAAACATGAGCATAATAAAGTAGATATAAGAATCTTTCTTTCCCGAGCCACTACCCCACACATCTTCAGCCTCCTGCCTCTTCCTTTAGTTTAAGTGTTCCTTACCCTTATCTGCAGCATAAGATAACACATAAACTAGTAAGCACAAATGCTTAGTAAGGATCCTGTCCTACTCGCAAAATCCCTACGAAAGCATACAACATGTACACATAATAAATCATAAGCATGAGTTCATCATAGCATACTAAACATCAAAGTTTCTAAGCATGCAGTATATATTATCCTAAGCATACCCATCACATATAATAAATGTTTTTCAAAACAATTCCATATAGGTATTACTTAAAAATACATCCATATCATATAGGGCCCAGTTGTGTACCACATGATGCGCGTTCCCTAATGAGTTGGGGTAGCGAGCCACCAATCCCATTAGAGCAGGACCCTTACGTCCTACCGGAGCCATGACCTTAAGTTAACATGCACCCCGGATTTGTTTAACGACCCCCTTACGAGTCGGGTACACAACTTACAAAGTAAAATACTTATCATGTCTTTACATATATGCTAAGGAGTACTCCAAATTCACTTCTCAAGGGACACACCACTCTTCCAGGGTGTTTCTGATCCCATAGGGACACACCTCACAACATAAGGGTGTTCTTGATCCCATACTTAGTGGAGTATCCTTTCAAGCATTTCATCATACATATTACATGCAATCTCATAAGGGTGCCCCATGGGCTATAAGACATGCTCATACATACATCATAATTCAACCACTTAAACATACTTTAGATATGACAAGATTTGGCCACATAGATCATACTCATATCATAGGAAGTGGTAGCATGCTAACAATTAAGGTTTCCAATCAAACATTTCATTTAACATCACATGCATATACATATCATCATCCCCAAACATAAGCATATCTCCTAGGGTACATCCCATACAAGCATCACATATATATATATCATGTATCATACTAAGCCTAGCATACATCAAGGGATACTCAACCTTCACAAACCTAATGGTTCATGCCCTGGGCCGAAAGTCATGCTAGGGGGGAGTTAAAGTTTTCCAATCAAACATTCCATTTAAATATCACATGCATATACATATCATCATCCCCAAACATAAGCATATCTCATAGGGTAGTTTAACCTTCACAAACCCTAATCTTAGGGGGTTGGCCGAAAGTCATAGGGTAGGAAAAATTAGGGTTTTTGCAATGAAACATTCACACAGACATTTATACAAACACCTTATATACAATATACTAAGCATGAATATATTATAGGATAATTCAACCCTCACTAACCCTAGTTCCATGCCTTGGCCGAAACCCATCCAAACCCTAAACCCTAGTTTTTGTCATCACAAAATGAAGGGACACAACATATGTGTATACTCTAAGTCCCAAGGGGTCTCCTCATGCATCAAGGAGTAGCCAAAGTCTCCCCCTTGGGGGTGGCCGAAACCTATACAAGGGTAAACCCTAGGTTTTGTTCACAACATTTTGAAGGAAACAACATATACATATACCCTAAGTTCCAAGGGGTCTTCTCATGCATCAAGGAGTAACCAAGGCCTTCCCCTAAGGGGTGGCCGAAACTCATCAAGGGGAAAATCCCCATTTTCGAAACAATGAAGGAGAAAAAAAAACATACAATAACCATTACACTGCAGGCGAGGGGATACTTACATCCTTTCGCTTGAATTTCTCCTTCTCTTACTCCTTAGGGTGTTAGTGAGAGCCCTAGAGCCAATCATATGATGATTACTTTTTGGACTCATTGTATCATATTCTTATATATATATATTCTTATATATAAAGGCATTTCTTATGGTTATTGTACTTATGTGTATTGGTGCCAAATAACTTAGTATAATAACGTCCTTGAGTAGAAGGTTCTTATCTATATCAATCGATTAGTTGAATCGATAGTGAGATGATATAGAGAACACTACTCTTAATTATTCCTAGTCAAGTATTAACATTCAAGGACAATGTTAATGCATAGAGACTAGCATGTAGGTCAACATGATGACTTGATCTCACAAGTCATGGATATGAGATATCAAGTTGACACATGGGTATACATTAGAGAATGTATACTGAATGACCCGCCATGAGAAAGTATCATGGATCGTTATATGAGTGTCATATACTTTCTCATGTGACTATTAGTATGACTATTAGTCCTTAGACTTGAAGTCACCATAGTTCCCTACATAAGGAGTTATGTACTTTGGTTTCGTCAAACATCACCCGTAACTGGGTGGACTATAAAGGCGATTACTGGGTATGTAACAAATTATGCGGAGGGATGTGAGTGATGTAGATGGGATCTATCCCTTCTATATGACGGGAGAGATATCATAGTCTTGATAGAGTGAGATCACTAAGTGCATGACCATGCCCAAATAAGGCAATATGAGATATTGAGCTTATTTGATTATAGTGAGTCTACTTGGAGTTCAAGACACATAGATTGATTGGAGGATGACACGGTCTATGCCTCATGAAAGATCAATCTAGATATCGAGGATAGAAGGACGTTGTCACATATTGTGATGGTCACAATTATTAGTCACAATGGTGATGTTGGATCTCGACATTCTTGTAACTTGGGTAGCAATGATGTGTTGCTAGATACCTCTCATTGCTTATGTCCTTAAATAGGTTTAAGGGCATTGCCAACGTTACAAGAACCTATAGGGTCACACACATAGAGCAATAGATGGAGAATAAGTCCATATGATGGACCGAGAGTAATGAAGTCAAAGTTTGACTTTGGCTAAATATGGAAAGTCCATAAAAGGCAAGTTTGACTTGACTCAAATTAGACAACTTGAGTTGGACTCGAGTTTGATCCAAGTGTTGGATGAATCTAATCATGGGAGAATAATGAAGTCAAAGTTTGACTTTGGCTAAATATGGAAAGTCCATAAAAGGCAAGTTTGACTTGACTCAAATTAGACAACTTGAGTTGGACTCAAGTTTGATCCAAGTGTTGGATGAATCTAATCATGGGAGAATAATGAAGTCAAAGTTTGACTTTGGCTAAATATGAAAAATCCATAAGAGGCAAGTTTGACTTGACTCAAGCCACATCACCTTGACTTGACCAAGTGATGACTTGGCATCATCATCAAGGCTATGTAACCTCCCCATTTGAATTTTGAATTCAAATAAGGGGGTTAATGGCCATTAAGTGGCCTGCCACTTATGCACACAAAATGAGATTTTTGTGGGTGATTGTTTTTTTCTCCCAACTTAGTTTTTGGTTTTTGCTCTCCCTCTCCTCTCTTGTGGCCGAGACCCTAAGCAAGTGCTAGCACATTTTTAGGCTCTCCTCTCCACTCTCTTTCTTGTGTGGATACTTCTAGAGGGTTGCTACTTTGCATCCTTGAGATCCGACACCAACCGAGGAGCGAGCGGGAATTGCGGGGCACACATCGAAGGTAGTTTTTTCCTTCTCTAATAGATCTAGGTTGTAGATCGATTTTGAAGCATGTAAACGAGCACTCGTAAATTTTTGAAATGGTTTTCTTCGCTCGGATCCTTTCTATTGGGACTTTCGGGGTTTCCGCGACGCGAAAAAGCGGTTTTCGCGGCCCGAAAAACCCTACATAGGGTACCCTTGGTTGAAGAAGAGGGTGAGAATTTCCCTTGTTGGACTTCTCTAGCACTCTTGGCCCTAGTAGAGGGCAAGATCCTTGAAGGGTTCTTTTTCCTTCCAATTCCCTAGGGTTAGAACCCTAGGGTGCACTTTTCGAAAATGAAAAAGGGAAAGAAGGCTCTAGGTTTTCGAAAATTGAAGTGGGGAAGAAGAAGAAGAAATGGAACTTCTTTTCCCTCTCTTATTTATACTCTTATCATGAAGGGACATGTCTCTTCACTTCCCTAGCTTTAACGAGAATGTTTCTTATTCTCTCAACATGAAACATGGCTTGGTGCAATGGTTAAGACATTGTTAGTGCAACTAGGAGGTTCAAGGTTCAATCCTTGCCTCCTCCTTTCTATATCCTTTTTTTATCACATTTTGCACTAATCCACATCCAAGCCCATTAAGCCAAGCCCATCATAAAATTTCATAATAATAATGTTTCATGAATTCATAATATTTCATATGGGAAAAATTTTGGGGTGTTAACATATTTGTTAAACATGCAATTGCTCTATAACATTTTTCAAGTTCGGGAGAGGTTACCTCTTCATCATCCGAGGATGATGAAGCCGTGTTTAAGGAATTGGAAGATTCATCACTGCTCTTTTGATCTCCCAATGCCATGAGTGCCACATGCATTGTGCTCTTCTCCTCCTTCTCTTCATTGGATGAGCTTGAAGAGGATCATACCAAGTGGCCTTCAAGGCCTTCTTTTTCTTCTTGAATTTTTCTTCTTTCTTTTTGGATTTCTCCTCCTTCTTCTTTAGCTTTGGGCATTCATTCTTGAAATGCCCTTTCCTACCACACTCATAGCAAGAAGCATTAGTCTTATCAACTTTAACTTCACTAGAGTTACCTCTACTCTTGAAGCGTCGACCCCTTCTCATCATCCTTCTCACAAAGTTCGCCATCTCGGAGGATGAGGAGCCGCTGCCATCTTCCTCGGAATCGGACTCGGATTCGGAAGAGGATGAAGATGAAGTGACTTCCTTCTCCTTCTTCTTCTCATTCTTCTTCTTGTTCGATCGGTCCCCTGCAACTAAGGCAATCCCCTTCTCCTTGGGGCCTTTGTTAGCCATTTCATGCAATTCCATCTCACAAAATAAATCATCTAACTTAATAATTGATAAGTCCTTGGATACTTTGTAGGCATCCACCATGGATGACCACAAAGCATTCCTTGGAAATGCTTTTAGTACATACCTCACAAGGTCGCGATTCTCGACCTTTTCATCAATCGAATGAAGCCCATTGAGGGCTTCCTTGAACCGGCTATGTAGCTCACTTACCGATTCATTTTCCTTCATGGAAATGTTTTGTAATTGGTTGAGAAACAAATCCCTCTTGGCGATTCTTGAATCTCGGGTGCCCTCGTGGAGTTCGATGAGCTTGTTCCACAAGTCCTTTTCACTTGTGAAAGGACCAACCTTGATGAGTTGGTCTTTGTTCATGCCGCATTGTAGAGTGACGACCGATTTCGCGCCGGCTTCACTCTTTCGAGTTTATTCGGCCGTCCACCGCCATGATTCAAGTTCCTTGCCTTCATCATCCTTAGGAGGAGTGAAACCCTCCTTCACCGCGAACCAAGTGTTGATGTCCATATTTAAGTAATACTCCATCCTTGATCTCCAATATTGAAAATCAGCGGCATTAAAGAAAGGAGGTCGGGTGGTGCTAAAGTCTTCTCTTAATGCCATGGATGATCGAGTGGTGCTAAAGCCTTCTCTCAACGCCATGGATAATAGCTCTCGGTTGTTAATCTGCAAAAATAGAGCCCCAAGCTTTGATACCACTTGTTGGAACCCGGATGGCTAGAGAGGGGGGGTGAATATAGCCAATCACTTGGACTTTAAGCACTTATTGAATTTCTGCACTTCACTATGTTGGTAGCACAGTGGATGTATTGAAAATAGAGTATGCAGAAAAACAGGAAACAAAACAAACTAACACCACTAGCAAGATCGCTAACAAGGAGGGTTTACAATGTTCGGGGATAACTTGCCCCTACACCTTGGCGTGCCCGTAAGGTGGGCGATCCCTTGATCGTCGGCAGATCAAGCCCCGGTGAACACCGGATAGAAAGCAACCTCCTTCTCGGTGGAGTGACCTCTCCACAGCGTTTCAATCAATGATATAGGTTTAAGCACAATGAAACACAAGAAAGATCTTACTTAGCACTTAGCAAAGACAAGAACACAGCAAGCTTCTCCTGAGCTCCACCCAGCGACGATCTCACGCAAGAACCCTTTCTTCGTGTCTTCTCGCTGTTGGACTCTAAGCCTCTTGTTCCTTCCTCCAAGTACTCAAGCAAGGGATGATTGCTTCAAGATTGCAGTAGCTTGCTCAAGATGATAGAACTCAAGAACATGCAAGCAATGTGTGAAGAAACACAGTCGCGCAGCAAGAACTCAAGTAGCCGAACTCAAGCAGCCGAACTCTACACAGCCAACTCTACTCCACTCCTTTTGTTCCTCCACTGAGTATCAGGTGACACCATCTCGCTGCAGCCTCCAGCTGCTTACCTGCAACCACCAGCTACCACTTAGCTTCTCTGGACTCCCTGAGCCTCCCTCAGACCAGCCCCAGACAGCAGCTCCAGCCAGCGCCAGCGCCCGTTGCAACCTGAGATGGGAAAACAGACAAACCTGCTCCAAGGAAAGGTCTCCATTGACTCTCCTTGAGTGTTTGAATCCTTCCGTGTCACCTGCAGCTTAATCAGAGTATTAAGACAGCATATCAAGCAGCAAATCATGTATCAGATGTTAAGCACAGAGAATCGGATACGGTCAGATGCGATCAGAGCGTCTGACAGTGCAATTTGAATTAAAGTGATCGGTCACCGGACCGATCCAGGGCTTGTGGGTCGGTCACCAGACTGATCCACCGCTTAGCTGGGACACCTAGCTCTCACGGCAACACAAGCCTGATCGGTCACCAGACCGATCAGAGTGAAGCCTGATCAGTCACCAGACCGATCAGGTAGCTCCCTGTCTGATCAGGCCAGAGCCTAATCGGTCCACGTCTGAGTGAACAGTAACTGCGGAAATCAAATCCTAAGTCGTGGATCGGTCACCAGACCGTTCAGGAGCTGATCAGCGGGGGAACTCAACTCACTGAGTGCTTCCTGATCGTACACCAGACCGATCAGAAGCAAGGCAGTGAGGAAGTTGCCTGCTCCCTGATCGATCACCGGACGGATCAGGAGCCAAGCAACAAAGCAACGGCCTGCTCCCTGATCGGTTACCATACCGATCAGGAGCCACACAGTAGGTTCCCAACCTCACTGTGTGCTCCCTGATCGGTCACCATACGGATCAGTCATCGTTGAATCGGTCACCAGACCGATCCACGAAGGAGCAGCGTGCCAATATCCCTGATCGGTCACCAGACCAATCCAGGGACTCAAAACTAGCCCTCCAAGCTAGGATTTCATCCACCTTAGCCCTCCAAGCTAAGGATTTTTCACCTAACCCTCCAAGTTGGGAATTTTCACCTAACCCTCCAAGTTAAGACTTTTCACCTAGCCCTCCAAGCTAGGACTTTTCACCCAACTCTTCCGAATTAGGACTTTTCCAAACCCAGCCCTCCAAGCTAGGACCTGACCCTCCAAGCCAGGACTTTTTCACCTAACCCTCCAAGTTGGGACTTTTCACCTAACCCTCCAAGTTAGGACTTTTCACCTAGCCCTCCAAGCTAGGAATTTTCACCCAACCATTCCGGATTAGGAATTTTCAACACCTAGCCCTCCAAGCTAGGATTTTCCACACCTAACCCTCCATGTAGGGATTTTCCAACACCTAGCCCTCCAAGCTAGGATTTTCCATACCATGCCTAATCCCCGATCATGACTTAATCATAATCATCAACCTAAACTAAAATCGATGTCAACACCAAAATAACAATCAGGGTCAGACTGCATCAACAAGCAAAACTTGAATTAAAAAACTGAAAGGAAAGTTGCCAGAACTTGATCTAGGCTACCAGAATTGAATCAAGGCAAACTTTAATGGAAATGAGAGTACTTGAAATAAGAGCTGAAAGGAAAGTTGTCAGAACTTAATCTAAGCTGCCAGAATTGAATCTAGGCAAACTTTAAAGGAAATGAGAGTACTTAAAATAAGAGCTGAAATGAAAGTCGCCAGAACTTAATCTAGGCTGCCAGAATTTAATCTAAGCAAACTTTAAAGGAAATGTGAAAAATAAATTTGCAATCAAAGTCTCTAATTCCTTTTTTTCACCCTCTTTTGCTATTTTTTTATTCGGCTTTTCTCTCTCTTTTTTTTTTTCTTTCTTTCTTCCTCTCTTTGTTTGTTTTTTTTTGGCCGAAAATCACAATTTTTTCCCTCCTTTTTTTTGAGAGAAACAAAGCAAGTAAGGCTTGCTAAGCAAAAGAAAAGGAACAAAAATAAGATAGTGACTCAAGAACACAAAGAAAAGGATAACCAAATCGATTTAGAAAAACTAAGGCACTGATACCAAATGATGCGAACCCAAAGAGAAGAAGTCTCAAGAACACACAACAAATGGAAGAAAGAGAGAAAGATATTCTCTATCGAAAAGATGGAAAATGAAAGAAAGAACCTCGACCCAATGCTTAGGAAAGCACGAACTTTGGTATAGAAGAAGAAGAAGATAGACGCCACAACCTTGGGATTGAGGTTGATAAGTCTTGAATGTTGAGGCAATCGACCCTTAAATGATTGGAAGATCATGGTTTTGATGTGTGTGCGAATAGGTTTAAGGTTAGATTGTTATGTTGTATTTGATGTGTGTGATTGAGTTTGCAGGACTTGGAGAATCACACATGGTGGACATATTTGAGGGACGAGAGCCGAGGGAGGAGAGCTCTAAGGGCAAGCCGGGAAGGGGACTTCAAGGGCACATGTGAAGGGTAGCATGGAGGCAAGCCAGGGGAAGGCTTGCGTGCGCATCCGAGGGATGGTAGCCAGAGGAAGAGGACTTCAAGGGGCCAGCCAAGGGAGCAGACCTGAAGGCACACACGAAGGAGAAGGTCCGGAGTGGCTGGAGCTGAGTTGGGAGGCAGGGCAGTCGACTGGCCTGGAGGCAGTCGACTGCCAAAACCCACAGAAAGTTTGCGACCTCGGATTAGTCGACTGGCCTTGGGGCAGTCGACTGGTATACCCCGAAACTAGCCATTGGCTAGCCATTGGCCAACAATTAATGTTGGGCCAGTCGACTGCCCTTGGGGCAGTCGACTGGTACGGGGCTGGACAGACTGCGAGTCTGTCCTTTTCACCTATAAAAGGAGCACCTTTTTGTACGTGTACGGTACGGTTCCGTACAGTAACGAGGTGCTGCCCTACTGAAAAGTGTTCTTGCTTCCTCTCACTCAATTTACTTCATTCTGTAAAGAGGAAGATCGCCGTTGTTGTAACGACCCGCCTTCTCTACCTTAGACGGATCGTTACTTGTCTACTTCTTGACTCTAATGCACGACTAAAAATGCGGAACTTTCTTTTTTTTTTGTATTTAAATCTATCTAAGAATGATGTTCTAACTTTAACAGTCATGCATGATACAATGGCACACTTCCTTTCTCTAAAATTCTAAACATTTAAACTCATCACACAAGGTTCTATAACATTACTAAAGCATTATGGAATATGAATGCAACTTTTCTAAGGATATTTAAAGCAATAAAAACTTAATTCAAAAGGGGACTAACAACATCTTGGCACATGCATCAAATGGCTCCATCAAAGTATCGATATTCAAAACTACTCACGCTCATACTCATCCAATGCAATCATAAGGATATGTATACTAAATAGAATGACATGGAATCTTTACTCGTGGTTTTAAGACATGCAAAATATCTAAAACGTAAACACTTGGATAAATTCTATGTGATCTAACTTAAACTAAGAATCTGTAATAAATGCACTTTAAGTCTTTTATTTATCTCGTCCCAAGGACCTCTCCAAGGTCAGCCACCACACACACGTTACTCAGCATCGCCTCGTCGCCTTCCTTCAGAATTGCTTGCCTTTACCTTTACCTGCAGCAAGAGGAAATGCAACTAATAAGCATAAAGCTTAGCAAGTACTATCTAGCTCACAAAATCTCGAAATGCGCAAGCATGCTTTTTAAACAATGTGAAATCACATGAGATACTTTTATGCTTAAAAGAAATACTAAAACATGTATAACTCAAAATATGCATACTCAAGCATTAATAAGTCTTAACTCACTTTTTCTTGGCTTAACTTGAAACTTGAGTAATTCTTTAACTTTAAATCTTTCTTTAACTTTTAGAAAACTTCCTTAAATTTTAGAAAAACTTTGCTAAAGCATATACTTGAAAATAATAACTCACTTGGATCCACTTAAGACGTAAGTACCATCTTATGCGCGTTCCCTAAAAGGTTGGGGTAGCGAGCCACCAATCCTAATAGAGCAGACCTTGGTCTACCAGGGCCAAAACCTTGGAATTGGACACCTGGATTTCTTTAACGACGCCCTTGGACGCCAGGTACTGGCCTTAGAAAATAAAATACTTACTTTTTCTAATCTTGAATGCCTTGGCATTTTAACGAGCACCTTATGTGCCCAAATCCCTAAGTCTTGGCTTTTGGGGATTTCTTAAGGCCTTGGCCTTTTCTTTTCTTATCTTTATCTTCTCTTTTCTTTTCTCATAACTTTTCTTAGCCCCTAACCTCATATAGGGTACTTAATCAAACTTATACAAGCATGGATTAAACTAGAGTTGCATGCAAAATCATAAACTAAAGGAAAATTTGCATTTTTAACTTTCTAACGGGAAAAACTTGCGGAAAACCGCCTCTTACTGCAGGTGAGCAGTACTTACATCGATATCTTGGACTTACAACCAAGAACGGCGTCGGAGGTTCCGGAGAAACTCGGAGTCTCGGAGATTTCTTCGCGCTCACGCGTTCCTCTCGTCGCGGGGATCACGAATATCGGAAAATCTCTCGGAGGAGAGCCTTGGGCGGCCACCGGAGGAAGGTCCTAGGGCTTGGTGTGGTTTCGCCCAAGAGAGGGGGAAGAGGGGTCGGCGGATGGTGAGGAGGAGAGGAAGTTGCCGAACCAAAAATAAAAGAATCACTTAAGTTCTTCTATTTATACCAAGGGGTATTTCGGTTCAACTTACTACTTAACTTAATATCTCTCTATTTTCTTTCAGCACACCCCTGCTGGGGCTCCTGGTTAACCCGACCAACTTAAGTCGTTGGTCCCATGGGAGGTCTCGGGTTCAAAACTCGTCCAGGCAACTTTTTGCCGAAGACTCTATTTCTTTTAATAAAAATACTAAACGGACTCGGAAAATTCCATAAAAATATTCTAAAAATTCCTAAAAATATCTAGAATATTTCTAAAATATTTTTAAATAGTTCTAAGGACTTTAAGAACTTCAATATGGAAATTTCGGGGCGTTACAGTTGTAAAGGTTTCTCCACCTGAAGGAGATTTTCATAGTGAATGTTGTGCTCGCGGCGTGGATCCTTGGATTAGTCACCCATCTGGATGGATACCAAGTAAAATACTTTTGTTAGCATTGTTTCATTTTCCTTTACATATTATTTCCTCTGCGCTAATAATTCTGTAGAGATCGAAACGATCCGAAAAAGTGCATTCACCCCCCCTCTGCACGCCTTAGACGATCTATCAGTTGGTATCAGACCCGGTGCGTTTTGGAAGATCTAACAGTCAACCAGAACAATTGTGATGCCATTTCAAGATGGATACTCCACCGCACGTCCTCCGTTCTTCGATGGGAACGACTTCGCCTATTGGAATGGTAGGATGCAATACTACCTCATGAATGATATTGAAAATTGGATAAGTGTTGCAGATGGCTTCGAGGCGCCCGTCGATGAAAGAGGAGACCCAACACCAATGAGATCATGGTCGAAGGAGGTGATGAAGAGGGCGCAGTCAAATGCCAAGGCCACCACGACATTGCAATGTGGGCTCTCGAAGGAGCAACTGAACAAGGTGGGGTCGTTCAAGAGCGCCAAGGAACTGTGGGACAAGTTGGTAGAGTTGAACGAGGGGTCAAACGAGTCCAGAGGAGCAAAGAAGGACTTGCTAGTGGCCCAACTGCAATCCCTTTCCATGAAGAGCAACGAAACCGTCAGCCAGCTACATGGAAGGGTAAAAGAAGTGATCAATGAGCTCCATGTGATTGGAGAGAAGATAGAAAATCGGGACATCGTCAGGTATGCTTTACAAGCATTCCCAAGAACCACCTTGTGGGCATCCATGGTTGATGCTTACAAGATATCAAGGGGCTTATCTTTAGTTAAATTAGACGATTTGTTTTGTGAATTTGAACTGCATGAGCAAGCTAACATTTCGGCCAAAGAGAAAGGTATTGCTTTTGTTGCAGAAAAGGAGAAGAAGAGGAGGAAGGAGAAGAGGAAGGTGGTCTACTCATCTTCATCAGACTCAGAGGAGTCAAGCACCTCCATGGACAGTGACCAAGAGGCCTTCATAGTAATAAAATTTTGTAGAGCATTTAAAAGTTTATCTAACAAATTCTATGCTAGGAAAGGGGCTAAAGGTAAGGGTAAGGCCAAGGAAATAATCTGCTACAACTGCCACCAAGAGGGACATATGAAGAACGAGTGTCCCCAATTGAAGAAAAGGGATGACAAGAAGGAAGAGAAGAAGAAGAGTGACAAGAAGAAATCAAAGGGAAAGGAGAAGAGTGTCACGAACCTCAAGGCGACTTGGGATGATCCCTCATCCTCAGAGGAAGAAGAAGAGCAAGTCTCCCACTTTGCTCTTATGGCACAAGATCACTCAGACTCATCAGATGATGAACGAAGCTCAAGCAGTGAAGATGAGAGCTCCTCCACTTCATCATCAGAATCAGAAGCTTCGGTAAGTGAGGTATACCACTTACCCTCCTCTACTTTAGTGAAAATAATATCTAGCACGAAGATGGACTTAGCTAAGGCTAGAAGTAAGGTTAAGGACCTAAAGGAACAAATGCCATGCTTAGAGTAGAAGCTACTAGACTTAAAGATTTGCATGCATGTTCTACCTCTTCACATGTTTCACACCTGGAAAATGAAAATAGGGAATTAAGAAAACAGGTAGATGACCTCACCAAGGCCCTTAGGAAATTTCAAGTGGGATCTAGTAACCTAGATATGATCATCAACAGTCAAAGGGTTGTATACAACAAAGCCGGGTTGGGTTATAGGCCTAAAACAAAGGAAGTAGCTTTTGTCTCACTTACCGGTAGGATTGCTGCATCTAGGAGACTAGAGGCTAGGGGAACCACAAAGAAGGCATGGGTACCTAGGAGATTTCTAAATGATGCTTATGGATCAATGATATGGGTACCAAAAGAGTATGTTTTCCATGTTGTTTAGGTAAAGGTGAAGGAGGCCCCAACAATGTGGATAGTAGATAGTGGATGCTCAAGACATATGACCGGGGATGTGAGCAAGTTCACCACTATTAGCTAGCTAAGAGAAGGGACGGTCTCCTTTGGGAATAGTGAAAAGTTGAGGATTATTGGTAGGGGTACAATTGAGGTATCTTCCACTATTTTAATTCATAAGGTACTTTTAATCAAAGACATGAAGTTTAATTTATTAAGTGTAAGTCAATTATGTGATGCCGATTTTCAAGTAGAATTTCATGCTAGAAAATGCATCATTAGACATAATGAATCAAATGCTATCATATTAGAAGGGTTTAGAGAGGCAAATCTATATTATCTTGATCAATCTTGTGCTACTAACAATGTTGTTAAGTTTCTCATGTCCAAAGAAGAAGAAAGGTGGTTGTGGCACCGAAGACTTGGACCTGTCAACATGAGGAGTATTGCAAGGGTGGCCAAGGAAGAGTTGGTGAAGGGGCTCCCAATGATCAAGTACGAGAAGAACAAGTTGTGTGATGCATGCCAAGAGGATAAGCAATCAAAAGCATCACACAAAGGTAAAACTCTAATCACCACTTCCTTACCTTTAGAAATTTTGCATATAGACTTGTTTGATTGCCATAGTACCCCCTCACTTGTAGGAAGTAAGTATTGCCTAGTGATAGTAGATGATTTTTCTAGATTTACTTGGGTCTATTTCTTGAAACATAAGGATGAGAGATCTTCATAGGCTTTTGTAAGAGGGTAGAAAACGAAAAAAATACCAAAATAAACCGAATTAGGAGTGACCATGGTGGGGAGTTCCAAAACGCTAGTTTCACACAATTTTATGTTGAAAATGGGTACAAGCATGAGTTTTCATGCCCAAGGACTCCTCAACAAAATGGGATAGTTGAGAGGAGAAACCGAGCCTTACAAGAAGCTGCTAGGACTATGGTTAATGCATATTCCCTTCCTAGCTATTTTTGGGCCGAAGCGGTTAATACCGCTTGCTATATCCAAAACCGGGTGTTGGTACATAAGTTTTTAGGAAAAACACCCTTTGAACTGTGGAATGGAAGGGTACCACAAGTCCATTATTTTAGAGTCTTTGGATATAAAGTTTACAAATTAAATACCAAAGATGACCTAAGGAAATTTGAGTCAAAAGCCGATGAAGGGATTCTAGTAGGGTACTCATCAAATAGTAGAGGATATAGAGTGTATAACAAAAGGACAAAGGTGATTGAGGAGTCCTCGAATGTTAAATTTGATGAAACAAGTAGTACCTATCCTAGGAAGGCCTCAATTGATAAGGATATAGAAGAGATCCAACCCCTTGCCCATTGAATTCAAGACCTACATTTGGAGGGCAATGATCAAGGGGGAGTAAGAAGTACCCTAGAGGATGAGGAAGAAGGAGTAAATGAACCTACAACCTCTAGACCCTTGAGACATCACCATGATCACCCTATTGACCAAATTATGGGTGATGTCACTCAAGGTGTAAGGACTAGGTCCTATTTTAGGGACTAAACTAGTCAAATAGCTCTAATCTCCCAATTAGAACCCAAGACCATTGATGAAGTATTGGGAGATGTTGATTGGGTCTTAGCTATGCAAGAAGAGCTAAATCAATTTGAGAGAAGTAAAGTTTGGGAGTTAGTTCCTAGGCCCAATGATTGTACTATTGTAACCACTAGATGGGTTTTTAGGAACAAACTAGATGACCAAGATAAAATCACTAGGAACAAGGCTAGATTGGTAACTAGGGGGTTTAACCAAGTTGAGGGACTAGATTATGATGAGACCTATGCCTCCGTAGCTAGGTTAGAATCAATTAGAATTCTACTAGCCTATGCCGCTCACATGGGTTTTACACTCCACCAAATGGATGTAAAGTCAGTATTCCTCAATAGGATCATTAAGGAGGAGGTTTATGTAGAATAACCCCCTGGGTTTGAGGACCCTAACTTTCCAAGACATGTGTTCAAACTAAGAAAAGCCTTATATGGATTGAAACAAGCTCCCCGGGCTTGGTATGAAAGGCTTTCTTCATTTCTAGTGTCTAAGGGGTTTAGGAGAGGAACAATTGACCCTACATTGTTCCTAAAATCTAAGGACAAGGAGATATTTGTTGCCCAAGTCTATGTAGACGATATCATTTTTGGGTCAACAAATAATGACTTCCTACAAGAATTCATCAAGTGTATAGAAGATGAATTTGAGATGAGTCTTGTAGGAGAGTTAACCTTCTACTTAGGCCTTTAAGTCAAGCAAACTAATGAATGTACACATGTCTTTCAAACCAAATATGCTAAGGAGATGTTAAAGAAATTTGGTTTAGAAAATGCTAAGGTAGCATCTACACCCATAGGAACCAATGTGAAAATGGATAGTGACATTGAAGGGAAAATGATAGAATCTAAACAATATAGGAGTATGATTGGTAGTCTCTGTTGGGACCGGGTGCATGTTGACAAGGATACGGGTTCGTAAAATTTTAAATTTTTACGTGCAGCGGAAGAATTAGCATAAAATAATTTCTCAAATTATTTTAACCACGTATCTAGCATGCACCCTTATGATGTGTGGACATGATCATAAATTAAAACTTGCGGAAAAGTAAACTAATTTACTTAGTACCTCGCGTAACTCAAAGTAAGGGACGAGATCCAACCGTAGCGTCCCTTGGAAGCTCCGCCTCTATTCGCGTCCACGCCGAGTTCTCTTCGGGATGACTTCGCAAATTCACGAGTTTTGTGCCGACGAGAACTACTAGATTCTCTATTGGCACAACTAGAAGATCAAGAGAGAAGAAAAGGAAACTAACCACCAAGTAACGGAATCTAAATTCCGGGAAGGAAGGAGTTGTGATCCGCTTCTTCTTCTTCTTGGTTGGCTTCTCCTTGGTGATGGTGACTCACGGCAACCTCAAGGGAGGATGAGGGAGCGCCGACCCTAGCTTGGACAAGGGGCGCCGGCCCTAGCTTGGACAAGGGGCGCCGGCCCTAGCTTGGGAAGGAGAAGGAGAGAAAGAGAATAAGAGAGAGAGGGAGAGAATTAATCTCTTGATTAATCTATTGATTGGAATTCAAGGCTAGCCTTGGTTCCTTTATATAGTAACCTCTCCCTTGCCAAGTCTCCCTCTTAACGAATTTTTCATAAGAAATTTATCCTATAAATTCTCTTATTAATTATTCCGTTTAAGCCAAGTTTTTATCATAACTAACTTTATAATAAAACAAATACCTTCTCTCCTTTTATTATAGAATAAATTTTATAAGAAATTTATAAACTTTCTTATTATGGAAAAATCAATTCATAATTGATTTTATAAAAAAAAATAAACCATTCCATGGATCATTTTAATTTCCATAAAAAAGAATAAATTTCTATAAATTTATTTATATAAATTTTTTTATACAAATTTATTTATCCATAATTTATAAAACAAATCGCGCTAGATTTATTTTATTAATTAAACCAAATAAATTGGATTTCTCCCCTTTTAATGGCCGACCAAACCAAGAGGGTGGACACCCTCTTTGGCCGGGCAAACCAAGCCGCTCCCATCGCGAATTAAACTCATTTAATTCGCCCAATAAGCCTTCAAAAGACTTAGCCATTTTTAGCTTCCATTGCGCCTCTGATAAATTCAGATTCGACTTATTTCTCTTGATCGGAAAATCCAATTTTCAACTCGTTTTAAATCCCTCGGATTACTCGTAGTGCGTGTGACTAAATAGGCTTTCGATTTATGTTGGCCGTCTATAATCAACTAATTATAGAACGATCATGAGTGGCACCTTGTAGTACATCATGACCCCCAATTAATCGAAAGATCAACGGTTGATCTCAGAAAGAATTCCGAAACCCTTCAGTAGCTCTAATGAATCGTGCCCCATTCCCTTCACCATCTTATACCCACTTGGTTCAGGACATGGTCTGTTTGTGTCAGTCCCCACTAGACTGACTACGTTACACCTAGCCCAAGTAGTGTCTTTCTCATCCTTTGGATTTCTAATTACTCTCATGTATTTAAGAGACTCACACTCTAAACATGCAGTAACAATCCGACGATAGGCCTGGGTATACATCTCCTCGCAAGGAGTGGTGAATCCTTTGTAGGCTGTTCAAACATCTTCGGGCACTTCGGCTTATACCCAATCATCCTGGGTCCACACCTCCTTGGAGATGCTTGCTTAAGATGTTAAAGTATAAGTCTCCATGACCAAGATGACTTGAACACCGCAAGTCAAAGGAACATCGCACTTAAGCTGCAGTAAGAACTTTATTGACATATCTGTATAGATAACCATATGAAGTTTTACAGCTAGTCACTCCAATGAACTAGTTCCCTTAACTAGCATCCATGTTTATCTCCGGACATCCCAATGTCACCAGCCAGTGAGAATCAGCTGATTAGAGAATAACCCATGCTAGTCTCAAGAGAATTGATAGTGTCCATTTTTATCTATTCATCGACTAGGGATACTTTCAATACTTCACAATTGCACTTGTAGATATAATCACTAGTTGTGATCCCATCACAAATTCTCTTATGTTGTGAATTATATTGCGGACATTCAGTAGATGAGTTTAAGATCCCAATCAAATACACAAACATGTATACTCAAATAGTGAATTATCATTTATTAAAATAAATGTTTACAATCATAAGGCGATTGCCTTAGGACACTTCTCTCATATCACTAACAGTCTCCTATACCTAACCGCTAGTAGACCCGACATACTTTTTGCGGTAGGTATGTGTGCAAGGTACCAATCTTGTTCCAAAGAGTCCCATTTGGTTGTAGTCAAGAGGATCTTAAGATATGTAAAAGGGACCCTTAATGTCGGACTTTGGTATCCTAGAACCCCTAGTGTTGACCTAATTGGATACACCGACTCGGACTATGCGGGCTGCATGTTAGATAGGAAGAGTACAAGTGGAGGGTGTCAATTCCTTGGGTCTTCCTTAGTTAGTTGGAGTAGTAGGAAACAACCATGCGTTGCCCTATCAACAACGGAGGCAGAATATGTGGCAATGGGTGGGTGTGTTTCCCAACTCCTTTGGATCATGCACACCTTAGAGGATTATGAGTTACATTACACCAAGGTCAAAGTCTTGTGTGATAATGTAAGTACAATCAATTTAACCAAAAATCCGGTTCACCATTCTAGGATAAAACACATTAAAGTGAAACATCACTTCATTAGAGACCATGTGACAAGGGGAGACATAGAACTACACTATGTTGAATCAAAGTCGAACCTAACCGACATATTTACCAAGCCTCTTCCCGAATCGGAGTTTACATCCTTAAGAAGAGGACTTAGAATGTGTTTTGTGAAAGTATAGGATGAACTTGGAGATATTAGCTTTGAAAAAGGGTGCTTGATCCATTAGGGTGATACATTTGGATCACTTGTGCTTGTGGCACATTGTTGAACCATTGAGAGTATCAAAATATAAAAACTAGACCAACTATGGGGAAGGTAAGTGTTTAATCAATGGACACTTTGTCCAAAGATCATAGTAGGACATTTTAAACCTTTGAAAACCATTTCATGCTTTACATACTTTGCCATGCTTTTGAAAGTCATATGATTGCAAAGTTGGATTCAAAGTTTGATACAAAATGTAGTGTTTTCAAAACTTTTGGATTTTTATCAAAAGTCATGCATGGTTGAAATTTTATATGGTTTAATATTTTTCCCTGATAGAGTATAACATTTCAAACATGTATGCAAAATTTTATAATTTTTGGAATTTTTTGGAATTTTCTGGGAGATTTTGAAATTCGATAAAAAACCTGAAAAATCAGCCTGATTGCGTATCAGTCAACTGCCCTATGAGCAGTCGACTGGCACACCCATTTTTTAGCCACTGCGAGAAATTTCAGAAATTGAAAATTCTTTCATTTGATGCCATAGGTTTTGGTTGCTTGCGACAATCATTTTGATGGTGTCAAAGGGGGAGAATGGATGGTTTAAGTTAGAATTTTGACTTAAAATGGATGATTTTAGGTATTTTGTCCAACTTAGACCTTGAAAGGCTAAAATTTGGGAGAAGACATGGATTAAGAGGGAGGTACCTCTTAGGTTTTGATATGTCTTATATTTTTAACATATTGATGTTGTTAAGTGGAAACTTAACTTGAATTGTGACTAGAATTGAAAAGGGGGGAAGACATAGGTTAAGGGGGAGGTTACCTCTTAGGGTTGTCTCTTGATTTTTTAATTGCTATGTGTTGCTATTGCTATTGTGGTTGTTGTTTATCTCTAACTTAAACATATTGCCACACATCAAAAAGGGAGAGATTGTTGAGGCAATCGACCCTTAAATGATTGGAAGATCATGGTTTTGATGTGTGGGCGAATAGGTTTAAGGTTAGAGTGTTATGTTGTATTTGATGTGTGTGATTGAGTTTGCAGGACTTGGAGAATCACACATGGTGGACATATCCGAGGGATGAGAGTCGAGGGAGGAGAGCTCCAAGGGCAAGCCGGGAAGTGGACTTCAAGGGCACATGTGAAGGGTGGCATGGAGGCAAGCCAAGGGAAGGCTTGCGTGCGCATCCGAGGGACGGTAGCTAGATGAAGAGGACTTCAAGGGGCGAGCCAAGGGAGCAGACCTGAAGGCACATGCGAAGGAGAAGGTCCGGAGTGGCTGGAGCTGAGCTGGGAGGCCTGGAGGCAGTCGACTGTCAAAACCCACAGAAAGTTTGCGGCCTCGGACCAGTCGACTGGCCTTGGGACAGTCGACTGGTATACCCCGAAACTAGCCGTTGGCTAGCCGTTGGCCAACAATTAATGCTGGGCCAGTCGACTGCCCTTGGGGCAGTCAACTGGTACGGGGCTGGACAGACTGTGAGTCTGTCCTTTTCTCCTATAAAAGGAGCACCTTTTTGTATGTGTACGGTACGGTTCCGTACAGTAACGATGTGCTGCCCAACTGAAAAGTGTTCTTGCTCCTCTCACTCAATTTATTTCATTCTATAAAGAGGAAGATTGCCGTTGTAAAGGTTTCTCCACCTGAAGGAGATTTTCATAGTGAAGTTGTGCTCGCGGCGTGGATCCTTGGATTAGTCACCCATCTGGGTGGATACCAAGTAAAATACTTTTGTTAGCATTGTTTCATTTTCCTTTACATATTATTTCCGCTATGCTAACAATTCTGTAGAGATCGAAACGATCCGAAAAGGTGCATTCACCCCCCCTCTGCACGCCTTAGACGATCTATCATTGAAGGCCACAAGGGGATGCCTTGATAAGTTCTAGTTCAATGAAGAACCAACATGTGAGAGCCTCACCATGTAGTAGATTGAAATAAGCCAAAAGTTACATGTTATTGCCGCCACCCCCTTAATTTATAGATATAAGGTGACCTAAAAACCTTAAAAGCCCAGAAGGAAGCCCATTTAGTAGAGGCCTATGTAGACTACATAGCCATATTGAGCTCTTGGCACCATTACAACCCAAATAAAGCTAGAAATTGGGCCTAAATTGAACCCATAAAATCAACATATCCCTCTTACATAGACAAGGCTTGAATTAGGTTTGACTAAGTCGCATGGCTTGCTCTTGGTCTAACCTTCTTCAATGGTAGCTTTGGATTTCACATCTTCAATTAGCAAATTAAGTGCTTCTTTCATCTTTTTAGCCTTAACCCTTGTAATTGGGCCTCCTTTGATGCATAATGGATCATCAACATCTTCTAGAGTGGGTTGAGCATGATCCATATTGTTAGCTTGTTCGGCAACTTATTCACTTCCTTTGACTCCATCAGCCTCCACCCTTCTCCAAGGATGCTCACACGCAAGGGAGGAGGAAGAGAGGAAGAGAAGAGAAGTGAAGAATGAAACAAATTCTTCCTTCCCCAAGCCCTAGCCACCGCCCCCTTTATTCCTCTTGTTGCTGCCGGCCAAAGGAAGATCTTCCTTCTTCTTTACTTGACCTAGCCGCATGCCCAAGCTCCTTGTTGCCGCACACCCTAGGGGAGAGATGAGAAGAGAAGGAGAGAAGAAGAAAGATCTCTTCTCTAACCCTTGCTTGTTGCTGCCCCTTCCTCCCTTTATAGCCTGCGCCGCCGAACCCTAGGAGAGAGAGATAGAGGAGAGAAAAGAGAGGCTTGATTAGACTTTGTTTTCATGGCTTATGAGGGTATATATAGGCTACAATAGGGACCATGAGGAGAAGTTGATTTTGGTCTCCTAACGGATCCTCAACCCGACCCGTTAATAATAACCCGCTCAACTAATGGGTTATTATTGAACTACCGCACCAACCCCAATATTAAATATGGGCTCCACCATATTATGTGTATATTATCTCCCCGTGCTTAAGATATCGCATGCCCATTAATTAATTAAATTACTGGCAATTTAATTAATAAATATCTAACTCCATGAGTAGTACCACTCATCCTCATCATCATGTCAGACCAAGTCCACCTGCAGGATTTACATGAAAATTATTATGAGCACCTTAAGGGGACATCATCAGCCTAAATAATTAGGATATGATTACCTTCTATAATCAATGACATACCATGTATATAATATTATTTCTCAATTTACAAGGCCTATTGATTTAACGAATAAATCTCACCCATTGATAAATTAAAGAAATAAATATTAATTATATGTGCCCATTATTATATCAGGATTAAGAGCATATACATCATAATAACTAAGGAATTGTTCGATTATATAGTTAGTATAAATCGAATAACCTCAAATCAGTCATGCTCAATACACACAAAGTGTACTAGTGTAATTCTATAGTCAAGATAGACTAATACCAAATTACACAACAACCATTCTAATGGTTTGTCCAAATTCATCTCAGTTATGAGCCACTACTTATACTTTATAAGGAACTGATAACATGATCTTCTGTGTAGTACCACATACCATGTTATCTACAATGTAAAGTAATAGACAATTTGCACACATATAACAAATATAAAATGTAACCATGACCATTGTGATTTTTATTCCAAAATAGATGTTCATACAAATGTTAGGATGTATACTAAAAGCCTAGCTTTTGTATGGACATCTATATTTTGAATGAGAATCACATGATCATTGTTTGCATATTTATATTAGTTATTTATGTGCATATTGTCTGATACTTTACATTGTAGATAATATGGTGTGTGGTGTTACACAGAAGATCATGTTATCTGTCTCTTGTAGAGTATATATAGAGGCTCACAACCTAGATGGTTTTGGACAAACCATTGACATGGTTGTAGTATAATTTGGTAATGGTTTATCTTGACCATAGAATTTCATTAGTACACTTTGTGTGTACTGAGCAGGACCGATATATAGGTGATTCAATTTATACTGACTATATAATTGAATCAGACCTCAGAAGATATTATGGAGTACAAGCTCTTAATCCCAATATAATAACGGGCACATGTACTTAGTATTTATTTCTTTGATTTACCAATAGGTGAGATTTATTTATTAAATCGATAGACCCAGTAAGATGGGAAATAATATTATTTACATGGTGTGCCATTAATTATAGAAGGAAACCGTGTCCTGGTGTTAGGATGTATACTAAAAACCTTGCTTTTATATAGACATCTACATTTTGAAAGAGAATCACAAGATCACTGTTTACATATTTATATTAGTATGTGCATATTGTCGGATACTTTACATTGTAGATAACATGGTGTGTGGTGTCACACAGAAGATTATGTTATCAGTTTCTTGTAGAGTATAAGTAGAGACTCACAACCACGATGAAGTTGGATAAACCATCTGGATGGTTGTAGTGTAATTTGGTGTTGGTTTACCTTGACCATAGAATTACACTAGTATACTTTGTGTGTATTGAGTAGGACCGACATAGAGGTGATTCAATTGATACTGACTTTATAATTGAATCAGACCTCAGTATGCTCTTAATCCCGATATAGTAACGGGCACATGTACTTAATATTTATTTCTTTGATTTATCAATGGGCGAGATTTATTGGTTAAATCGATAGGCTTGGTAAGTTGGGAAATTATATTATTTACATGGTGTGTCATTGATTATAGAAGGAAACCGTGTCCTAGTGAGTCGGGTTGATGATGCCCCCTTGAGGAGCTCATAAGGTTCATCATGTTAAATATTACAGGTGGACTTGGTCCGACATGATGATAAGGTTGAGTGGTACTACTCAAGGGGTTAGATGTTAATTAATTAAATTGTCAGTAATTTAATAATTATTGGACATCCAATACCTTAAACATGGGGAGATGTTTGTACTCATAATAGGTGGATCTCATATTTAAATATGGGGGTTGGTGGGGTAGATCAATGAGGATCCTTTAGTGGAATGGATCTTCATTAAAGGATCGAGCCTTGATCCATTGGCTGGTCAAGACCCAACTCCTCCTCATGGTTCCTATTGTAACCCTATATATACCCATGGAGTCATGAAACCAAGGCATCCAATTCATCCAACCCTAAGTCTCTCTCCTCCTCCTCTCTCTCCCTTCTCTCTCCTAGGTCACGCCGGCGATGGGTGAAGGGAAAACTTTATTTTTCCTTCTCCTTCTCTCCTTCTCTTCCTTCCTTTGTTGAGGCTGGCGATCACTAGATAAGGAGGAGGCTTCTCCTCCTTTGTGGCGTGCGGAAACAAAGGAGAGAAAGAAGGGTGGTCGGTGGGAGCTTCTTCCTTGTGGTGCTCGACGCCGCGTGAGTGGAAGAAGAGGAGAGGAGCTCCTTTCTTCCTTGTGTGCTTGGTGCCGCGTGATAGGAAGAAGAAGAGGAGGTCAGTTTGGGTTCATGTGAGGGAGAAGGTCTTCATCTCTTCTCCTCCATCTTCTTCCTGCTCCCTAAGGTGGCTGGCGGCAATAACCCTAGGGTTTAGGGTTTCAGCACAAGTGGGAGAGAAGAAGAAGAGCTCCTTGGTGACTTCGGTTTTTGGTAGTTTGTCGCCCACACGACGTCCAAGAAGGGAGGGCCATACAATAGAAGATCGCGAGGTAAACGAGAAGGTATAACTTCTCTCATGGTTCCTGGATCTTATTATTTCATGTGCTTAATTAATTGTATAATTATCTTGTTTGATTAATTATGTCAATTAATTATTTTGGACCTTGATGATAAACACAAAAATCGGCAATCCACTCATCGTCTATTCCGTGGCTAATCGGTTAGACGAGATTGATTGCTAGAACAACTTGGTTGTTCAAGCGATCACTCGAATCGGTTAGCATGATGATGAGACGGTCATTTGGGAAATAGGTGTCCATTCGGATTAAAAATTTTAATCTGTAGACATGGAGAGGTTTCCCATGCGTGACTCAGAATCCCCTCTTGGTGGAAACCATCACTGGTGAGTCAGGTTGATAATGTCCCCTTGAGGAGCTCATAAAACTCATCATGTTAAATCCTGCAGGTGGACTTGGTCCGACATGATGATAAGGTTGAGTGGTACTACTCATGGAGTTAGATATTAATTAATTAAATTGTCAGTAATTTAATTAATTAATGGGCATTTGATATCTTAAACACGGGAAGATTTCGTATTCATAATAGGTGGATCCCATATTTAAATATGGGGGTTGGTGAGGTAGATCAATGGTGATCCTTTAGTGGAATGGATCATCATTAATGGATCGGGCTCTGATCCATTGGGTGGCCAAGACCCAACTCCTCCTCATGGTCCCTATTGTAGCCTATATATACCTCATGAATCCAAGACCTAGGGATAATCCAAGCCTTGTGTTGTTTTCTCTCTCCTAGGGTTTAAGGGCACCGACCAAAGAAAGAAGGAGTGGGTGGCCATGAAGAAGAGAATTCCCTCTCTTCTTCCCTTCATCTTCTCTCATCTACACTCCTTCTCTTCCTAGGCGTGCGGCTAGGTCAAGGAAAGGAAGAGTCACACCTTCCTTGTGGCCAGCAGCACATGCAATTGGAAGAAGAAGTCCGGCGCCGGCGCCGACGCAAGGGATCTAGGAGAGATCGGTTGGCTTGGGATTAAGGGAAAGAAACTTTTCTTTCTCTTCTTCATCCTCTTCTTCTTTTCCTCCTTCCCTCCTTCGGTTTGCGGCTGGGTCAAGGAATAAAGAGAAGATTCATCTTCTCTCTTGGCCGGCGACTTCAAAGAAGGGTTCTAGGGTTTCGGTGGAAAGAGAAAGGAGAAGAAAGGTCGTCTTGGTAGCTTTATTTCTTGGAAGATCGTCCCCCACTCGACGTCCAAGAAGAGGTTGGGTCATACAATAGAAGATCGTGAGGTAAACAAGAGGTATAACCTTTTATTTTTGGTTCCTTTCCTTTGATCATGCTTGTTTAATTTTCATATGTTCACTATTTCATATTGATAATTATTTGTCATGGACCCCGATGATAAACACAAAAACTGACAATCAACTCATTGTCTATTCCGTGGCTAATCAGTTGGATGACTTTGATTGCTAGAACAATATGTTTGTTCAAGCGGTTGCTCGAATCAGTTAGCACGATGATGAGTCAGTCGTGTGGGAAATTGTTCTCTATTTAGATTAAAAAATTTTAATCCGAGGACATGGAGAGGTTTCCCATGCACGACCATGAATCCAACAAGTGGTATCAGAGCCAATGGTTTCCGATTTTGTGTGTTTTCGATTCGGTTACATTTTTTGCACTTATCATATATTTTATTATGCCGGATAATAGTAGGATGTGCGTAGGCTAACTCTTTGATTGTAGGCACGGGATCCAACTATTATGGCTTAATATGATGTGTATGTGATTTTGTGTGCATGTGTGTAATTTTATTTGAATCCTTGGGGTTGACGAGGCTAGATTTAGTATTTAATTTTTGTAATTAAATACGACAATTGTTTAGCCACGCATTTTGATTTACTTTCGATCTAGACTTATTGTACACTCCTTTGTTGAGTATAGGATTGATGAATGTAAATTAAAATAGCTTTTTATCTCGGCTCGGAGCTCCTTCATGGGTGAGGCTTGCGCATGGTGCTTGGAGGAGGAGACGAGGTGGCGACACGACTAGAGGCATATTGGAGAACAAAAGCCATAATAGTTGAAAAATTAGATTTTCGTATTTATTGCTTTTTGTTTATATGCATCTTGTGTGTGCTTGAAAATTTCTCAATTCTAAATTTCTAAGTGGGAGAGGGACTCAAGAGTCTCATGACCTCTATTACTAATTTGACATGTGATGCGAACAAACTTGCGCGTTGGTTCTAAGTCCCTTCCTCCATTTTGGATGAGTTTGTTTTACGGATCACTAGGTCAGACATGATTATAGGAAGTTATTTAGGAACATATGATTTTCCCCATCGGATGACACATAATCCTAGATAATTATCTTAGTATCATGTAATGGTAAACACTTAGATGCATTTAATAGTATCCTCCCTATCGAAGTCACTGCTATTATTTGTAGGGTCGAAGAGGAATCAACTTTTAATTTTATTTATCAAAAAGGTAGGTTGACAAGATAATAAAATTAATAGGTAAAACCTCTTCTGACAAATGTAGAATTTGTATACGTTCACAATATCGTGGCATACGATATTCTCGGTGTTTTGAAGTGTTGGTTGATTTTAAAATTTATTATTTGAGGAATCAATAATTTTTGAAATCTAAAGTTTTGATCATTGTTATTCCTAGGATTTTTCAAAATGTTTTTCAGCCCACTTGTTTTTATTTTAAAAAAGACAAACTTACTGGTCCCAATTATATTGATTGGAAACGGAAACTGGACATTGTCTTAACTGCTGAGGAGTACAAAATTGTACTCTTTGAGGTTTGTCCCCGAAAGTGGTACCTCGTCGTAGTGGGAGGGTTGATAGACAACCTGATAGATTCATATTCTTGGATGAGTCGTCGGACTTGGTCCCCGGCGAACATAAGCCTGATCCCTAGACATATGACGAGGCACTCCAAGATAAAGATGCGGTATTTTGCCAAATGACGATGAATTCAGAGATAGAATCTATGGATTCTAATCATGTCTAGGAGCTAGTACAACCACCCAATGGTGTAAAAGCCATTGGATGCAAGTGGATCTACAAGAGAAAGAGAGGATCAGACGAGAAGGTTGAGACCTTCAAAGATAGACTTGTTGCGAAAGGGTATACTCAGAAAGAGGGTATCGATTATGTGGAGACTTTTTCGCCGGTAGCCATGCTTAAGTCGATCCGGATTCTCTTATCTATTGCCACTCATATGGATTATGAGGTTTGGCAGATGGATGTCAAGATAGTTTTCCTTAACGGAAGTCTTGAGGAAAACAACTATATGAAGCAACTAGAGGGATTCATTGCGAAGGGCTAAGAGCATCTTGTGTGTAAGCTTAATCGGTCCATTTATGGATTGAAGCAAGCTTCACGATCTTGGAACATCCGCTTTGATGAGGTAATCTAGTCATATGGATTTATTCAGGGTCCGGATGGGGCTTGTGTATATAAGAGATGTGACGAAAATGTAGTGGTATTTCTTATACTATACGTAGATCATATTTTGCTCATTGGCAACAATGTCAAAGTATTATCAGACGTAAAGGTATGGTTGTCCAAACAGTTTGATTTGAAGGACTTGGGAGAAGCAGAGCACATCTTTGGGATCAAGGTTATAAGGGATCGCAAGAAAAGGATGTTGTGCTTATATCATGGTTCATACATAGACACTGTCCTAGCTCGTTTTAGCATGAAAAACTCCAAGAAAGGTTTTCTACCTTTTCGGCATGGAGTACCTATATCTAAGTGTAGGGATCTATGGGCAAAAATATTTAAAATTCGCACCGAAAACAAGATCCGTTGAGCGATCCATTCGAATTAAAACTCATACAAAGTAAATTTACAAAAAATCCTATCGTATAGGTATACCTTTGGCGTGTGCCCTTCGCTTATCCGAGGTATGCCAAAGAAAAACTAACAAAGAAAGGAAGAAAGAAAGAAAGAAAAAAGAGAGAAAAGCCGAAAAAATAGCAAAAGAGGGTGAAAAAAGGAAGTAGAGACTTTGTTTGCAAATTTATTTTTCACATTTCCTTTAAAGTTTGCTTAGATTCAATTCTGGCAGCCTAGATTAAGTTCTGGCGACTTTCATTTCAGCTCTTATTTTAAGTACACTCATTTCCTATAAAGTTTGCCTAGATTCAATTCTGGCAGCCTAGATTAAGTTCTGACAACTTTCCTTTCAGCTCTTATTTCAAGTACTCTCATTTCCTTTAAAGTTTGCCTAGATTCAATTATGGTAGCCTAGATTAAGTTCTGGCAACTTTCCTTTCAGTTCTTTAATTCAAGTTTTGCTATCTTTCAATTTCGCATTATCCTCAATATTGCCTAGATTCAATTCTGACAAATTTCCTTTCAGCACTTACTTCAAGTTTTTTAATTTTGCAATTTGCATTTTTTGTCTTCAATTCCTATCTTTTGCCCTATCACCCTTGGGAATTCTCATAGTCCACGAACGCTTACAGGGAATTGCCTCAATTCTAAGTTCTTTAATGAGCTAACATTCGTGAGTTAGAGTGTTTGAGTGAAACAGGTTGTTCAATGGTGATAAGTGGAGAAGAAGCAAGACCTAGAGAATCCCTTGATCAACGTGCTTTGAGACAACACTTGGAACGCATGAAAATCCATTTTAGTCAGATTATGGACAGATTAGAGAAACACGATGCTGTAATTACAGGATTGCAACATAGCCAAGTTGGTAGAGTTCCTTCAATAGTGCTAGACAATATAACCATGGTGACCATGATGATGATGATGATGATGGCGTATCTAAGGACATTGATGATAGAGCTTCATGTGGCAGATCGGATCATGCTCGAGTTGGTGGTAGAAGAGGAAGGATGAATGATCATGTGGATAGAAACTTGGGAAATATCAAGATGAAGATTCCTTCATTTCAAGGCAAAAGTGATCCTGAAGCCTGTTTGGAGTGGGAAAAGAAAGTGGAATTAGTATTTGATTATCACAACTATTCTGAAGAGAAGAAGGTAATACTCGCTGTCGTTGAATTTGTTGATTATGCAATTATTTGGTGGGATCACATTATTCTAAGCAGGAGAAGAAACAAAGAGAGACCCATTGGCAGTTGGGAGGAGATGAAGACTATTATGAGAAAGAGATTCATTCCAACACATTACTATCAGGATTTGTATCAACGGTTACAAAGTCTCACACAAAGATCCAAGACTGTGGAGGAAAATCACAAAGAGATGGAAATTGCCATGATTCGAGCCAATGTGGAGGAGGACCGAGAAGCAACCATGGCACGATTTTTACAAGGTTTAAATCAAGACATTGCAAATGTAGTGAAGTTGCAACATTATGTGGAGTTTGAAGACATGGTGCATATGTCCATGAAAGTTGAAAGACAACTCAAAAAGAAGGGATCAATCAAGCATGGGGGGCAATATTCTAATCCGCCAACTTGAAAATCTAGTTGGAAAAAAAGAGATGATAAAGTTGAATCAAAGAAAAAGCCCGATTTTCCAAAGAATAAAGATACAAGCTCCCCATTGGTCAAGGGCGAAGAACCCCTCCAACCTTCAAGAAATAGAGATATTAAATGCTTTAAGTGCTTGGGAAGGGGACATATCGCATCACAATGCCCAAACAAAAGAATTATGATTTTGAAAGAAAATAGTGACATCGAGACTGAGAGTGAGTCCGAAGATGATAGTGTCTTGCCCCCATTATTGGAAAGTGATGCCGAAGAGTATCCCGTTGAAGGTGAAACCCTTGTCACTAGGCATGCTCTAAATGTGCAAGTGAAAGAAGATAATGAAAAATAACGAGACAACATATTTCATACCCGTTGCCACATCAAAGACAAGGTATATAGTATGATTATAGATGAGGGAAGTTGCACTAATGTAGCTAGTACTATTTTGGTTGAGAAATTATGCTTACCTACCACTAAGCATCCTAGACCTTATAAACTACAATGATTGAATGATTACGGGGAAGTCAAGGCCAACAAGCAAGTGTTGGTTTCATGTTCCATTGGTAGATATCATGATGAGATACTTTGTGATGTAGTGCCAATGCATGCAAGTCATTTACTTTTAGGTAGACCATGGAAATTTGATAGGAAGGTCATGCATGATGGGTTTAAAAATAAGTATTCTTTTATGATGCATGGTAAACATGTAACTCTTGTACCATAACTCCTAAGCAAGTATATGAAAATCAATTGAGGATCAAAAATGAGAGTGAAAAAAGAAAAGAGTGTGAGAAAAAAGAAAAGGAGAAAAGGAGAAAGAATGGAAAAGAAAAAGAGTGTGAGAAAAGAAAAGGTGAGGATGAGATGAGTGGAAAAAAGTATGAAAGGCGAAAAGAAATTCAAGAGCAAGAGAGTAAAAAAGGGAGTTTTTATGCAAAAGAAAGAGAGGTTAAGAGAGCGTTTAATGCTTCACAGCCAATGATTGTACTTTTGTACAAGGAGGCCGATTTTAACACTAACGATCTTTACCCTACTTTGCCTAGTGTTGTTAAATATCTTTTGCAGGAATTTGATGATGTATTTCATGATGAGGTTCCTGATGTATTGCCACCACTTAGAGGAATAGAGCACCAAATTGATTTCATCCTTGGAGCCACAATTCCTAATCGGCCAGCCTATAGGTGTAACCTGCGGAGATAAAAGAACTTCAAAGTCAAGTTGAAGTGTTGATGAAAAAGGGGTATGTCCGAGAAAGTTTGAGTCCATGTGTTGTCCCCGTTTTGCTAGTACCTAAGAAGGATGGAACTTGGAGAATGTGTGTTGATTGTAGAGCTATCAACAAGATTACGGTAAAGTATCGTCGTCCTATTCCTAGATTAGATGATATGCTAGATGAACTACATGACTCATGCATTTTCTCTAAAATTGATTTGAAGTCGGGCTATCATCAAATTCGCATGCGTGAAGGAGACGAATGGAAAACTGCATTTAAGACTAGGTATGGTTTGTACGAATGGTTTGTCATGCCATTTGGGTTTACTAATGCACCTAGTACTTTCATGAGGTTAATGAACGATATTTTGCGTGCTTTTATAGGAAATTTTGTTGTAGTATATTTTGATGACATCTTGATTTATAGCAAAAATTTAGAGGAGCATCTACAACATTTACAAAATGTTCTAATTGTTTTGCGAATTGAAAAGTTGTATGCTAGCCTTCAAAAATGTTCTTTTTGCACTAATCAGATTGAGTTTCTTGGTTATATTGTTAGTGCTAAGGAAATAGCAGTTGATGAGAAGAAGGTTAAGGCTATTCGTGAATGACCAACACCAAAAATAATAGCTGAGGTACGTAGCTTTCATGTTTGGCAAGTTTCTACAGAAGGTTTGTTACGAATTTTAGCACTTTAGCTGCACCCTTGACCGAAATTGTTAAAAAGAATGTTGGATTTCATTGGGATACTGAACATGATTTAGCCTTCAACTCACTTAAGGAGAAATAAAGTTCTGCACCATTACTCGTGTTACCTAACTTTGCTAAAATGTTTGAAATTGAGTGTAATCCATCAGGAATAAGTATTGGAGCTGTGCTAATACAAGAAGGCCGACCCCTTGCTTATATTAGTGAGAAATTGAGTGGAGCAGCTTTGAACTATCCCACTTATGACAAAGAGATGTATGCTTTGGTGAGGGCTTTAGAGACTTGGTAGCATTACTTGTGGCCCAAAGAGTTTGTCATTCACACTGATCATGAATCATTGAAGCACTTGAAGAGCCAAAGTAAGTTGAATAGATGTCATGCGAAATGGGTGGAGTTCATTGAATCATTTCCTTATGTGATCAAGCATAAATGAGATATGGAAAATACTGTTGCACATGCTTTATCTCGAAGGTATACCTTGCTCTCTACTTTGAACACTAGATTGTTAGGATTTGAGTACATTAAAAATCTATATTCTAAAGATCTTGACTTTGGAAATGCAGTTGAAGTTTGTGAGCATGCTGCATTTGGAAAGTTTTATAGGCATGAGGGATTTCTATTTAGAGTTAATAGGTTATGTGTGTCTAACTGTTCATTGAGGAAATTATTAGTCCAAGAAGCCCATGGTGGGGGACTAATGGGACATTTTGGAGTGAGAAAAATACTAGATGTTTTGTTGGAGCATTTCTTTTGGCCACATATGAATGGAGATGTTGTAAAATTTTGTGAGAAGTGTATCACATATAGGCAAGCACAATCTAAATCTTTACCTCATGGGTTGTATACACCTCTACCAATTCCTAGTGAACCTTGGGTTGATATTTCTATGGACTTTATTGTAGGATTACCAAGGTCAAAACGAGGTATGGATTCTATTTTTGTGGTCGTAGACAGATTTTCTAAAATGACTCATTTTATTCCTTGTAAGAAAACATATGATGCTAACCATATTGCTGATCTCTTTTTTAGGGACATTGTGCGACTTCTTGGAGTGCCGAAAAGTATAGTTTCAGATCGTGATGCAAAGTATCTAAGCTACATTTGGAAGACACTATGGGGCAAGTTGGGAACAAAGTTGTTGTTTTCTACAATGTGTCATCCACAAACAGATGGACAAACTGAGGTAGTAAATCGAACTTTTGCTACTTTATTAAGACCTATCATTCAAAAGAATTTAAAAGGTTGGGAAGATTGCTTACCACATGTTGAATTTGCATATAGTAGATCTATACATTCTTCTACTAAGTGTTCACCTTTTGAAGTGATATATGGTTTCAATCCGCTAACTCCTTTGGATTTGTCACCGTTGCCTATCTCTGAGAATGGTAGTTTGGATGGTACAAGGAAAGCTGAATTTGTGAGGCAAATGCACGAGAAAGTAAGGATGCAAATTGAAAAGAAGACTGAACAATATGCTATGCAAGCCAACAAGGGACGAAAGAAAATAATCTTTGAACCCGGTGATTGGGTTTGGGTTCATATAAGAAAGGAGAGATTTCCTACTAAACGTCGTATTATGTTGCATCCAAGAGGTGATGGACCATTTCAAGTTGTGGCGCGAATCAATGATAATGCCTACAAGCTTGACTTACCGGGTGAGTATAATGTGAGTTCCACATTTAATGTTTTTGATCTCTCTCCCTTTGATGTAGGTAATCAAGATTCGAGGACGAATCCTTTAGAGGAGAGGGGGAATGATGGAGTCAAAGGAAATGAACAAGTTGCCCAACAAGCTAACGATATGGATCTTGCTCAACCCACTCTAGAAGATGTTGATGATCTATTATGCATCAAAGGAGACCCAATTACAAGGGCTAAGGCTAAAAAGATGAAAGAAACACTTAATGTGCTAATTGAAGATGTGAAAGCCAAAGCTACAATTGAAGAAGGTTTGACCAAGAACAAGTCATACGGCTCAGTCAACCTAATTCAAGCCTTATTTGAGCTTAACTAGTCACTTAAGTCTCTTGTCTATGTAAGAAGGATATGTTAATTTTGTGGGTTCAATTTAGGTCCAATTTCTAACTTTATTTGGGTTGTAATGGTGCCAATAGCTCAATATGCCTATGTAGTCTACATAGGCCTCTACTAAATGGGCTTCCTTTTGACCTTTTAGGGTTTGTAGGTCACTATATAGCTATAAATTAAGGGGGTGGCGGCCACAACATGTATCTTTTGGCTTATTCAATCTACTACATGGTGAGACTCTCACTTGTTGGTTCTTCATTGAACTAGAACTTATCAAGGCATCCCCTTATGACATTCAAGACTTATCAACCTCCATACCAAGGTTGTGGCATCTATCTTCGTATTCTTCTATACCAAGGTTCGTGCTTCCTTAAGCATTGGGCCGATGTTTCTTTCTTTCATTTTCCATCATTTCGATTTAGACTCTCTTTCTCTCTTTCTTCCATTTGTTGTGTGTTCTTTAGACTTCTTCTCTATGGGTTCACATCATCGTGTCCTTAGTGTGTGACCCAATTGGTCCTCATAACGTTGGCAATGTGTCTAAACCACTTTAGGCACATAAGCAATGAGCGACATCTAGCAATACATTATTGCTACCCAAGTGACGAGAAAGTCGAGATCCGACTTAACCTCCGTGACTATGACAATGTATGACCTTGTCCTTTTATCCTTGATATCTAGATTGACCAATGAGGCATAGACCATGTCATCCTCGATCAATCTTTGTGTTTCTTGATCCCCGAGTAGACTCACTCAAACAAATGAGCTCAATATCTCATATTGATTCATTTGAGCATGGCCATGCGTTTTAGTAGTCCTACTCGATCAAGGGGCCAACAGATATCACTCCCGTCATATGGGAGGGATAGATCCCATCAACATCACGCACATCCCTCTGCATAATTTATTACATACCCAGTGATCGATTTTATAATCCTTGTTACGGGTGACGTTTGACGATACCAAAGTACATAACTCCTTATGTAGGAAACCGTAGTGACTTCAGGTCTAAGGACTATTCCTACTAATAGTCACATGAGAATGTTTAAGACACTCATATGACAATCTATGAAATTTTCTCATGGCGGGTCAATTCAGTACACATTCTCTAATGTATACCCATGTGTCAATTTGATATCACATATCCATGACTTGTGAGCTCAAGTAATCAATTGACCTACATGCTAGTCTCCATGCATTAATATTGTCCTTAAATATTAATGCTTGACTAGGAATGGTTTAGTATAGTGTTCTCTATATCATCTCACTATCGATTCACCAATCGATATGATGTAGAAAAGAACCTACTACCCAAGGGCATTATCATACTTAGTTATTTGACACAAATATAAGTAAGTATAATAACCAAACAAGCCTTTATTAAGATAGAATATGATATAAAAAGTCCCTAGTCAATTATCACATAATTAACTCTAGAGCTCCTACTAACAATCTCCCACTAGCTCTAGTGCTAACGATCTCCCACTAGCACTAGTGTCAATCACTATAATATCTAATACCCAGTGACCTAATGTGACTTTCATGCTTCTTCTGTGCCAAAGCATTTGTCAAAGGATCTGCGATGTTAGCATCAGTGGATACTCTGCATATCCTCACATCTCCTCTATCGATGATCTCTCGAATGAGATGGAAGCACCGTAGTATGTGTTTGGTCCGCTGATGAGAGCGAGGTTCTTTAGCCTATGCAATAGCCCCATTGTTGTCACAATAGAGGTCTATCGGGTCTGATATGCTAGGAACCACACCAAGCTCTGTAATAAATTTTTGGATCCAAATAACCTCTTTTGCTGCATCAGACGCAGCAATATACTCGGCCTCTGTTGTAGAATCTGCGACTGTGTCCTATTTCGAACTCTTCCAGCTCACATCGCCACCATTCAAGCAAAATACATACCCTGACTGCGATCTGAAATCATCCCTGTCGATTTGGAAGCTTGCGCCACTGTAACCTGTTACAGCTAGCTCCTCATTGCCACCAAATTTCAAGAAATATTCTTTCATCATTTGTAAGTACTTAAGAATATTCTTGACAGTTGTCCAATGACTTTCACCTGGATCTGACTGGTATTTGCTCGTCATGCTCAAAGCATACGAGACATATGGACGAGTACAAAGCATGACGTACATGATAGATCCTATAGCGGATGCATAAGAAATCTGATCCATGTGGTCTCTCTCCTCCTTAGAAGAGGGGCATTGAGTCTTCGAAAGACTCACAACATGTGACATCGGTAGAAATCCCTTCCTGGAATTCTGCATGGCAAAACGATTAAGCACCTTGTCAATATATCTCTGACTTAAGCCAAGAAATCTCTTAGATCTATCTCTATAGATATTGATGCCTAGGATATAGGCTGCTTCACCTAAGTCATTCATTGAAAAATAATTCCCTTGCCACGTCTTCATAGACTGTAGTGAAGGGATATCATTTCTAATAAGGAGTATGTCATCCACATACAAAATTAGGAAGATAACTATGCCCCCACTAAGCCTCTTGTAGACACAGAGTTCATCTTCATTCTTGATGAAACCAAACGCTTTGATTGCATCACCAAATCGAAGATTTCAGTTTCGAGAAGCTTGCTTTAGCCCATAAATGGACCTTTGCAGCTTACATACCTTTCCAGCACGCTCTAGATCTACAAAACCCTCAGGTTGTATCATGTACACATCCTCGAGTAGATTCTCATTTAGGAATACGGTTTTGACATCCATCTTCCAGATCTCGTAATCATTGTAAGCTGCAATAGCAAGCATAAACCAAATAGACTTAAGCATCGCAACTGGTGAAAAGGTTGTAGGGAGGTATGGCTTGGCAGTTTCCAAAACAACCACGGGTCGTATTTGAGAGACCTCTCTATGTCTACGGATTAAAATTTAACCCGAATAGAGACCCGTCCCTCTAACGACTGTCTCGTCGTCGTGTTAATTAATCCAAGTTACAATTTAGCCAAAATCAAGGTTAAGGTCTTGTAACTTTCCGGATTAATTAACTGCGGAAAAGACGACGATTTGGATCGCCAATTTTTGTGTTTATCTTCGGGGTCCAGTTAATTAATTATTATCTATGATCAATAATCAAAATAATTAACTAACATGCATAAAATGACGAGACAAAGTAACATGGCACAAATAAACATAACGAAGGTAAAATTGGAGCTCGGGAGAGTTATACCTCGCCGTTTACCTCGCAGTCTTCTACCTTATGACCCTCTCCTCCTGGACGTCGTGTGGGCGATGATCTACCATGCCGCGGAGTCACCAAGGCACCGGATCAATCCTCCTTCTCCTTCCTTTGCTTGCGCCAACACCAAACCCTTGGGTTAGGGTTTGGCTCACCGCCGGCGGTCCTACAAGGTGGAGTTGATGAATCCAAGAAGAGCAACGCATCTCCTTCACCACAGCCCACGCTAACCTCTCTGTTCTCCTCCTATCTCATGGCCAAGAGCTCGCAAGGAGGATGAACTTCCACTAGGCTCTCCCCTTTTCCGGCGACAAACACCAAAGGGAAGCCAACCTCGCCGGCGCGCCACCCTCCTTCCTCCTCCACTTCCGTGCACCACAAATGAGAAGAGAGCTTCTCCTTGTCTTGTGAAGATCGTAGCAGAGGATGTAGAAGAAGAGAGTGGAAGAAGAAGAGAAGAGAAGCTTCTCTTCTCCTCCACCGCCGACGCCGACCTCCACCCCTTGTGCCGCCAAGTTCTCCCTCCTCCCTCCTCCCTCCTCCCTCCTTGCCGCGCGCCACCAAGGGTCGGAGCCAACTCCTCCCTTGCTCTGAGATCGAACACGCCCTTGAAAATGAGAAGAAAACTGAAGGAAGAAGAGGAGAAAGTCCTCTTCTTCCACCGGCCGCCGGCGCCCTTGGTGAGAGAGGGTGAGGGAGAAAGAGAGAGGTAAGGGTTTTAATTAATTGGAAATTGTCCAATTAATTTTGGATTAATTCATTGTAAGCCTTATATCATGACTCATATGGGGTATTTATAGGGCTAAGATAGGGACCATGAGGAGGAGTTGGTTCTTGGCCCGCTAATGGATCCAAACTCGATCCATTAATGGTAATCCATTACACTAAAGGATCCCATTGTACTTCCTCACCAACCCCCATATTTTCATATGGGCTCCACATATTACGAGTCGTCCATCTCCTTGTGTTTAAGATATCGTATGCCTGATAATTAATTTAATTTACTGATAATTAAATTAATTATCCTCTTTATCCTTGATTAGTACCACTCAACCTTTTCATCATGCCGGACCATAGTCCCCTTGCAAGATTTGACATGACGATCCTTTTGAGCTCACCAAGGGGGCATCATCATCCCGACTCACCAGGACACAGATTCCGTCAATAATCAATAGCACATCATATTATTAATATTATCTCCCAACTTACCGGGCCTATCGATCTAACGGAATAGATCTCGCCCATTGGTAAATCAAAGAAATAATAATTAATAATATATGCCCGTCATTATTTCGGGATTAAGAGATCGTACTCCATAATATTATCTAAGGTCTAATCCAATTTACTAAGTCAGTATAAAATTTGGATGACCTCTCTTTTGGTCCTACTCAATGTATACAAAGTACACTAGTGTAATTCTATGGTTAAGATAAACCATACCTAATCACACTACAACCATGCCGATGGTTTGTCCAACTCCATCTCGGTTGTGAGCCTCTTTCTTATACTTCGGCAAGGAACCTGATAACATGATCTTCTGTGCGACACCACGCACCATGTTATCTACAATGCCAAGTACTAAACAATTTTGTGCATATACTAATATAAATATGCACTGTGTGATTTTGCGATTCTCTTTAAAATGTAGATGTATCCCAACCAAAAGCAAGACTTTCAGTATACATCCTAACAAAGGTTTCAACATAGTCGATACCATGAATCTGCTTGAAACCTTTAGCTTCCAACAACCCTTTATAGGTATGCATCAGACCATCCATGTCAGTCTTTCTTTAAAAGACCCACTTACACCCAATGAGTTTAATCCCCTCAGGTGGATCAACTAAAGTTCATACTTGGTTAGTGTCCATGGATTTCATTTCGAACCTCATGGCCTCTAGCCATTTCTCAGAATCTGGGCTCATCACAGCTTCTTGATAGGATGTAGGCTCGTTCAACTCAACAAGTATAACGTCATCATGGTCAGACAAGAGAAATGAATATCTCTCAGGTTGACGACGTATCCTAGCAAATCTGCGAAGAGGTTGATCTACTTGAACAGGTTGTTACTCCACAACTTCTTGTGCAACAATCTCATGAACCACAATATCTTGTGGTGCCTGTTCAATGTCCATCAAGACCTCCGTACTATCTGCATCTTCAACTTCTTCAAGATGGATTTTACTCCCACTATTTCTTCTAGAAATAAACTCTCTTTCTAGAAAAATGTCATTTCTAGCGATAAACACTTTGCCTAGAGTTGGATTGTAGAAGTAATATCCTTTCATTTCCTTAGATATCCTACAAAATAGCACTTATGAGATTTGGGTCCTAGTTTATTTGAGACTTGACGTCGAACGTAAGCCTCACAACCCCAAATACTCATAAAAGACATGGTGAGACTCTTCCCAGTCCATATCGTATATGGTATCTTTATGACGGCCTTTGATGGAGCTCGGTTAAGTGTGAAAAGAGTCGTCTCTAAATCGAATCCCCAGAAGAAAATAGGAAGATCAATTTGACTCATCATCAATCGTACCATATCTAATAGGGTACGATTTCTCCGCTCGGACACACCATTCCACTGTGGTGTTCCAGGTGAAGTGAGTTGTGATTATTAGGATGTATATTAAAAGCTTTGCTTTTGGTTAAAATACATTTACATTTTAAAAGAGAATCACAATATCACACGGTGCATATTTATATTAGTATGTGCACAAAATCTCTCATACTTTGCATTGTAGATAACATGGTGCATGGTGTCGAACAGAAGATCATGTTATCAGTACCTTGCAGAAGTATAAGAAAGATGCTTACAAACGAGATGGAGTTAGACAAACCATCGGGATGGTTGTAGTGTAATTAGGTATGGTTTGTCTTAACCATAGAATTATACTAGTGCATTTTGTGTGCATTGAGTAGGACCAAAAGAGAGGTCATCCAATTTTGTACTGGCTTTATAAAATTATATTAGACCTCGGTTTATATTATGGAGTATGATCACTAAATCCCGAAATAATAACGGGCACATGTCTTTAATTATTATTACTTTAATTTACCAATGGGCGAGATCTATTCTGTTAGATCGATAGGCCCGGTAAGTTGGGTAATAATATTATTTACATGGTGTGTCGTTGATTATTGATGAATTCCGTGTCTTGGTGAGTCAGGATGATGATGCCCCCTTGGTGAGCTCAAAAGGATCGTCATGTCAAATGTTGCAAGTGGACTATGGTCCGATATGATGAAAAGGTTAAGTGGTACTATCAAGAATCAAGCAGATAATTAATTAAAATTATCAGTAATTTAAATTAATTATCGGGCATTCGATATCTTAAACACGAGGAGATGAATGACTCATAATAAGTGGAGCCCATATGAAAATATGGGGATTGGTGAGGAAGTTCAATGGGATCCTTTAGTGGAATGGATCTCCATTAATGAATCGAGTTTGGATCCATTAGCGGGCCAAAAACCAACTCCTCCTCATGGTCCTTACGTTAGCCCTATAAATACCCCATAGGAGTCATGATACATGGAGGATAATTAATCCTCAATTAATTGGAAATTATTCCAATTATTGTAAAGCCCTAAACCTCTCTCCCTCTCTCTCTCTCTTTTCTTCTACTCTCCCATAAGGTGGTCGGCAATATAGAAGAAGGAGGAAGAGGTTTTCTCTTTGCTTCTCCTCCTTTTCTCTCCATCAGCAAGCTCAGTTGTAGGAAGAGGGAGGCCCTCCTCCTGTTCTTCTTGGCTGGAGCGAGCTCCAGTGTGAGGAGACTCGGGCGGCGGCGGCACCAACTCCAACAAAGGATTGCGGTGCCAAAACCCTTATGCTAGGGTTTCGGCGGCAACCTGAGGAGGAGCAGACCTCTTTTCCTTCATCCCTCGGACGGCTGGAAGCTGTAGGAGGGTAGAGAAAAAGGTGGTGGTTGGAGAGGAAGGATTCGTTCTTCCTTTGGCCGGTGGAGGCTTCATTGGTTGAGGTTGGTCGGCGCAAGTAGGAAGAAGGAGGAGGAAGCATCATCTCCTTTGCGTGGTTGTGGCTGCGAGATAGGAGGTAGTGGCAGAGGTCGGATAGGGTGGTAGCAAGGGCGGAGAGCTCTTCTTCTTCCCCACTTGATCCTCTTCTTCTTGGAAGTGCACCGGCGGTGGAAAACCCTAGCCCTAGGGTTTGAGTTGGCACAAAGGAAAAGGAGAAGAAGGAGGATTAATTCAAAGCCTTGTTGACTCCGCATCTTGGTAGATCGTCGCCCATACGACGTATAAGAGGGGAGGGTCATAAGGTAGAAGACAACGAGGTAAAAGGCGAGGTATACCTCTCCCTAACTCCGTCTTTCTTTTGTTACATTATTGTTTTGATTTTGTTTATCATTGCATGTGTTGATTAATTATCGTAGTTTAATTATGTGTTAATTAATATCTATAATTAATCATGTCATGGACCCCGATTATAAACACGAAAACCAGCTATCCAATCGTCGACTTTTTCGCAGTTGATTAATTCAGAAAGTTACAAGTCCTTAACTTTGGTTTTGGCTAAGTTGTGACGTGAATTAATTGACACGATGACGAGACGGTCGTTTGGGAGATGGGTCTCTATTCGGATTAAATTTTTAATCTGTAGACATAGAGAGGTTTCTCATGTTCGACCCCGTGCTTGCTTAGGAAACCCTCAAGCCAACAAGCGTTTATTCCCAACAATTGGTATCAGATCAAGGTTTTCGATTTTGTGTGTTTAGGATTCGGTTAATTTTCTGTACATTATCATGTACTTTATTTTGCTGGATAATAATTGGATGTGCGTAGGCTAACTTTTTGTTGCAGGCACTAGATTCCAACTATTATGACATTAATTGTTGTTGTATGTGATTGATTGTGTGTGTTGTAAATTAATTGAATCCTCGGGGTTGACGAGGCTAAATAAGTTATTTAATTTTTGTAATTAAATATGACACTTGTTTAGCCAAACTTTTATTTACTTTTGATCTAGATGACATGTACACTCCTTTGTGGAGTATGGGATCAATGGATGTAAATAAGTAGCTAGTCATCTCGGCTCGGAGACCCCTTCATGGTGGCTTGTGCATGGATAGGGAGGAGTGGACGAGGTAACGACATGACTGGAGGCGCATTGGAGACCAAGGCCATAATAGTTGGGAAAATCTAGGATTTTTCCTTGTTTATTATATTGGTTATATGTGCTTGTTGTGTGTTTGCATGTGAAAATCCTCAACGTAAACAACTAAGTGGGAGAGGGACCCTAAGGGTCCCGTGACCTCCATTACAATCTGATAAGTGATGTGAACAAGTATGCGCGTCGGCTCTAAGTGCCTTCCTCCCCATCGGATGGACTTGTTCTGCGGATCACTAGGTCAGAAAAGACTATAGGAAATTATTGAAGAGCGTGTGTACTTCCCCATCGGAAGACACATAATCGGAAATAATTTTTCTTAGTGTCGTGTAATGGTAAACACTTAGATACAAATAATAGTATCCTCCCCATCGGAGTCACTGCTATTATTTGTAGGGCCGAAGAGGACCAACTATTAATTTTACTTGTCAGAAAGTTAGGATGACAAAATAGTAAAATTAATGGGTAAAACCTCCTCTCACAAATGTAGAATTCGTATACGTCCACACCATCGTGGCATGCGAAATTCTTGGTGTTTTGTGGTGTTAGTTATTTTGAAAACTTATTGTTTTGAGGAGTCAATTTATTTTCAAAAACTAAAGTGTGTGATTGTTGTGATTCTCAGGTATTTTAAAATGGATCTAGACCCACTTGACCTAATACAAAGAGAAAATCAAATTAATGCCCCTAATAACAATATGGATTGGGAATTAAATATGGACTTTGTCTCTACTGTCGAGGAACCCAAATGTGATCTGGTCGAGTTCTGTGCCGAAAAACTTAGCGAGATTAATGCTGAAGAGGAGTTTGAATATTTTAGGAAATGGTTAGAAGCAGACGAGACGACTGAGTGTCATCAAAATCAGGCTTCTTCCATTACTAGTGATAAAACATCCAAACTCGACGAACTCTTCGGGCAAAATAATCGAGCCGCTAGGCAGGAGGTGATGAAGAACTTGACCACAACCATCATGGATGAGGGTGTAATGCCCGTCTTTTTTTTTCACACCTTACGGTGGCCAAAAGACGGCGTTACGCTAACATACATCTAGGCACATGAACATCATAATGCATCGGAATAATTAAAACCTTTATACATGCACCTAACATTTGTATCTTGTGAGCATGCATTCTACCTATCATTCCTAAACATATTAGCACATTAACATCATCCATAACATCATGATATAAAAATCACATAAAGCAACCTTAAGCAACATAGGTAGTCGGTGGTTCTTCAAACGTAACTATCATAAGTATAGCATGTAACTTAAGCAAACAGTGTCAAACATAAGCCATGGGATAAAATATAAATATGAGAGTCTTTTTCCATGCCATGTCACTACCACACACATACTCTTGCCCCTCCTGCTGCTTCCCTTAACATCCTCTTACTTGATCTGCGGTATAAGACAATAAAACTATAAGCACATCGGCTTAGTAAGACACTTCCCTACTCACTAACACCATACTTCACATAAAATATAAACATAGGAAACTTTATCATAACATGATTCTTAACATAAAGTGTAAACATAATAATCATTCGACAGGTCATGGTTCTTAATCATAAACCATAAACATAATAAACATAATTCCCACTCATAACCAGAAACATGATAAACATGGTTCTTAATCATAAACACGAACATAATAAACATGGTTCTTAATCATAAGACATGAACATAATAAACATGATTCTTAATCATAAACATGAACATAACAAACATGATTCATAATCATAAAACATAAACATGATAAACATGGTTCTTAATCATAAACATTAACATAACAAACATGGTTCTTAATCATAAAACATAAACATAATTAACCATTTAGCATGGCATAATTCTTAGCCTAAACCATAAGAATTCATAGTATAAACCATAAACATAATAGGCATTCATTAACATGGATGCATAACATGGATGGATGCATGAGTCAAATGCACATAACATATGGATGCTTATTTGAAAAACATACTTATAAATACTTAAACATAATCATCACATCATGGGGCCCTGACTTGTACCACATTCATACATCATATGCGCGCATCCCTAAGTAAATACGAGGTAGCTAATCTCGATCTACTAGGGTAAGGACAGCTTCATCGGTAGTCCCAGAACCGTGGACAGCTTCATCGGTAGTCCAGAACTGTGGACAGCTTCATCGGTAGTCCAGAACCGTGGACAACTTCATCGGTAGTCCAGAACCGTGGACCTTACTTAGGTCCGGTACAAGCCCATTCATAAAGTAAAATAATTTCACATGCTTCTTCATTCATAAAACATACATGGCATAATCATTCATTCTTAATTGCTTAACATCATCGTTAGGCCTTGAAGGCATGAACCTTATCTTCATTCATCATTTTCATTCCATATCATCATTATGCCTCGAAGGCATGAACTTTATTTCATTCATCATTTACATTCTATATCATCATTATGCCTCGAAGGCATGCACTTTATTTCATTCATCATTTTCATTCATACAACATGACATACATACGTATCATTCATAAAGCATGACATACATACATATCATTCATAAAGCATGACACACATACATAATTAGCATCTTAATTCGTAAGGCATGCATGATCATGGTACATAGGTAAACATGCATAGATCTTTTCATACATGATACATATTCCCTAGGTTCATGGCACATGGTCTAAACATTCATGAATAAACATAGCACATGACCTAACATACAAAGTCATGATACATCATACATGAAGCTAGGGTTTTAGGTCACATAAAAATTCTTACAACATCCTTAATCATCTACATACATCCTAGTAAACCATAAATAAGTATCTTTGAAAACATAACCCAACCCAAACCCTAACTTATGGTCTTGGCCGAAAGTTCCAAGGAGGAGGCTCCATCATTCAATCAACCTAAAAGGTTCCATGAGTAAAGAAAAAACCCATACATTACATACAAAGCCATAGGGAGCCATTAAACCCCATAATTGGAGCTAACCCTAATTTCCTTGCCCTAGAAATGTTCTTGGCCGAAACCCTAAAGGCCATAAATCCATAGGAAAAATTCATATAACCCACACATAATATCCATTAGGTCATAGAGGAACCATATAAACATGCTTGAAGGGTTAGATCAAATTCTCATCATGGTATAGGGGTGGTGGCCGAAACTTTTAGGAGTCACAAATCCATGGAAAATTCATATAACATATCATTCATACTTTATTCATCATGGAAAAACATTGGGAAACTTTAGTGAAGCTTTAACATCATCCTAAGCCCTAGATCTTACCTTGGCCGAAACCCTTAAAAAGCCCTAGCCCTAGTTTTCTTCACATATAGTCCAAACAAATTCTTATATCATGAAAACAACTTGAAATCCATTATACCACAGGTGAGGGGGTCTTACCTTGGGTTATCTTGATTATCACCTTGAATAGAGAAGCTAAAAGAAATTTCCTTGACCTTAGACTACGCCTATCCCTTGTAGCCTTGTAGAAAGCCCTTAGATCTTGAAGAAGAGGTCTCCTTGTGAAACTTTTCCAAAGGAAAACCCACCTTGTAGGTTTCGGCTAGGAGGAGAAGGAAGAAGAGAAGAAGGCTTGGTGGAGGAAGAAGGCAATTAACTTAAGTGTTAAGTTGTCTCTTCCTTTTCCCCCTCTTATATACTAGATGAAGGAGGCAAATGAAGAGACATGGTGCAATTACTCTTCACTTCCTTTAGCCTCAACTAAAATCCCTTCCCTTTTCCACTAGCACTCCCTTGCTATGTGAATTGGTTAGTACATACATGGTAGTATTCTAGGTCTAAGGTTCAATCCTTGGTGCATGCATTTTATTTTTATTTTATTTTTTTTATTATTTTCAGAATTTCCCCCTAAAACCCACCCATAATCATGCTAATATTCCTAATTAAAACCCATTTCTATTTATATTAAATTCTACCCAGAATCCACTAATAATCATGGTACTAGAAAAGCCCATGTAAGGCCCCTTAGTACTTAGCTTCTCAATTTATATGGGAAAATCATGGATAATTAGGCTATAGTTCATACTAGTATTTCTAAGTTCCTCGAAAACTATCTAGACATGATCAATATTTTAAAGAAAATATTGCGAGAATTTTCTGGGTCGTTACAGAGGGTATGCACGTAAGGGAACATGTTCTCAAAATGATGGCTTAGCTGAAAGAGATGGAAATCCTTGGAGCACAAATCGATGGGGAAACCCAGGTCGATCTTATCCACCAATCTCTACCAAAGAGTTTTGAGAAGTATCGCCTAAGCTACAATATGGACAAGCGTTCATATTTGTGGGCAGAACTTCTGACAGAACTCGAGGCGGCAGAGGCGTTTTCTCTTCAGAGCTCATAGACTTTGATTGCTCAAGAGTTTTCTATTTCTAAACCGAAAGGAATGAAGAAGAAGAATCATGTTGGAGCAAAGAAAGTAGCAGGATTACAGGGACCTTAAGGATGCATAAAGAAGCCGAAAGGCAAGGTGGACTGTCCCCGCCGTCATGGTAATAATTCAAGTATATTTTCTTCTTTTGTCGTTGTAACATGTTTAATGGTGATATTTACCCGTACCTGGTGTGTAGATACGGATTCCACTAATCATGTCTGCATTTTTGTGCTGGGGTTCCAGGAAACCCGACGACTAGTTGAGGAGGAGATTACTGACTACATGGGATAGACTATGGAGATGACTTTTGCAGTAGGAGTTTATTTATTCATTCAAGTCTTTAGCATAGGATGATATAATTTTGGTTTTATACAAATTACTTTTATGTACTTAATTTTTGGAAAGAATTTTTTGTTCAGTTTCTGGAATAAGATATTCTATTGCTTTTATTGTTAAAAGTGGAATAGAAGGATTATCTGTTAAAGTGCATAGATAGGCAATTAGCTTAAAACCAAAAGCTCCCATGATGCAATTAGATAGCTTATTATCTATCCAAAGTAAGAGAAAGGTTCCTTCCAAGTAGAACCAAACATATATTTTGGCTCTAAGCCTTGGTCTTATTAACCTTTAGTGGGATTCAAAGGTTGATAGCAATTGAGCTCTTGGGTTCATTGGTGGTGGAAGACTTGTCTTCCTTAAGATTTTTGACTCTTACTAGGAAGGTAACAAGACCAAAGAGGTTTTTTCTAAGCAAAGGGGCATAAAGCCAAAAGGTATGTAGGAGTTGGTCCAACCTGATAAATATAGGTCCTTAGTCTATCCAGAATAGAGGTACCCTTGAATACTTTGTTTATTTTATAAACAATTATTCAAAGGACAAAGTACATTTACTTGATGTACTACAAGACTGAATACTTTGATGTGATCAAAGAATTCGAGTCTGATGCGGAGAAACATCAGAGTAAAAATATGGCGACATTACAATTAGTTCATAGTGGCAAGTACCTCATGGGATAGTTGTAGGACTTATTTATCAGAGATTGGGAATCAAATCCCAATTCACTGGCCCCGGTGTGCCCCAACAGAACGGTGCAACAAAGGGAAGGGAAAATGTCTCTTAAGGTAATGGTTAAGAAAATGATAAGCTACTCTGAGATTAGCCAGATTTGTTCGGGTGATATGCTCTAGATACGACGGAGTATGTGCTTGATACTATCTAGGTCAGTAGTCTCTAAACCCATAGAAAAGTAGACTAAGCAAAAGCTTAGCCTAAGGATGTTCAGATTATGGGTAGTTCAACACATGTGGTGAAGAGAGATACTGATAAGTTGGAATCTAGTGCATATATTCGTAGGCTATCCTAGGGGAACAAATAGGTGGTTTAATAGTCCTAAGGATCAGAGGATATTCGTTGGTATGAATGTCTAATTCTTAGTAAAGGACTATGTGATAAACCACAAACCCATGAAAAGAATTATTCTCGAGCAACTAAGCAGGGGACATTCTAATCTTAATACCAACTGTACAAGAGGGAATACCACAAGGCCAGTAGTCTCTAAACCCATAGAAAAGTAGACTAAGCAAAAGCTTAGCCTAAGGATGTTCAGATTATGGGTAGTTCAGCACATGTGGTGAAGAGAGATACTAATAAGTTGGAATCTAGTGCACATATTCGTAGGCTATCCTAGAGGAACAAATAGGTGGTTTAATAGTCCTAAGGATCAGAGGATATTCGTTGGTACGAATGTCTGATTCATAGAAATGGACTATGTGATAAACCACAAACCCATGAAAAGAATTATTCTCGAGCAACTAAGCAGGGGACATTCTAATCTTAATACCAACTGTACAAGAGGGAATACCACAAGGCACTACACCTCGTGTCACAGAAGATACACAGGGGATACCTTATCGTAGTGGGAGGGTTGTTAGTCAACCTATAGGATTCATGTTCTTGGAGAGTCTATGGGCTGGGTCCTTGGTGAACATGAACTGGTTCCCTGGACCTATGACGAGGATCATCCACTTTGAAGAGATAAATCTAGTGATATGGATTTGTTCAAAGGACGGATAAGATTGTGTATATAAGTGATGTGACGGAAACAAAGTGGTACCCTTGTACTATATGTAGATAATATTTTGTTGATTGGCAACAATAATGAAATATTATTAGACGTGAGGGTATGGTTGTCCAAACAATTATGAAGGACTTGGGAATAGTAAGACACATCCTTGGGGATCAATGGTTTAAGGGATCTCCAGACAAGGATGATATGTTTATTCCAAGCTTCATACAAAACATAGTCCTAACTCGTTTTAGCATGGATACCTCCAAGAAAAGTTTTGTAAAGGAAGCCTCATGTATGCTAAAAATGAGCCCAGATATCTGTTGTGCTATGGGCATGGTTAACAAATATCGGAGTAACCCAGGTCAAGGAAATTAGATTGCGGTAAAAGCATATATTAGTGCCTGAGAAGGACAAAAGACAATATGCCAGTTTACCGGACAGACCAATCTCTTGAGGGTTATATGGATATAGAATTCCAATCAAGATAGGGGCAAATATAAGAATTCCTCAGGGTTTTATGTTTACTTTTAGGAGGTGGAACCATAATATGGGAGAGTGTCGCGCAGCGGTTGCGTGATGGACTCTACCATGGAAACTGAAAAATGGCAATCTCTGAGATAGCCAAGAAAATCTGCATAGTTCAGGTACCTTAAGATGGATATCGATGTGACTCCTGGTTTGCTCAGAGCTATCACATTTTGTTGTGATTAAAATGGTGCAGTTGCAAACTCGAAGGAATCACGAGTCCATAAGGCAAGTAAACACAGAGCGCAAGTACCATCCTGGTGAGGAATAGCTGTTGTTGCCTAGATTACATCAAAGGATGACCTAGGGAGATCTTTTCACTAAGGCCTTGGTAGCGAGAGCTTTTTAGGCATATGAAGGATTTAAGGGGTCAGATGTATGACATTTTGAAAACAGCAAAGTCTTTGAGTATAAGTGGGAGATTGTTAGGATGTATACTAAAAGCTTTGCTTTTGGATAAAATGCATTTACATTTTAAAAGAGAATCACAAAATCACACAGTGCATATTTATATTAGTATGTGCACAAAATATCTCATACTTTGCATTGTAGATAACATGGTGCATGGTGTTGCACAGGAGATCATGTTATCAGTACCTTGCAGAAGTATAAGAAAGATGCTCACAACCGAGATGGAGTTGGACAAACCATCGGGATGATTGTAGTGTAATTAGGTGTGGTTTGTCTTAACCATAGAATTACACTAGTGCACTTTGTGTGTATTGAGTAGGACCAAAAGAGAGGTCATCCAATTTTGTACTAACTTCATAAAATTGGATTAGACTTCGGTTTATATTATGGAGTACGATCTCTAAATCTCGAAATAATAACGGACACATGTCTTTAATTATTATTACTTTGATTTACCAATGGGCGAGATCTATTCTGTTAGATCGATAGGCCCGGTAAGTTGGGTAATAATATTATCTATATGGTGTGTCGTTGATTATTGACAGATTCCGTGTCCTGGTGAGTCAGGATGATGATGCTCCCTTGGTGAGCTCAAAAGGATCGTCATGTCAAATCTTGCAAGTGGACTATGGTCCGATATGATGAAAAGGTTAAGTGGTACTAATCAAGGATCAAGCAAATAATTAATTAAAATTATCAGTAATTTAAATTAATTATCGGGCATTCGATATCTTAAACACGAGGAGATGGACGACTCATAATAAGTGGAGCCCATATGAAAATATGGGGATTGGTGAGGAAGTTCAATGGGATCTTTTAGTGGAATGGATCTCCATTAATGAATTGGGTTTGGATCCATTTGCGGGCCAAGAACCAACTCCTCCTCATGGTCCCTACCTTAGCCCTATAAATACCCCATAGGAGTCATGATACAAGGCGAATAATTAATCCTCAATTAATTAGAAATTATTTTAATTATTGTAAAGCCCTAAACCTCTCTCTCTCTCTTTTCTCGTTCTCTCCCATAAGGTGGCCGGCGACATAGAAGAAGAAGGAAGAGGTTTTCTCTTTGCTTCTCCTCCTTTTCTCTCCATCAGCAAGCTCGGTTGTAGGAAGAGAGAGGTCCTCCTCCTGTTCTTCTTGGCCGGAGCGAGCTCCGGTGGGAGGAGACTCGGGCGACTGCGGCACCAACTCCGCCGAAGGGTTGCGGCGCCAAAAACCTTAAGCAAGGGTTCCGGCGGCAACCTGAGGAGGAGCAGACCTCCTTTCCTTCATCCCTCGGACGGCTGGAAGCTGTAGGAGGGTAGAGAAGAAGGTGGTGGCTGGAGAGGAAGGATTCTTTCTTCCTTTCACCGGCGACAGCTTCTTTGGTTGAAGTTGGTCAGCGCAAGTAGGAAGAAGGAGGTGGAAGCATCATCTCCTTTGCATGCTCGTGGCTGCGGTATAGGAGGTGGTGGATGAGGTCGGATAGGGTGGTAGAAAGGGAGGAGAGCTCTTCTTCTTCCCCACTTGATCCTCTTCTTCTTGGATGTGCACCGGCGGTGGAAAACCCTAACCCTAGGGTTTGAGTTGGCGCAAAGGAAAAGAAGAAGGAGGATTAATTCAAAGCCTTGTTGACTCCGCATCTTGGTAGATCGTCGCCCATACGACGTATAAGAGGGGAGGGTCATAAGGTAGAAGACTGCGAGGTAAAAGGCGAGGTATACCTCTCCCTAACTCCGTCTTTCTTTTGTTATATTATTTCTTTGATTTTGTTTATCATTGCATGTGTTGATTAATTATCGTAGTTTAATTATGTGTTAATTATCTATAATTAATCATGTCATGGACCCCGATTATAAACACGAAAACCGTCTATCCAATCATCATCTTTTCGGCGGTTGATTAATTCGGAAAGTTACAAGCCTTAACTTTGGTTTTGGCTAAGTTGTGACTTGAATTAATTGACACGATGACGAGACGGTCGTTTGGGAGACGGGTCTCTATTCGGATTAAATTTTTAATCCATAGACATAGAGAGGTCTCTCATGTTCGACCTCGTGGTTACTTAGGAAACCCTCTAGCCATTATTCCCAACAGGGATATGATCCCACACTCAGCTAGATGGTCATGAAACTCTTGACTAAGGTATTCACCACCTCGATCTGATCGAAGCATCTTAATATTCTTGACAAGTCGGTTTTGTACTTCACTTTTGAATTCTTTGAACTTTTCAAAAGATTTTGACTTGTGTTTCATGAGATACACATAGTTGTATCTACTGACATCATCAGTGAAAGTGATGAAGTATTGATAGCCTCCTCTAGGTGTGACATTGAAAAGGCCACATACATTAGTATGTATGTGTCCTAACAAGTCTGTCGCTCGTTCACTGTGTTCACTAAATGGAGTCTTGGTCATCTTGCCTAGGAGACAATATTCACATGCCCCATATGATTCAAAATCAAATGAGTCCAGTAATTTATCCTTATGGAGCTGGGATATGCGACTCTCATTTATATGACCTATGCGACAATGCCAGAGATACGTTTGGTTCAAATCATTTGGTTTGAACCGTTTGGTATTTATGTTATAGATTGGGTTCTCTAAGTCTAGAACATAGAGTCCATTCATAAGTGGTGCACTATAATAGAACATGTCATTTAACATTATAGAACAATATTTGTCCTTTAAGATAAATGAAAAGTCTTTCTTATCCAAATAAGATACAGAAATTATGTTCTTAGTTAGTGCAGGTACATAAAAGCACTCCTCTAGTTCTAAGATAAGTCCAGTGGGCAAAGACAAGGAATATGTTCCTACAGCTATAGCAGTAACTCTTGCACCATTGTCTACTCATAGGTCCACTTCGCCCTTTGTCAACGATTTAGCTCTTCGAAGGCCTTGCACATTAATACAAATGTGAGATGCATAACTGGTATATAATACCCAAGAAGAATAAATAGATAGATTGACTTTTATAACAAAAATACCTGAGACAGAAGTCACACTTCTTTTCTTCTTTACTTCCTCTAGGTAGATTTTGCAATTCTGCTTCCAATGTCCGGTCTCACCATAGTGGAAGCAGGTTCCATCCTTAGATACCTCACCTTTGGCCTTCAGTGCAGTAGAGTTGGCCTTGCCTTTGGCTTGGGTCATACCCTTACCCTTAGGTTTCCATTTGTCTTTGCCCTTCTGTACCATTAGTACATTACTGGTCTTGGTTTTCTTGAGATTGAGTTCAGCAGTTCTCAACATGCTGAGCATCTTAGGCAATTGCTTGTCAATTTCATTCATGTTATAGTTCATGACAAATTGACTATACCCTTCCGACAATGATTGCAAGATAAGGTCCGTGGCCAATTCTTGGCCCAGTGGAAATCCCAATCTTTCAGGGTTCTCAATATACCCAATCATCTTGAGTACGTGAGTTCCTACGGGAGTTCTTTCTTGCATCATGCATGTAAATAGGGTCAAACCGCTCGTGCATAGCTTGCCCTTGATATAGTTGTTTTAGGTGCTCAATCATATCATCTGCATCTATGTACTCATGTTTCTTCTGAAGCTCAGAGTTCATGGTGGCAAGCATGAGGCATGATACATCGAGTGCATCATCCTGATGCTTCTTGTAAGCATCTTTTTTCGCACGAGTAGTGGTAGTGGCTGGTGCTTCTGGAAGAGGTTGCTCTAGGACGTACAACTTTCGTTCTTCCTTGAGGACGATCCTCAAGTTTCTGTACCAGTCCAGGAAATTAGTTCCGTTGAGCTTGTCCTTCTCAAGGACGGATCGTAGAGAGAGAGTATTTACCGTGTTAGATGACATGGTGATCTACAATAGTAAAACATACAGAAATTAGTATCATATCTAGATCATTTAATTAGGTCTTTAATTAAATAATACTCCCACTGAATCGTAGAGCTTTGATAGGGGCTAGTCATGGATGTAGGTAAACTCAATTTGCCCATACTACTAGCTCCAAACCAAAAAACGACCATATTCATGTGCGACAAGATCCATATTATATCTCATCTTGAGTTAGCTTTAGCTAATCGCCCATGACTTGATATAATTAGGTAGGTAACATTTTGCCAATTATATCTTATGCAACTTTTGGAAACAAAAGGGTCAAGATCCACATTACACATCATTTTGAGTTAGCTTTGGCTAATCGCCCAGGACTTAGTATAATTATTTTTTTTACCCAATTTTTCCAACTTTTGGGATATGCCTCTAAGTTTCTCAATCCAATTGAGGTGACTTAGTTAAGTCTCACCCAAAGTTCGATAGCGGGACATCACAATTGTCCGCTTGCACTCTACCAAGATAAAATGTGTCGCTTTGCTTTGGCAAACCAAACAACAAATGATCGAGGTAGTTTGTGAGTATCAAACTTTGATAGGCATATCAAGTTGACTTAATTAAGATATTTATCTAATCATGCATCACATACACACATTGCATATATATCAACATACAAGCGATAATTGTGACATGGTTATGGCCCGTATGCTACGGTCTTCTCAAGCCAATGAGAAAATCGATGGTCAACATAGGGATAACATCTTCTCCAAGTACATTCTTCGGTTGTCATATGTCGCACATCATTCTTGTAACTTCATCCTTCAATGAGCATTCCACTCCTCATTTTGTAAATTACAAATTAGGAAAACTTGAGTTACATTCGAACCTAAATCTATTTTACAACTAGAAAAATAGAGATAAGGTAAGACACGTAGGCCGTATCATGAATTACATTACAACATGCACACACACATATACATCCAATCATATTGGGGTTAAGGCCATAACCATGCACTATGTCATCAATCACACAAAATAGATTTAGGACATCAAATTTTATTTTGATTGTAAAAATGCTCATGAGCCGAAACCAAAGGTTATAAAATTTGTTGAAAATAATCGGACCATAGCACACTTTCATATTCATATGATAATGCTATGGACATTTAGTTTGATCAACACAAACTTTTGTATCTCAACAAATGCTCTTGCATTATACAATCCACAACAAAATTATGTCCTACTTCTATATCACATATAAATTTTTTTGCTTTGTATGATTTTCGCAAGTAGCTCTGATACCACTGTAGGGATCTATGGGAAAGAATATTTAAAATTCACAGCGAAAATAAGATACCTTGAGCGATTTATGCGAAAGAAAACTCATACAAAGTGAATCTACAAAAAATCCTATCGTATAGGTATACCTTTGACGCGTGCCCTTTGCTTATCCCGCTTATCCGAGGTATGCCGCATCTCTTGCATGTTCAAGTATCTGTGCCTCTATGCATATCCACATGAACACGATCTTTGCCTCAGAGAGAAACCACCTTAGTTGTGCTAGCAACTTGGGATGATTCACAAAGCACAGGAACCTCCACTAGGGAGTTTGGGACAAGGAGGAAGAAAGAAGAAGAAGAGAAGAGCCTCCTTTTAGCCTTTGACAAGAGGAGGTGTTTATACACATCTAATGAATACCAAGGGTTTATGTCCCTTGAGCTCCTCTCATCTTAATGCTAATAAAACCCAATGAATACCAAGCTTTTTGGTATTCCTTGAGACTCTTAATATTCTATTCATCTAATGAATAGAATGTCTCTTAGCCTTCCTCTTAAATAATTTTCATTAAACTATTTAATGAATATTATCCATAATTAAGTGGTTTAGTCTAATCTAGATGAGTCTAACTCAAATTAGACTCAATCCCATAATCTAATTGGATTAACTTGAGTCTAACTCAATTAATCCAATTCGGATTAAATCTCAGTCAAACTAAGATCAATTAATCTTTGAAACATCGTGTCCTTATTGTATGACCCAATAGGTTCTCGTAACGTTGGCAATGTATCTATACCACTTTAGACACATAAGCAATGAGCGACATCTATTAATGCATCATTGCTACCCAAGTGACGTGAAAGTCGAAATCTAACTTAACCTCCGTGACTATGACAATGTATGACCTTGTCCTTCTATCCTTGATATCTAGATTGACCAATGAGGCATAGACCGTGTCATCCTCGATCAATCTTTGTGTTTCTTGATCCCCGAGTAGACTCACTCAAACAAATGATCTCAATATCTCATAATGATTCATTTGTGCATGACCATGTATTTTAGTAGTCATACTCGATCAAGGGGCCAACAGATATCACTCTCGTCATATGGGAGGGATAGATCCCATCAACATCACGCACATCCCTCTGCATAATTTATTACATACGCAGTGATCGATTTTATAGTCCTCCTTGTTACGGGTGACGTTTGACGATACCAAAGTACATAACTCCTTATGTAGGGAACCGTAGTGACTTCAGGTCTAAGGACTATCCCTACTAATAGTCACATGAGAATGTTTAAGACACTCATATGACAATCTATGAAATTTTCTTATGGCGGGTCAATTCAGTACACATTCTCTAATGTATACCCATGTGTCAATTTGATATCACATATCCATGACTTGTGAGCTCAAGTTATCAATTGACCTACATGCTAATCTTCATGCATTAATATTGTCCTTGAATATTAATGCTTGACTAGGAATAGTTTTGTATAGTGTTCTCTACATTATCTCACTATTGATTCACCAATCGATATGATGTAGATAAGAACCTACTATCCAAGGACATTATTATACTTAGTTATTTGATACAAATATAAAGTAAGTATAATAACCAAACATGCCTATATTAATGATAGAATTGTTGGGACCGGGTGCATGTCGACAAGGATACGAGTTCGTAAAATTTTAAATTTTTACGTGCAGCGGAAGAATTTGCATAAAATAATTTCCTAAATTATTTTAACTTCGTATCTAGCATGCAATCTTATGTTGTGTTGACATAATCATAAAATAAAACTTTGCGGAAAGGTAAACTAATTTACCAAGTACCTCACGTAACCCGAAGTAAGGGACGAGATCCAACCGTAGCGTCCCTTGGAAGCTTCGCCTCTATTCGTGTCCACGCCGAGTTCTCTTCGGGATGACTTCGCAAAGTCACGAGTTTTGTGCCGACGAGAACTACTAGATTCTCTATAGGCACAACAAAGAAGAACAAGAGAAAAGTATGAAAACTAACCACCAAGAAACGGAATCGAATTCCGAGAGGGAAGGGTATGTGATCCGCTTCTTCTTCTTCTTGGTTGGCTTCTCCTTGAAGTAGATAGCTCACGGCAACCCTTGCTCACGCCAACCCTTGCTTGGGTGTAGGTTGGGCGCCGGCCCTAAGGGGAAGAGGAGGGAAGGAGAAGAGAGAGAGGGAGAGGATGCTTCTAATCTCTTGATCATTTGATTAGAACTAAGGGCTTGCCTTTGGTTCCTTTATATAGTAGCATCTCCCTTGCCAAGTCTCCCTCTTAACGGAATTAACGGAATTAACGGAATTAGTTATCATAAGAAATTTATCCTATAAATTCTCTTATGAATTATTCCATTTAAACCAAGTTTTATTATAACTAACTTTATAATAAAACTAATTAGTTATCATAAGAAATTTATCCTATAAATTCTCTTATGAATTATTCCGTTTAAACCAAGTTTTATTATAACTAACTTTATAATAAAACTAATTAGTTATCATAAGAAATTTATCCTATAAATTCTCTTATGAATTTTATTATAACTAACTTTATAATAAAACTAATTAATCTCTCCTTTTATAAGAAATATATAAGCATATAATGAACTAAGATCACATGCAAAAACTCAAACAAAAAGGAAATATCTCTTTTAAAAACTTCTAAGGGAAATTCTTGCGGAAAAACCGCCTCTTACTGCAGGTGAGCAGTACTTACATTGATATCTTGGACTTACAACCAAGATTGATGTCTAGAGCTCGGAAGAAACTTGAGATCTCGGAGAATTCTTCACGCCTATGCGTTCCTCTCGTCGCGGGGATCCCGAATATTAGAAAATCTCTTGAAGAAGAGCCTTGACCGGCCCCCTAGAGCTTGGTGTAGTTTCGCCCAGAATAGGAGGGTTCGGCGTGAGGGTTTGGAGAGGAGAGAAAATAAAACTTCTCTCTTTAATTACCTATTTATACTTATGGGGCGGATTAACCTAACTACACCTTAAATAAAGGTCTCTCCATCCTCTGCTGTGCTTGATACCTTGCCCAGCTGGTCGCGCGCTCCCTTGGTCTCGTGGTGGTCGCGGGTTCGAACTCCCGCTGCCCCTTAGTGGTTTTTTCCTTTTTTGGCTTTCTTTCCTTTTTTTTTTTAAATACCAAACGGACTCGGAAAATTCCATAAAAATATTCTAAAAATTCCTAAAAATACCTAGAATATTTCTAAACCATTTTTAAATAATTCTAAGGACTTTAAGAACTAAAAATGGGAATTTTGGGGCGTTACATTTCTAATTACTCTCATGTATTTTAGAGACTCGCACTCCAAACATGATATACTCTGGCCAGAGGTTTTGAGTAACAATCCGACAATAGGCCTGGGTATACATCTCCTCGCTAGGAGTGGTGAATCCTTTGTAGGTTGTTCAAACATCTTCGGGCACTTCGGCTTATACCCAATCATCCTGGGTCCACACCTCCTTGGAGATGCTTGCTTAAGATGTTAAAGTATAAGTCTCCATGACCAAGATGACTTGAACACCGCAAGTCAAAGGAACATCGCACTTAAGCTGCAGTAAGAACTTCATTGACATTTCTATATATAGATTCCATATGAAGTCTTACAGCTAGTCACTCCAATGAATTAGTTCCCTTAACTAGCATCCATGTTTATCTCCGGACATCCCAATGTCACCAGCCAGTGAGAATCAGCTGATTAGAGAATAACCCATGCTAGTCTCAACAGAATTGATAGTATCCGTATTTATCAATTCATCGACTAGGGATATTTTCAATACTTTACATTTGCACATTTAGAGATAATCACTAGTTGTGATCCCATCACAAATTCTCTTATGCTGTGAGTTGTATTGCGGACATTCAGTAGATGAGTTTAAGATCCCAATCAAATACAAACATGTATACTCAAATAGTGAATTATCATTTATTAAAATAAATGTTTACAATCATAAGGCGATTGCCTTAGGACACTTCTCTCATATCACTAACAAAAATATGATACAAAAAGTCTCTAGTCAATTATCACATAATTGCCTCTAGGGCTCCTACTAACACTAAGGAGATGTGCCCTAAAATCATCGAAGGAGATAGATGAGATGAAAGCGGTTCCTTATGCTTCGGCTGTGGGAAGCCTCATGTATGTTATGCTATGTACGAAATCGGATATCTTCTTTGTCGTGGGCATGGTTAGCAGATATCAGAGTAATCTAGGACAGGGACATTGGACTGCGGTAAAGAATATATTGAAGTACCTAAGAAGGACTAGGGATTTTATGCTAGTTTATTAGGCAGATCAATTACTCCCTGTAGGTTACATAGATTCTGACTTCCAATCGGATAGGGTTGAAAGTAAGTCTATCTCGGTGTATGTGTTTACTTTAGGAGGTGGAGTCATAGAATGGAGGAGTGTCAAGCAGAAATGCATGGCGGACTCCACCATGGAAGCTGAGTATGTGGCAGCCTCTGAGGCGGCCAAAGAAGCTGTATGACTTAGGAACTTCTTGATGGACTTGGATGTGATTCCTAGTTTGCCCAGAGCTACGATAATTTATTGTGATAACAGTGGTGCAGTTGTAAACTCGAAGGAACCACGAGCCCATAAGGTGAGTAAACACATAGAGCGCAAGTACCACCTGATACGAGAGATTATAAAGCGAGGAGAAGTTGTTGTCGCCAAGATTGCATCAGAGGACAACCTGGCGGATCCTTTCACTAAGGCCCTTCGAGCGAGAGCTTTTGATAGACATGTGGAGGATATGAGAGTCAGATGTATGACATTGTGAGGACAACATAGTCTTTTAGTATAAGTGGGAGATTGTTAGGATGTATACTAAAAGCCTAGCTTTTGTATGGACATCTACATTTTTAATGAGAATCACATTATTATTGTTTGCATACTTATATTAGTTATTTATGTTCATATTGTCCGATACATTACATTATAGATAGCATGGTGTGTGGTGTCACATAGAAGATCATGTTATCAGTCCCTTGTAGAGTATAAGAAAAGGCTCACAACCTAGATGGTTTTGGGCAAACCATTGGCATGGTCGTAGTGTAATTTGGTATTGATTTATCTTGACCATAGAATTACACTAGTACACTTTGTGTGTATTGAGCAGGACCGATATTGAGGTGATTCAATTTACACTGACTCTATAATTGAATCAGACCTCAGATATTATGGAGTACATGCTAATAATCTCGATATAATAACGGGCACATGTACTTAGTATTTGCTTCTTTGATTTACTAATGGGCGAGATTTATTTATTAAATCGATAGGCCCGGTAAGTTGAAAAATAATATTATTTACATGGTGTGCCATTGATTATAGAAGGAAATCGTGTCCTGGTGAGTCAGGTTGATGATGTCCCCTTGAGGAGCTCATAAAGCTCATCATGTTAAGTCCTACAGGTGGACTTGGTTCGACATGATGATAAGGTTGAGTGGTACTACTAATGGAGTTAGAGAGTAATTAATTAAATTGTCAATAATTTAATTAATTAATGGACATTCGATATCTTAAACACGGGGAGATTTTGTACTCATAACAGGTGGAGCTTATATTGAAATATGGGGGTTGGTGAGGTAGATCAATGGTGATCCTTTAGTGGAATGGATCATCATTAATGGATCGGGCTTTGATCCATTGGGTGGCCAAGACCCAACTCTTCCTCATGGTCCCTATTGTAGCCTATATACCTCATGAAACCAAGACCTAGGGATGATCCAAGCCTTGTGTTGTTTTCTCAATCCTAGGGTTCAAGGGCGCCGACCAAAGAAAGGTGTGGGCGGCCAAGAAGAAGAGAATTCCCTCTCTTCTTCCCGTCATCTTTCTCTCATCTACACTCCTCTTCCTAGGCGTGTGGCTAGGTCATGGAAAGGATGTGTCACACCTTCCTTGTGGCCGGCGGCACAAGCAATTGGAAGAAGAAGTCCAGCGTTGACGCAAGGGATCTAGGAGAGATCGGTTAGCTTGGGATTCTTTCTCTTCTTCATTCTCTTCTTCTTTTCCTCCTTCCCTGCTTCGGTTTGTGGCTGGGTCAAGGAACAAAGAAAAGATTCATCTTCTCTCTTGTCCGACGGCTTCAAAGAAGGGTTCTAGGGTTTCGGCAGAAAGAGAAAGGAGAAGAAAGGTGGTCTTGGTAGCTTTGTTTCTTGGAAGATCGTTGCCCACTCAACGTCCAAGAAGAGGTTGGGTCATACAATAGAGGATCGCGAGGTAAACAAGTGGTGTAACCTTTTGTTTTGGTTCCTTTCCTTTGATCTTGCTTTGTTTGATTATCATATTGTTTAATTAATTATGTTAATTAATTATCTTGGACCCCGATGATAAACCCAAAAATCGACGATCAACTCATCGTCTATTCTGTGGCTAATCGGTTGGGCGAGTTTGATTGCTAGAACAATATGTTTGTTCAAGTGGTCGCTCGAATCGTTAGCACGATGATGAGTCGGTTATTTGGGAAATTGTTCTCCATCCGGATTGAAAAATGATAATCCATGGACATGGAGAGGTTTCCCATGTATGACCAGGAATCCAACAACTAAAGCTAGGCTTATAGTATACATCCTAACAGAGACCTTCTCTAAACTCAACTCAACAATGTCAAACTTGAAAAAAGAGAAAAGGTATAGAAATATTAAGTGGACTAACAAGTGTAGGTGAGCAACTCTCCAACCATGACATCATAATGAAAGTCATCAATGCCTTCCCAAGAACCTCAACTTGGAGATTAATGGCGGATTCATACTATATTTCAAAGGATCTAGAGAAGAGTTCTCTAGATGAGTTTTCCTCAATCATAGAGCTTCATGAGCCTCGGATCGAAGGATTGGATGGAGAAGCTCATAAACCGAGAGGAATAGCCCTTATGGCAAACAAAGGAAAGGGCAGAAGAGGAATTCTTCATCTTCCGACTCCGAAGAATCAAGTGTCTCCATGGATAGTGATGAGGAGGCATACATGGTAAGAAAAATAAGTAAGACCTTCATGAAGTGTTAATTCACTTCTTAGTATTGCTTATATGAAGTGTTATTACTTTAGTTGTGGGTTATGCATACATGATATAAAATGATTTTCAAAATACTTTCTATCTAGAGATTATGGTATAAAGGGGGAGCTTTCATCACTTTTTCTCTCTAGTATTAGTATGAGAAAAAGGGGCGAGGATTGAAAATATTTCTGTGTTTTAAGAAATATAGGATAGACTTAGAAAACACATGGTTTCAAAACTAGGAAGTAGATTTGATACAATGTTGAATGTTTTCAAAAGAATTTAGTTTTGGTCAAAAAGTCAAACATATTTAGTGTTTTCATGAAAATATATTTTTCTCTGTTAGAATACATCATAAGAAATATGTTTGCAAAGTTTCATAATTTTTCGAATTTTATAGAGTTTGTGAGGGATTTCTGATTTTCGGCTCAGAAGCTGAAGTTTCAAAACTGATCTGCATCAGTAGATTGCCCCCTAGGGCAGTCGACTGAACTCTCTGTGGGTATGCAGTTCGAAGGCACCAGTCGACTGGTAGCTGACGTGGTCGACTGGTGCATATGGGTTCTGATGTCAGGGGTTTTTAGAACTAAAAACTTATTCCAAATTGATACTAGGGGTTAATATTGCTTGGAGCAATCCTTTTGATGTTGTAAAAGGGGGAGAATTAAGAAGTTTAAGTTAGTTTTTAACTTAACTTGTGGTTATGCAAAGTTGAAAATTATGTGTGAAGGCATAGGTTAAGGGGGAGGATGCATGTTTATGCTTCTTAGTTTACTATGTCTTTAATTTTCAATTTTTATTGTTGTACCTAACTTAAACATATTGTCACACATCAAAAAGGGGGAGATTGTTGGTGCAATCGACCCGAGTGTGATCGGGTAGATCATAGATTTTGATGTGTGTGTCAATATGATTAAGTTAGAGTTTCATGTTAATCTAATATGTGTATTTGAGTGTGCAGGTTTGCAGGATACACATAGACTTAGTTGGACGTCTTCGGGCCGGTGAAGGATGGCATGAGGAGATGAGTCGTGAGCTTGCATGCATCTCAGGGACCGTGGACAAAGCAGGGATGATGAGCCAAGTGAAGTGAACTTCAAGGCATACACGAAAGATGACATGGGGAGACGAGCCGTGAGCTTGCATGCATCTGAGGGACGAGAGCCAAAGTCGAAGAAGGCTTGAAGGCAACAGGTCAAGGCTGCAAGATGAGGAGTCAACTAAGTCGTGAGGGTTTGAGTGCTGAGAGAATTGTACTCGGGAAGGGAAACCCTAGGGTTCGAGTGTTGAGAGAATTATACTCGAGAAGGGAAACCCTAGGTTTAGGAAGTTGGCAGTCGACTGATGCTTGGATCAGTCGACTAATGCAGAGCACTGAAAGATCAGTTGACTGATCATATGTGCAGTCGACTGGTGTCGACTAGAATTCGAAGCGTCGGGCTATGACATTCAAATTCAAAAGGACCAGTCGATTGGTGTTAACACCAGTTGATGGAGACAAAGGAATTGAACAAGTTGCCCAACAAGCTAACGATACGGATCATGCTCAACCCACTCTTGAAGATGTTGATGATCCATTATGCATCAAAGGAGGCCCAATTACAAGGGCTAAGGCTAAAAAGATGAAAGAAGCACTTAATGTGCTAATTGAACATGTGAAGGCCAAAGCTACCATTAAAGAAGGTTTGACCAAGAGCAAGTCATATGGCTTAGTCAACCTAATTCAAGCCTTAGATGAGCTTAACTAGTCTCCTTAGTCTCTTCTCTATGTAAGAAGGATATGTTAATTTTGTGGATTCAATTTAGGCCCAATTTCTAGCTTTATTTGGGTTGTAATGGTGCCAAGAGCTCAATAGGCCTATGTAGTCTACTTAGGCCTCTACTAAATGGGCTTCCTTTTGGCCTTTTAGGGTTTTTAGGTCACCCTATAGCTATAAATTAAGGGGGTGGCGGCCACAACATGTAACTTTTGGCTTATTCAATCTACTACATGGTGAGGCTCTCACTTGTTGGTTCTTCATTGAACTAGAACTTATCAAGGCATCCCCTTGTGGCGTTCAAGACTTATCAACCTCCATCCCAAGGTTGTGGCGTCTATCTTTTTCTTCTTCTATACCAAGGTTCGTGCTTCCTTAAGCATTGGGTTGAGGTTTCTTTCTTTCATTCTCCATCTTTTCGATTTAGGCTATCTTTCCCTCTTTCTTCCATTTGTTGTGTGTTCTTGAGATTTCTTCTCTTTGGGTTCGCATCATTTGGTATCAGAGCCATGTTTCTCTAAATCTATTTGGTTATCCTTTTCTTTTTGTTCTTGAGTCTCTATCTTATTTTAGTTTTTTTTTCTATTGCTTAGCAAGTCTTACTTGCTTTGTTGCTAAAAAAAAAAAGACAAAGAGGAGGAAAAAAAAATTCGGCCAAAAAAAAAATTCGGCCAAAAAAAAACAAAGAAAGGAAGGAAGGAAGAAAGAAAGAAAAAAAAAAGAGAGAAGCTAAAAAAAAAGAAAGAGCAAAAGAGGCTAAAAAAAAGGAAGTAGAGACTTTGTTTGCAAATTTATTTTTCTCATTTCCTTTAAAGTTTGCCTAGATTTAATTCTGGCAGCCTAGAATAAGTTCTGGCGACTTTCATTTCAGCTCTTATTTCAAGTATTCTCATTTCATTTCAAGTTAGCCTAGATTCAATTCTGGCAGCCTAGATTAAGTTCTGGCAACATTCCTTTCAGCTCTTATTTCAAGTACTTTCATTTCCTTTAAGTTGCCTAGATTCAATTCTGGCAGCCTAGATTAAGTTCTGGCAACTTTCCTTTCAGCTCTTTAATTCACGTTTTGCTATCTTTCATTTCTGCATTACCCTCAATTTTGCCTAGATTCAATTCTGACAAATTTCCTTTCAGCACTTACTTCAAGTTTTCAATTCTACAATTTGCACTTTTTATCTTTAATTCCTATCCTTTTATCCTAACACCCTTGGGAATTTTGATAGGCCACGAACGCTTACATGGTATTTGCCTCAATTTTCAGTTCAAGTTCTTTAAAGAGCTAACATTCGTGAGTTAGAGTGTTTGAGTGAAACAGGTTGTTCAATGGCGACAAGTGGAGAAGAAGTAAGACCTAGAGAATCCCTTGATCAATGTGCTTTGAGACAACACTTGGAACGCATGGAAATCCATTTTAGTCAGATTATGGACAGATTAGAGAAACAAGATGCTGTAATTGCAGGATTGCAACATAGCCAAGTTGGTAGAGTTCCTTCACGAAGTGCTAGACAATATAACCATGGTGACCATGATGATGATGATGATGGCGTATCTGAGGACTTTGATGATAGAGCTTCAAGTGGCAGATCGGATCATGCTCGAGTAGGTGGTAGAAGAGGAAGGATGAATGATCATGTAGATAGAAACTTGGGAAATATCAAGATGAAGATTCCTTCATTTCAAGGCAAAAGTGATCCTGAAGCCTATTTGGAGTGGGAAAAGAAAGTGGAGTTAGTATTTGATTGTCACAACTATTCTGAATAGAAGAAGGTAAAACTCGCTGCCGTTGAATTTGTTGATTATGCAATTATTTGGTGGGATCAAATTATTCTAAGTAGGAGAAGAAACAAAGAGAGACCCGTTGGCAGTTGGGAGGAGATGAAGACTATTATGAGAAAGAGATTCATTCCAACACATTACTATCGGGATTTGTATCAACGGTTACAAAGTCTCACACAAGGATCCAAGACTGTGGAGGAATACCACAAAGAGATGGAAATCGCAATGATTCGATCAAATGTGGAGGAGGACCGAGAAGCGACCATGGCATGATTTTTACAAGGATTAAATCAAGAAATTGCAAATGTAGTGGAGTTGCAACATTATGTGGAGCTTGAAGAACATGGTGCATATGCCCATGAAGGTTGAAAGAGAACTCAAAAAGAAGCGATCAATCAAGCATGGGGGGCAATATTCTAATCCGTCAACATGGAAATCTAGTTGGAAAAAAAGAGATGATAAAGTTGAATCAAAGAAAAAGCCCGATTTTTCAAAGAATAAAGATGCAAGCTCTCCATTGGTCAAAGGCAAAGAACCCCTCCAACCTTCAAGAAATAGAGATATTAAATGCTTTAAGTGCTTGGGAAGGGGACATATCGCATCACAATGCCCAAACAAAAGAATTATGATTTTGAAAGAAAATGGTGACATCGAGACGGAAAGTGAGTCCGAAGATGATAGTGTCTTGCCCACATTATTGGAAAGTGAAGAAGAGTATCCCGTTGAAGGTGAAGCCCTTGTCACTAGGCGTGCTCTAAATGTGCAAGTGAAAGAAGATAATGAAGAACAACGAGACAACATATTTCATACCCGTTGCCACATCAAAGACAAGGTATGTAGTATGATTATAGATGGGGGAAGTTGCACTAATGTAGCTAGTACTATTTTGGTTGAGAAATTATGCTTGCCTACCACTAAGCATCCTAGACCTTATAAACTACAATGGTTGAATGATTGCGGGGAAGTCAAGGTTAACAAGCAAGTGTTGGATTTATTTTCCATTGGTAGATATCATGATGAGATACTTTGTGATGTAGTGCCAATGCATGCAAGTCATTTACTTTTAGGTAGACCATGGCAATTTGATAGGAAGGTCATGCATGATGGGTTCAAAAAGAAGTATTCTTTTATGATGCATGGTAAACATGTAACTTTTGTACCATTGACTCCTAAGCAAGTATATGAAGATCAATTGAGGATAAAAAATGAGTGAAAAAAGAAAAGAGTGTGAGAAAAAAGAGAGTGAGAAAAAGAAAAAGAGTGGAAAAGAAAAAGAGTGTGAGAAAAGAAAAGGTGAGGATGAGATGAGGAGAAAAAAGAATGAAAGTGGAAAAGAAATTCAACTGCAAGAGTGTAAAAAGGGGAGCTTTTATGCAAAAGAAAGAGAGGTTAAGAGAGCGTTTTATGCTTCACAGCCGATGATTGTAGTTTTGTACAAGGATGCCGATTTTGACACTAACGATCTTAACCCTACTTTGCCTAGTGTTGTTAAATCTCTTTTGCAGGAATTTGATGATGTGTTTCCTGATGAGGTTCCTGATGGATTGCCACCACTTAGAGGAATAGAGCACTAAATTGATTTCATCCCTGGAGCCGCAATTCCTAATCGGCCAGCCTATAGGTGTAACCCTACTGAGATAAAAGAACTTCAAAGGCAAGTTGAGTAGTTGATGAAAAAAGGGTACGTCCGAGAAAGCTTGAGTCCATGTGCTGTCCCCGTTTTGCTAGTACCAAAGAAGAATGGATCTTGGAGAATGTGCGTTGATTGTAGAGCTATCAACAAGATCACGGTAAAGTATCGTCATCCTATTCCTAGATTAGATGATATGCTAGATGAACTACATGGCTCTTGCATTTTCTCTAAAATTGATTTGAAGTCGGGCTATCATCAAATTCGCATGCGTGAAGGAGACGAATGGAAAACTGCATTTAAGACTATGTATGGTTTGTACGAATGGTTTGTCATGCCATTTGGGTTTACTAATGCACCTAGTACTTTCATGAGGTTAATGAAAGATATTTTGCGTGCTTTTATTGGAAATTTTATTCTAGTATATTTTGATGACATCTTGATTTATAGCAAAAATTTAGAGGAGCATCTACAACATTTACAAAATGTTCTAATTGTTTTGCGAAATGAAAAGTTGTATGCTAGCCTTCAAAAATGTTCTTTTTGCACTAATCAGATTGAGTTTCTTGGTTATATTGTTAATGCTAAGGAAATAGCAGTTGATGAGAAGAAGGTTAAGGCTATTCGTGAATGACCAACACCAAAAACAATAGCTGGGGTACGTAGCTTTCATGTTTGGCAAGTTTCTACAGAAGGTTTGTTATGAATTTTAGCACTTTAGCTGCACCCTTGACCGAAAGTGTTAAAAAGAATGTTGGATCTCATTGGGATACTGAACATGATTCAGCCTTCAACTCACTTAAGAAGAAATAAAGTTCTGCACCATTACTCGCGTTACCTAACTTTGCTAAAATGTTTGAAATTGAGTGTGATCCATCAGGAATAAGTATTGGAGCTGTGCTAATACAAGAAGGCCGACCCCTTGCTTATATTAGTGAGAAATTGAGTGGAGCAGCTTTGAACTATCCCACTTATGACAAAGAGATGTATGCTTTGGTGAGGGATTTAGAGACTTGGTAGCATTACTTGTGGCCCAAAGAGTTTGTCATTCACACTGATCATGAATCATTGAAGCACTTGAAGAGCCAAAGTAAGTTGAATAGATGTCATGCGAAATGGGTGGAGTTCATTGAATCATTTCCTTATGTGATCAAGCATAAATGTGATATGGAAAATACTGTTGCACATGCTTTATCTCGAAGGTATACCTTGCTCTCTACTTTGAACACTAGATTGTTAGGATTTGAGTACATTAAAAATCTATATTCTAAAGATCTTGACTTTGGAAATGCAGTTGAAGTTTGTGAGCATGCTGCATTTGGAAAGTTTTATAAGCATGAGAGATTTCTATTTAGAGTTAATAGGTTATGTGTGTCTAACTGTTCATTGAGGGAATTATTAGTCTAAGAAGCCCATGGTGGGGAACTAATGGGACATTTTGGAGTGAGAAAAATACTAGATGTTTTGTTGGAGCATTTCTTTTGGCCACATATGAATGGAGATGTTGTAAAATTTTGTGAGAAGTGTATCACATATAGGCAAGCAAAATCTAAATCTTTACCTCATGGGTTGTATACACCTCTACCAATTCCTAGTGAACCTTGGGTTGATATTTCTATGGACTTTATTGTAGGATTACCAAGGTCAAAACGAGGTATGGATTCTATTTTTGTGGTCGTAGACAGATTTTTCTAAAATGACTCATTTTATTCCTTGTAGGAAAACAGATGATGCTAACCATATTGCTGATCTCTTTTTTAGGGACATTGTGCGACTTCTTGGAGTGCCGAAAAGTATAGTTTCAGATCGTGATGCAAAGTATCTAAGCTACATTTGGAAGACACTATGGGGCAAGTTGGGAACAAAGTTGTTGTTTTCTACAATGTGTCATCCACAAACAGATGGACAAACTGAGGTAGTAAATCGAACCTTAGCTAATTTATTAAGAGCTATCATTCAAAAGAATTTAAAAGGTTGGGAAGATTATTTACCACATGTTGAATTTGCATATAATAGATCTATACATTCTTCTACTAAGTGTTCACCTTTTGAAGTGATATATGGTTTCAATCCGCTAACTCCTTTGGATTTATCACCTTTGCCTATCTCTGAGCATGCTAGTTTGGATGGTACAAAGAAAGTTGAATTTGTGAGGCAAATGCACGAGAAAGTAAGGATGCAAATTGAAAAGAAGACTGAACAATATGCTACGCAAGCCAACAAGGGACGAAAGAAAATAATCTTTGAACCCGGTGATTGGGTTTGGGTTCATATGAGAAAGGAGAGATTTCCTGCTAAACGTCGTACTAAGTTGCATCCAAGAGGAGAAGGACCATTTCAAGTCGTGGCGCGAATCAATGATAATGCCTACAAGCTTGACTTGTCGGGTGAGTATAATGTGAGTTCTACATTTAATGTTTCTGATCTCTCTCCCTTTGATGTAGGTAATCAAGATTCGAGGACGAATCCTTTTGAGGAGAGGGGGAATGATGTAGACAAAGGAATTGAACAAGTTGCCCAACAAGCTAACGATACGGATCATGCTCAACCCACTCTTGAAGATGTTGATGATCCATTATGCATCAAAGGAGGCCCAATTACAAGGGCTAAGGCTAAAAAGATGAAAGAAACACTTAATGTGCTAATTGAACATGTGAAGGCCAAAAGCTACCATTGAAGAAGGTTTGACCAAGAGCAAGTCATATGGCTTAGTCAACCTAATTCAAGCCTTAGATGAGCTTAACTAGTCTCCTTAGTCTCTTCTCTATGTAAGAAGGATATGTTAATTTTGTGGGTTCAATTTAGGCCCAATTTCTAGCTTTATTTGGGTTGTAATGGTGCCAAGAGCTCAATAGGCCTATGTAGTTTACATAGGCCTCTACTAAATGGGCTTCCTTTTGGCCTTTTAGGGTTTTTAGGTCATCCTATAGCTATAAATTAAGGGGGTGGCGGCCACAACATGTAACTTTTGGCTTATTCAATTTACTACATGGTGATGCTCTCACTTGTTAGTTCTTCATTAAACTAGAACTTATCAAGGCATCCCCTTGTGGCGTTCAAGACTAATCAACCTCCATCCCATGGTTGTGGCGTCTATCTTCTTCTTCTTCTATACCAAGGTTCGTGCTTCCTTAAGCATTGGGTCGAGGTTTCTTTCTTTCGTTCTCCATCTTTTCGATTTAGGCTATCTTTCCCTCTTTTTTCCATTTGTTGTGTGTCCTTGAGATTTCTTCTCTTTGGGTTCGCATCACCAGTTGACTGGTAACAGTCTTTTCAGCATTGAGCACTATTTAAGAGAGCTTATTTTTGGCTGAGTTTCTTTGGAGAAACAAGCTAGGGCAAAGCCTGTTAGTAGCCTACAAGTGCTCAGAAGTTGTCAAAGGGTTGTGGCGAGGTTTCTGTTGGTGCCGGAAGCACCAAAGTTAAACCTTTGTTTTGATAATGGCAAAGGGTTCAGAAGTTAAGATATGGTTGTGATCTAACAAGCTGATTAAGTGTGCAGGAATGTCCTAGGTACACTAGGCACTAAGTCCTGGTTCATTGAATTGGGCACTAAGTCCTGGCCGCGAGCTGGGTAACTATGTCCTGACGTAAAGTTGGAAAATAAGACCTGGTGAGTGAAGCTGGGCACTAAGACCTGGTGAGTGAAGTTGGGCACCGAAGACCTAGTCGAGGACTGGGCACCCAAGACCTGGTGAGTGAAGCTGGGCACTAAGACCTGGTCGAGGATTGGGCACCGAAGACCTGGTGAGTGAAGCTGGGCAAAAGTCCAACCGGAGGAGCCGGTTGGCAAAAAGGTAAATTTTTCCGAGAGGAGTAGGTGAGGATGCGTTCCCCATAGAGGGAACATTAGGTGTCGGTTCAACCTAGGGTTCCATTTAGGAAACCCAAAGTCAGAACCAAGACAGCTTAGGTTGTAAAGAATGTCTAACATATTTGCTTCTTGTGTTTTGGAACTAACCCTAGTTGCAGGAAACGAACGGACTATATTTCTGTAGCTTATGCGCCTAATTGGAAGGAGGCGCCTCACTGGGCTAGGCGCCTGTAAGGTTACAGGCGCCCCAGTGCAAGGCCAAACCGAAACCATCGAAGCAAACTGCCACGAAAGCCAATGGACCAAGTCAAGCTAGGCGCCCCAGACAGCTCAGGCGCCCCGATAGCTCAGGCTCCTCAATGAAGGGGATAAACGCTGACCGAGCCTACGGATTGGAGTTCGCGCAGGTGAGGCCACGGGTAGGCGCCCCCTTCAACACAGGCGCCCAGGAGTCGACTATAAAAGGGGGTTCACCCCCAAGCCATGAGGACAACTCGCTCATTATGCACTCAACACTTTCGTTCAAGCGCTATGCTCCGACAAGCTTCTTGTGGGGAGATTTGTGGATCCTATATATACCTAGGAAAAATATAATTTCAGCCAAAACTATTTTGAATTCCAAGATTGGTACAAACTTCGAGTTTCTTTAAAATGTATCATGAAACTTTGCCCAAAAGTTCTAATTTTGACCTCACCTTGATGTTTCTTCTCATACTCATTCAAAATCAATTCATAGCATCAAGTTATATGGTATTTAGGCATTGGTATCAATTTGTCTCAATTAAAATCCCAATTTCACCTTTTTCTCTATAATTCTCCCTTTAATGTGCCACTTCTCTATGATTAAGACTAACCTTAGCCATTTTAAACCTCTTAGTACACTCTATAGTTCTCTTCAATCTTCTAGAATGAACCCACCTGTGATCCATTGACTATGTAACCCATTTTGGCTTTTAGAGCCCTTCCTTGAGCTCCTCGACCTAGTTACCTCCCTAGGTAATTCTTATACAAAGGCAAGCCCACACCGATGCTCCTCCGGTGCTTCTTGGCTTTCCACTATCACTCTCTTAACCATATAAACCTTTTTCTTAGTCAATTTCTTTTCTTTTCATTCAAATGGTTTTTCCTTGCCATTTTTGCCTTTTTCTCTACCATAGTTATAGGGCAACCTTGAATATGATCTTTTATCAACACTAGCCCTCCTAGGATGGTATCCTAAACCCGGCCTATCATTCCTATGATTTTGGTCCTTTGATATCATGCTCAATCTCTTGGACCCTTGAATGACTCTACCTAGGTTTCTTTCTAACTGATCAAGTTTTGCTCTTAACACTTGATTTTCCTCTTCTAACTTCCTAACCTTAGGATCACTAGATCTACTTTGATAATTTCAAGGTCTATCTATGTTTCTAGGCATATTTCCCCCTTTCTCAGTATTTTGCCTTGGTCCTTATGCTTAGAGTTCCGAGATTTATCATGCATCATAGAATGTTTGGTGTTTCGGCATACAAAATTGTTTCTATTCCTATCATGATATTTAAAGCCAAAAACACGCATGAGCAAGCAATTGTTGTCAATTTTATCATTCATACAACCATTTTGAGTATTCATGTAAAAATTTGAAGCATAAGTAGAGTTAGAGGATACCTCCCTTACCCTTGGCGCTCCCTCTTGATATGTGCTCCTCTTCCTTTCTTCTTTCTCCCATTTCCTAAGGTGCTCTATCTTCTTGAGCTCTCCACTTCTTGGATATTTTGTATGATAATGCCCGAGCTCCCCGCATGTGAAGCATCGAATTCTCTTTCTTTTGTTTTGAGCTTCCTCATTCCTATAACCCATATTAGATTTAATTTGAATGGACTTGGGCTTAGGAATTACCTCCATTTTATCTAGTGGGTACTTATCCTTGTAGTGCCCCTTTTTGTTGCATCCAAAGTATGTGATGTCCCTTTTTGTCTCGGCTTTGGTGAAGGTTAACGTCTTTTCTTGCTCTTGTATAGTTGAGGGTCTCTTCTTCCCCTCAATTCTTGATATTGATTCTTCCTCTTCTTCTCTTGATGAGGTGGATGACTCCTCACTTGATGACATGGTCAATTCTTCATTTTGGTCCTCTTGGACCATTGAACTTAATTCATCATACTCTTCCACTAATTGAGCTTATGTAGATTTCTTGTGAACTTCTTCCAATTTCTTCCATAAATCATGTGCGCTTTTGTAAGTTCCTATACAACTCATCACATTAATTGGCAAGATATTAATGAAAATATTTATTACCTTCTCATTTGCCCAATCTTGTTCTTGTTGTTCACTTGTCCAATATCTGGGGTGAAGTCTCTTGCCATGCTTATCCTTGGGGATTTCGAATGGGTCTTCAATGGTCATTCTACATTCCCAATCCATTCCTAGCCAATTTTCCATCCTTGTCTTCCAATGATCGAATTCTTCATGATTATAGGATGGTGGTATGTTGATGTCCACCCCCAACCGATCTTCTATGTTTTTCTTCCTCTAGCGGGTGCTCCCTTGGCGGTTAGTCCGATCAAGAGCGGTCCTCCGCTCTGATACCAACCGATGGATCGTCTAGGCGTGTGCTAGAGGGGGGTGAATGACACTTTTCGTCATTTTGATCTGTACAACGTTGTTAGTGCAGCGGAAACAATAATATGCAAAGTAAATAAGAAATAAAATATTGCTAACAACCTGATTTACTTGGTATCCACCCCGGTCGGGTGACTAATCCAAGAATCCGTCGGTGGATCAACCCCCGGATAACCACCGGCTAGATCTGCCGCTCCTTGTGGGTGGAGAAACCTCGCCACAGCTCTTCGGACGCTCTCTGATCACAATAGACTACTAACTCACTTTACCTAAGCAAGTTTCGTCAAGAGAAATAGTAGTAAACGAGCCGCCTTTAAATAGGGCTCCAATCTGAAACAGCCGCTACCAGTCGACTGCCCAAAGGGCAGTCACCTGGTCCCACTCAGATTCGGCCATTGCCGCACAACATTCGAATCTGCCAGCCTGTTTCAGCCTATACCAGTCGACTGCCAACGGGCCAGTCGACTGGTACACACTTAAGCCTAGGGTTTTACTCCCGAGTACAAATCTCTCCACACTCAAATCCTCCCGGCTTAGCCCTAAGTACAAACACCCATACTCAGACCCTTACAACCCAGTTGACTCTTCACCAGCAGTCTTGACTGTTGCCTTCACGTCCTCTTCATCTTCGGCCCTCGTCCCTCGGATGCGCACGCAAACCTCCAGCTTGCCTCCATGCCACCCTTCACGTACGCCCGAAGTCCACGACCCTTGACTCATCATCCCTTCTATCCAACAGTCCCTCAGATGCGCACGCAAGCCTCCAGCTTGCCTCCATGCCATCCTTCATCTGAAAACATCAACCAAGTCCATGTGTAGGTCTGTACACCTGCACACTCATGTCCACATATGAGGTCAACAAAAATCCTAATTTAACCATATTGGCCACACATCAAAATATCATGATCCTCCAGATCATCTCAAAGTCGATTGCCCCAACAATCTCCCCCTTTTTGATGTGTGACAATATGTTAAGTTAGGTAACCGTATAGCAATAACAATAGCAAAAGCAATTGAAATTCAAGCATATCACACAAGAGACAACCTCCCCCTTAACCTATGCTTTCTCCGAAATTTCAATTCTTATCCCCAATGTTAAGTTTTCCCAAAACTGAACTCCACAGTATCAAAGTTAAGTTTCAACCCAAACCTAACTTAACACTCAAATTTCTCCCCCTTTGACACCATTAAAAGGACTGCCCCAAGCAACCTTACCCCTGGTGCCAAATAGCACTAACCATATTTCTGAGGGCCCCTTTGAAATCACAAATTCACAACCTACCAACACTACCAGTCGACTGCCCCCAGGCAGTCGACTGATATGCAGTGTTTCAGAATATCTGTCGAAATTCAGAAACGAATAAAAAATTCTTGAAAATCCAGAAAAATGTAAAACTTTGCAAGCACGATTGTGAATGTATTCCCTACCCTAAAAAAATTTGGTTCATGAATAAACATCAACCGTGCTTGACTTTTGATACAAATCCAAAACTTCTCAATTAATGTCAATTTTGTATAAACATTGAAATCCAATCATGGTATCCTAAAGTTTCCACTTTCTATCAACCTCATTTGATATTTAAAATGATTCCCAAACTCTCCGTTTTCATAGAAATGTATCCTTTGACAAGAGCTCCCCCTGTTTCCCTCTTGAGTCTAAATGATCAATCCTTATTATATATAACACCACTATTCGATTTCCAATCAACCCATATTAGATGATATAACAATATAAAATTTCAACATATCATTTAGCATGATAAGATTTCAATAACCTAATAGAAAACTAATGAAACAAGTCACATGTCATAAATCTACAAAATGAAGTAATACATAGATGTTTCATGCAACAATCATAGACATAGCCATGACATATGGCCTAGAAGAGTATCTAGGGCTAAAGCCCTGAAGTCATCCAAATGAGTACAGTCATCAAAATTGAAGGTGTTTGAGAGGTATAATACAACAATCAATGAAAATACTCTCAACACTGAACACTCCCAAAAGCTGCACCATCTGATCAGAAAAACATATGATCATCACCGCGTGGAGGTGGAGGAGGAGGAAGAGGAGGACCCTGAAAAGCGAGATGCCATTACTGCATCATCTCGTACATGTCATCCTGGCGGGTGGTAATTCTATCAACTTTTGTCTCAAGCCGCTGCTCTGCCTGCCGAAGTTCATGGGCATCCTCACGGATGACATGAACATCCTCCTGAAGTGTGTGTACATCGTACCGGAGCTGGGTGTACTCTGCACGTGTGACCAGCTCAGCGGGCTCCTCATCTGCGTCAGCGGCCTCCGAGCGCTCCCTCCAAACAAAAGTCCCCTGTCTACACTCAATACCTGCCAAGGACAATTGGCGAGTGTCAATCTGATCATAGTCCTTTGACAAGTGCCTGACCTGACCACTACATACACGGATGCCAAAACGTAAATGAAGAAACTCGGTCAGGATGTGGCAAAAGGGCATATATATTTTCCCATTGACACTGTGGGAAGAATGACAAATGACACTGAAGACCTGTAGGGAGACATCAATGTCCAACCTCCTCTCTAAAGCATACATCATCACCAAATGTGGGAGTCTGACCTTAAACCTTCCCTTGGTGACAATAGGCAAGATGCACTCGACAACAACCTTATACAAGACATGGCTAAACGGTCGCATGGGTTTAGCATCAAAAAGACGCTCCGAGTCATTCCTATGTCTTCTGAAATAATGCATGTGAATCTGATCAATTGTGACTCCAGGAAACTCTAAGGGTTCAACAACAGTAGGAAAGTAAACAGATGCATTGTTGGACGCCCTACACTGTAGGAACCCGGCTAAACCCATGACAGAGAAGGGGATAGGGACACCAGCAACTCGAGACTCATACAAATTGCTATCAGAGTCAATACAGGTCATATTTGCATAAAACTCTGAACATAAGTCAATGTCTATGTCATGCTGACAGTAAACCAGCTGATCTAGCTGAAAATGAGTGATCATTTCAGCTAACTGAGAGGACTTTTCTTGAAAGAAAGTCTTGTTCAGGTATCTGCAATTCATTACCACAAATTCATTTTCTTCAAAACGCTTTTTACACTCCAGGGACCTAAACCTGGACTCCCCCTGACTCTGTCGGGATGATCCCTCACCCCTAGGTCTCTTAGAGGCCATTCTAAACACCATACATACCCATGCATGTCAAGACAACCCCCCCCCCCCCCCCCCCCCAAAAGGAAAACATCAAAGAATCATGCGAAAATACCATGTTAGTGCCAAAATATGGTTTAACCGAGAAAAATAATCCTTAAAACGCAATACCTTATCATTCTCCTCAAGGTGACTTGATTTTTGAGAAATGGCTTGAGGAGGCGAGATTCTAGCAAACCCTAGAAGTAGATCGAGGTAGAGGAGGCCTTAGAGAACAACATTAGGGCTTAGGAGGAACATAGGATGCAAGAGGAGTCGAGAGGAGGAGGAAATCGCCGGGGGTGATTAGCCAAAACCCTAGGTTTGGCTTTCCCCGGCGCACCCTTTTCTTTTTAGAACCCGTGTCGTAGTCGACTGGCCTCCTGTCAGTCGACTGGGACAGAGTGTAATTACATTCTGTGGGTATTCTCAGTCGACAGGCCTCCTGCTAGTCGACTGGGCTAGAGTGTAATTACATTCTGTGGGTATTCGCAGTCGACTGGCCTCATGCCAGTCGACTGGTATCTGTTTATCAGATTCCCAATCCGAGCTTCAGAAATGTCTAACTAATTCCACAAATTCCCAAAAATTATGAATTCTTGTGGGGAGATTTGTGGATCCTATACATACCTAGGAAAAATATAATTTCAGCCAAAACTATTTTGAACTCCAATATTGGTACAAACTTTGAGTTTCTTTAAAATGTATCATGAAACTTTGCCCAAAAGTTCTAATTTTGACCTCAACTTGATGCTTCTTCTCATACTCATTCAAAATCAATTCATAGCATCAAGTTATATGGTATTTAGGCATTGGTACCAATTTGTCTCAATTAAAATCCCAATTTCACCTTTTTTTCTATAATTCTCCCTTTAGTGTGTCACTTCTCTAGGATTAAGACTAACCTTAGCCTTTTTAAACCTCTTGGCACACTCTATAGTTCTCTTCAATCTCCTAGAATGAACCCACCTGAGATCCATTGACCATGGAACCCATTTTGGCTTTTAGAGCCCTTCCTTGAGCTCCTCGCCCTAGTTACCTCCCTAGGTAATTCTTCTACAAAGGCAAGCCCACACCGATGCTCCTCCGGTGCTTCTTGACTTTCCACTATCACTCTCTTAACCCTATAAACCTTTTTCTTAGTTAATTTCATTTCTTTTCCTTCAAATGGTTTTTCCTTGCCATTTTTGCCTTTTTCTCTACCATAGTTATAGGGCATACATGAATATGACATTTTATCAACATTAGCCCTCCTAGGATGGTATCCTAAACTCGGCCTACCATTCCTGTGATTTTGGTCCTTTGATATCATGTTCAATCTCTTGGACCCTTGAATGACTCTACCTAGGTTTCTTTCTAACTGATCAAGTTTTACTCTTAACACTTGATTTTCCTCTTCTAACTTCCTAACCTTAGGATCACTAGATCTACTTTGATCATTTCTAGGTCTATCTATGTTTCTAGGCATATTTCCCCCTTTCTCAAAGTTTATGCCTTAGTCCTTATGCCTAGAGTTCTGAGATTTATCATGCATCATAGAATGTTTGGTGTTTCGGCATACAAAATTGTTTCTATTCCTATCATGATATTTAAAGCCAAACACACGCATGAGCAAGCAATTGTTGTCAATTTTATCATTCATACAACCATTTTGAGTATTCATGTAAAAATTTGAAGCATAAGTAGAGTTAGAGGTTACCTCCCTTACCCTTGGCGCTCCCTCTTCATATGTGCTCCTCTTCCTTTCTTCTTTCTCCCATTTCCTAAGGTGCTCCATCTTCTTGAGCTCTCCACTTCTTGGATATTTTGTATGATAATGCCTGAGCTCCCCGCATGTGAAGCATCGAATTCTCTTTTTTTTTGTTTTGAGCTTCCTCATTCGTACAACCCATATTAGATTTAATTTGAATGGACTTGGGCTTAGGAATTACCTCCATTTTATCTAGTGGGCACTTATCCTTGTAGTGCCCCTTTTTGTTGCATCCAAAGCATGTGATGCCCCTTTTTGGCTCGGCTTTGGTGAAGGTTCTCGTCTTTTCTTGCTCTTGTATAGTTGAGGGTCTCTTCTTCCCCTCAATTCTTGATATTGATTCTTCCTCTTCTTCTCTTGATGAGGTGGATGGCTCCTCACTTGATGACATGGTCAATTCTTCATTTTGGTCCTCTTGGACCATTGAACTTAATTCATCATACTCTTCCACTAATTGAGCTTGTGTAGATTTCTTGTGAACTTCTTCCAATTTCTTCCATAAATCATGTGCGCTTTTGTAAGTTCCTATACAACTCATCACATTAATTGGCAAGATATTAATGAAAATATTTATTACCTTCTCATTTGCCCAATCTTGTTCTTGTTGTTCACTTGTCCAATATCTGGGGTGAAGTCTCTTGCCATGCTTATCCTTGGGGATTTCGAATGGGTCTTCAATGGTCATTCTACATTCCCAATCCATTCCTAGCCAATTTTCCATCCTTGTCTTCCAATGATCGAATTCTTCATGATTATAGGATGGTGGTATGTTGATGTCCACCCCCAACCGATCTTCTATGTTTTTCTTCCTCTAGCGGGTGCTCCCTTGGCGGTTAGTCCGATCAAGAGCGGTCCTCCGCTCTGATACCAACCGATGGATCGTCTAGGCGTGTGCTAGAGGGGGGTGAATGACACTTTTCGTCATTTTGATCTGTACAACGTTGTTAGTGCAGCGGAAACAATAATATGCAAAGTAAATAAGAAATAAAATATTGCTAACAACCTGATTTACTTGGTATCCACCCCGGTCGGGTGACTAATCCAAGAATCCGTCGGTGGATCAACCCCCGGATAACCACCGGCTAGATCTGCCGCTCCTTGTGAGTGGAGAAACCTCGCCACAGCTCTTCGGACGCTCTCTGATCACAATAGACTACTAACTCACTTTACCCAAGCAAGTTTCATCAAGAGAAATAGTAGTAAACTAGCCCCCTTTAAATAGGGCTTGAATATGAAACAGCTGCTACCAGTCGACTACCCAAAGGGCAGTCACCTGGTCCCAAACAGATTCGGTCGTTGCCGCACAACGTTCGAATCTGCCAGCCTGTTTCAGCCTATACCAGTCGATTGCCAACGGGCCAGTCGACTGGTACACTCTTAAGCCTAGGGTTTCACTCCAAGTACAAATCTATCCGCACTCAAACCCTCCCGGCTTAGCCCCTAAGTGCAAACACCCATACTCAGACCCTTACAACACAGTTGACTCTTCACCAGCAGTCTTGACTGTTGCCTTCACGTCCTCTTCATCTTCCGCCCTCGTCTCTCGGATGCGCACGCAAACCTCCAACTTGCCTCCATGCCACCCTTCGCGTACGCCTCGAAGTCCACGCCCCTCGACTCATCATCCCTGCTATCCAACAGTCCCTCAGATGCGCACGCAAGCCTCCAGCTTGTCTCCATGCCATCCTTCACCTGAAGACATCAACCAAGTCCATGTGTAGGTCTGTACACCTGCACACTCATGTCCACATATGAGAACAACACAAATCCTAACTTAACCATATTGCCCACACATCAAAATATCATGATCCTCCAGATCATCTCAAGGCCAATTGCCCCAATAGAAATCACGAATCAAGTGGGTGAACGACTATTCACCCCCCTCTATCCGTACGTCAAGGTCCTAATAGAAATTTTGTCACACATCAAAAAGGAGGAGAGTATTGGTGCAATCGACCCAGGTTTGATCGGGTAGATTATGGTTTTGATATGTATACCAATATGATTAAGTTAGGTTTTCATATTTGTTTGATGTGTGTGTTGAGTCATGCAAGACTTGGTGAACCATACATGAGGAACAAGGAAGTGAAGCCATATGTAACGCCCGCCTTTCTCCCACACCTTATGGTGTGGCGAGAAAGCGACATTACGCTAAACATACATGTACATATAAAACATCCTAATGCAGCGGAATAATTTTTTTCTTCTACACATGCTTTTAACCTTGCAACTAATACATGAATCATCTATACATGCCTAAATTTTCCATTCATGAACCTAGTGTCATTGGACTTAGCATATTAACGACATGCATGGCATCATGATATAACCATCCCATAGCTTATTCATAATCATCATAAGTAGCAAGTAACTTATCCATACACATCATGAGTCTTAAGTCATTCATTAGGCATAACCATTATAAACATAGCATAGAATCTAAGGAGGCATTTCAAAACCCAAGACATGCGATATGCGTAAATAAAAGAATCCTTTGCCATGTCACCTCCACACACATGCATGCTCTTGCCCCTCCTGTTGCTTCCCTTAGTAACCTCTTGCTTGATCTGCGGTACGAGGAAAATAAGACTATAAGCACATAGGCTTAGTAAGACCCTTTCCTACTCACTAAAACCATACGTCACTTAAACATAAACATATCAAGCATTTGACATAACATAATTCTGAACATAAAACACAAGCATAGTCTTGGCGTAAGTCATACGCATATGAACAACCAACATAGCATGATTCTTAACATAAACATAAACCTACAACATACGTAGCATGACATAATTCTTAACATACATGAGCATGAAACATACTTATCATGGCATAATCCTTAATATACATGAGCATGAAACTTACTTATCATGCATAATTCTTAATATACATGACCATGAAACATACTTATCATGGCATAATCCTTAATATACATGAGCATGAAACTTACTTATCATGGCATAATTCTTAATATACATGAGCATGAAACATACTTATCATGACATAATTCTTAGTATGGGCATAAGCACAGTCTTAACATAAGCATAAGCATAAAACATACTTACCATGGCATAATGCATAACATGAATGGATGCATGAGTCAAATGCATATACATAAGGATGCTTAATTTAAAATCATACTTTCAAATACTTAAACATAATCATAACATCATTGGGGTCCCCGGCTTGAACCACATACATACATCATAACCGCGCATCCCTAAGTAAATACGAGGTAGCTAGCCTCGACCTACTAGGGTAGGAACAGCTACGGTAGTTCCAAAAACCGAGACGTTCTTAAGGTGCCCATCCCTGTTGGACAGCTACGGTAGTCCCAGAACCGTGGACAGCTACGGTAGTCCAGAACCGAGGCGTTCTTAAGGTGCCCATCCCTTGGACCCTTACTTCGGTCCGATACAAGCCCATTCATAAAGTAAAATAACTATGCATGCTTCATCATTCATACTTGACATATCTTAGGACATAACATAATCTTGTTACATGAAGCATGACATAAACATGCTTGGCCTTTCATCATTCATACTTATTTCATAACATCATTATGCCTTCATCATTCATACTTATCATTCATACTTATCATTCGTAATTAAGGCATAAACATCATCTTTATCCATCTTCTTTTATTCATAAAAACATGACATACATACATAATCATGCCTCCAGGCATAAACATTATCTTGGTTCATAAAGCTTGCATGATCATGGTACATAAGATAAACATGCATTTCATACATGGTACATTTCATCTAGCATACATAATCCTAGTATCCATCATAGAGCATGCATGGGTAAGCTACATATAAACATGATGCATACTACTTAGGTTCATGGCATTCATCATAAAACATGGCNCCATGACCTTAACATGCTCATTGGATTTGTTTAACGACCCCCTTCCGAGTCGGGTACACAACTTTCCAAAGTAAAGTAATTTATCATGCAATTACTCATATATGTATATGCCTAAAGGTACTCTTAATCACTTCACAAAGGGACACACCACACATTCGGGTGCTCTTGATCCCCTAGGGACACACCCACGCATTCGGGTGCTCTTGATCCCAGTTTCAATAGAGTATCCTTTTTAAGCATATTATCAACCACATCATGTTCATGTCATAAGAGTGCCCCATGGGCTATAAGGCATGCTTTTATACCTAACAAGATAGGTCACATAAATTTATACACACATCACATATGTAGTAGCATGCTTCATGGTCTCATTGGGTACTTCTCAACCCCAGGACTAGGGTTGGCCGAAACATACAAGTAAGGGAGTTTGGTTTTCACATCAAGCATTCATTCAAGCATTCTTACAAACACCTCAAGTACATTTCATGTAACAATGTAAACATGGTTTAAACCTCAAGGTGGGGTTAACATCCACTAACCCTAATTTACAAGGGTTTGGCCGAAACCTTGTAGGGTACCAAACCCTAATTTTGTCCTTCCAAAAATTTGGAATCATCACATATGAGTATACCCTAGGTCTTAAGGGTTGTTTTCATGTATTGAAAAATTTCCACACACATCCCTTAGGGTGTGGCCGAAACCCATTAAAGGACAAAACCCTAGGTTTTGTTCTTGACACCATGAAGAAAATCCATCTACATGTATACCCTAAGTCTTAAGGTCTTCCCATGCATCAAGGTTGGATCAAAAACCTTCTCTTGGACCCCTTACAAGAGTTGGCCGAAACTTCTACTAGGGAAGTTCTTGTAAATTTTCAAAAGGATGAAACAAACATACATTCAATAACCATTATGCCACAGGCGAGAGGATACTTACATCCTAGCGCTGGAAATTTCGCCTTCTCTTAAACCGTAGGGTACCCTACACTTGGAGGGTATGTGAACACCCTTTTCCGAATCTTCTCTAGGGCTCCTTAGACTTAGTAATGGCAAGAACCTTCAAAGGTCTTCTTCCTTCCAACTTTTCTAGGGCTAGAACCCTAGACTTGATTTTCGAAAATGAGAAGGAGAGGGGAGAGGGTCTCGGTGGGGAAGAGTGAAGAGGAAGAAGAAAAGAAGAGAAGGAAGTTACTCCAACTTCCCCTTATTTATACTTTTCTTATGAAAAGACATGTCTCTTCACTCTTACACACTTAACAAGCATGTTCCTTTCTCCTTCTACATGAAATATTGCTTGGTTCATTGGTTATGACATGGTGAGTGCAACTAGGAGGTCCAAGGTTCAATCCTTGCTTCCTTCACTTTGCACTTTCTTTTTAGCACCATTCATTTCCAAGCCCAATAAACCAAGCCCATCATGAAATTTCATAATATGAATAATATTTTGTGAATTCAGAATATTTCATAATATTCCAAAAATATTATTTCATAATATTTTTAATATTCCATATTCATGAATATAATATTTCATGCTAATATTTCATGATAATAATATTTCATGAATATAATATTTCATGCATTCATAACATTTCATGGCATGTGATTGCATGAAATTCATATCATTTCAATATAACCATTTTCATACATTGTCATGATTTTACATTGACAAATTTGGGGTGTTACAGATTTAGACCCTCATCCAACCTAGCCCTCCAAGCTAGGCACCTGACCTTCCAAGCCAGGACTTTTCACCTAACCCTCCAGTTGGGACTTTTCACCTAACCCTCCAAGTTAGGACTTTTCACCTAGCCCTCCAAGCTAGGACTTTTCACCCAACCTTCCGAGTTAGGACTTTTCCACACCTGGCTTCACTCACCAGGACCCGGCTTCACTCACCGGGATTTCCAACACCTGGCTTCACTCACCAGGACCCGGCTTCACTCACCGGGATTTCAACCTAGCTTCACAAGCTAGGACCTGGCTTCACTCACAAGGGTTTCATGCCCAGTCCCCGACCAGGACTTTAACCCAAATTCGCTCAACCAAACTTAAATCATTGTCAAACACCAAAACAATAACTGGGCCAGACTGCATCAACACACACCTCCTTGGAGATGCTTGCATATGATGTCAAAGTATAAGTCTCCATGACCAAGATGACTTGAACACCGCAAGTCAAAGGAACATCGCACTTAAGCTGCAGTAAGAACTTCACTGACATATCTATATGTAGACTACCATATGAAGTTTTACAGCCAGTCACTCCAATGAACTAGTTCCCTTAACTATCATTCATGTTTATCTCCGGACATCTCAATGTCACCAGCCAGTGAGAATCAGCTGATTAGAGAATAACCCATGCTAGTCTCAACAGAATTGATAGTGTCCGTATTTATCAATTCATCGACTAGGGACAATTTCAATACTTCACAATTGCACATGTAGAGATAATCACTAGTTGTGAATTCATCACAAATTCTCTCATGCTGTGAATTGTATTGCGGACATTCAGTAAATGAGTTTAAGATCTCAATCAAATACACATAAACATGTATACTCAAATAGTGAATATTCATTTATTAAAATAAATGATTACAATCATAAGGCGATTGCCTTAGGACACTTCTCTCATATCACCAACAAACTCCCACTTGGCCTAATGCCAATCGCTACGGTACCCAATACCGCAGGCTCTAACATGACCCTCAAACTTGCTTTGAGGCAAGACCTTAGTTAAAGGATCCGCTAAATTCCTTTCAGTGGAAATTTTCTCAATTTGTATATCATTCCTACTTATAATCTCTCTGATCAGATGATAGCGGCGAAGCACATGTTTGGATCGCTGATGAGACCTTGGTTCCTTCGCTTGTTCAATAGCTCCATTGTTGTCGCAGTAACCCGGTATTGCTTCATCAATGGTTGAAACCACACCGAGTTCTGAGATAAACTTCTTGATCCAGACTGTTTCCTTTGCTGCTTCCGAACCTGCAATATATTCCGCTTCCGTGGTAGAATCCGCTACGGTGTCTTGCTTGGAACTCTTCCAACTTATTGCACCTCCATTCAAAATAAATACGTATCCGGACTGAGATTTAGAGTCATCCTTATCTGTCTAGAAACTGGCATCTGTATACCCACGTATTACCATATCACCTTCTCCATATATTAGGAACACATCCTTAGTGCTTCTTAAGTACTTGAGGATTGTCTTGACAGCCGCCCAATGATCCATTCCTGGATCAGACTGGTATCTTCTTGTGACGCTCAGAGCATACGATACATCGAGCCTAGTACATAACATAGCATACATGATAGATCCTATCGCGGATGCATAAGGAATCTTATTCATTCAAATCCTCTCGTTTTCTGTGCGCGGACACATAGACTTCGAAAGGTTGATCCCATGCCTGATGGGAAGGTAACCTTTGTTGGATTCTGACATACTAAACCTTTCTAGCACTCGGTCTATATATGTAGACTGCGAAAGACCAAGCAATCATTTTGATCTATCTCTATAGATTCTAATCCCAAGGATATAGGTTGCTTCTCCCAGGTCTTTTATGGAGAAAGTTTTGGACAACCAAATTTTAACTGACTGTAAAACTGATATATCGTTTCCTATAAGTAATATGTCATCGATATATAACACTAGGAATACGACTGCACTCCCACTAACCTTCTTGTACACACAAGGTTCGTCAGGATTTTGTGAGAAATCAAACTCTTTGATTGTCTCATCAAAATGGATGTTCCAGCTCTTGGATGCTTGCTTTAGTCCATATATGGATCGTCGAAGCTTGCATACTTTGGTTTTATTAATCGATGTGAAACCTTCAGGTTGTATCATGTATACATCTTCAAGCAGGTTTCTATTAAGGAAAGCTGTTTTCACATCCATTTGCCATATCTCATAATCATAATGAGCTGCTATGGCCAGGAGCATCCGAATGGATTTAAGCATAGCTACTAGTGAATAGGTTTCGTCATAATCAATTCCTTGTTTCTGACGATATCCTTTTGCCACTAATCTAGCCTTAAAGGTAATAACGTTACCTTCCATGTCGGTTTTCTTCTTGACAACCCACTTGCACCCTATGGGCTTAATCCCTTCAGGTGGGTTAACCAAGTCCCATACTTGATTTTTGTACATGGAATCCATTTCTGACTTCATGGCTTCAAGCCATTTATCCCTTTCTGAATTTTTCAGATCATCTTCATAACTGATAGGTTCATCATCGTTAATGAGTAACACGTCGTTCGATTCACTTATGAGAAATTCGTATCTCTCTGAAATATTGCGTGTCCTATCAGACCTACGAAGAAGTGGTGTTGTTTTAGGTTCAACTGATAGCTTATCATTATGAGTTATTGGTTGTGGGTCTAGACTAGGTGTCTCTGTAATGTCTATTGGAGTTTCTTGAACTTCTTCAAGTTCAATGCTACTCCCACTGTTTTCTTGTAAAAGAAATTCTTTTTCTAGAAATACAGCATGCCTTGAAACAAACACCTTTTGTTCCAAGGGATGATAGAATTGGTAACCTTTCGTTTCCTTAGGGTATCCAATAAATAGACATTTATCAGACTTAGCATCCAATTTGTCTGATACAGTCCGCTTTACATAAGCAAGACAACCCCATATCTTTAGGTGAGATAAATGAGGTTTCTTACTATTCCACGTCTCATATCGAGTAGTAGAGACTACCTTGGTCGGGACTCTGTTTAGTAAGTAAACAGCTGTCTTAAGTGCATAGCCCCAAAAGGATTTTGGAAGAGTTGCATGATTCATCATAGATCTAACCATGTCCATCAAGGTTCGGTTACGCCTCTCAGATACACCATTATGCTGTGGTGTATATGGTGGAGTCCATTGAGACAATATCTCATTGTCCCTAAGATAATCTTGAAACTCTTGACTTAAGTATTCACCACCCCGATCGGATCGAAGTATCTTAATACTTTTGCCAAGCTGTTTCTCTACTTCACTTCTGAACTTTTTGAATTTCTCAAAAGCTTCAGATTTGTGTTTCATTAAGAACACATACCCGAATCGTGAGTGATCATCGATAAAGGTAATGAAATAGCTATAACCTCCTTATGCAAGAGTTGACATTGGTCCACATACATCAGTATGTATTAGACCAAGCAATTCTCCCACTGGTTTACCTTTTCCAGAAAAGGGTAATTTGGTCATCTTGCCTTTTAAGCATGATTCGCATGTATCAAATGAACCGGGTTCAAATGATTCCAGAATTTCACATCGGTGTAATTTGGTCATGCGTTTCTTACTTACATGGCCAAGACGACAATGCATGATTCGCATGTATCAAATGAATCGGGTTCAAATGATTCCAGAATTCCACATCGGTGTAATTTGGTCATGCGTTTCTTACTTACATGGCCAAGACGACAATGCCACGTATAGGAGTCTATTTGATTATCTATTCGAGCACGTTTGTTGCTAACTTCGATATTGAAAATGTCACCGGATAAATCTAACGTGTAGATACCATTGCATAAAGTTTCGGTCCCATAAAGAACACCATTTAAAGTTATGTAACAGCAATTGTTACTAAAAATTAAATGATAAACCTTTTCATTCAAGCATGAAATAGATACAATGTTCTTTATTAATGAAGGAACAAAATAACAATTATCCAATTCTAAGACAAATCCAGTAGGGAGCTTTAGCAAATATGTTCCGATGGCAACAGCAGCAATCTTTGCTCCATTTCCAACTCGCAAATTCGCTTCTCCCTTGACGAGTCTTCTTCTATTCCTTAGCCCCTGTATGTCATTACATATATGTGAGCTACACCCAGTATCAAGTACCTAGGTGTACGAGGAAATAGAGTGACATTCAATAACGAAGATACCTGAAGAGGATGGGGCATCGGAAGCCTTCTTCTTCAAGGACTCAAGATAAACCTTGCAGTTTCTTCGCCAGTGGCCCTCCTTGCCGCAGTGATGGCATGTGCCTTTTGGTGCCTTTTCAATCTTTTTGGCCTTTTTCTTCCTTCCCTTATTTTGTTCTTTGGGATTCCTCTTAGAGCCTTTCTCTATAGTCTTCAGCAGGTTAAGCAACTGAGGAATGGTAGTCTCCAGTTTGTTCATTCGATAGTTCATCACAAATTGTGAGTAACTCTTGGGCAAACAATGCAGAATTAAGTCAATACTTAGTTCGTGATCCATCGCAAATCCGAGTGTGCCTAGTCGCTCAATGTACCCCAACATCTTCAACACAAACTATGAGACAGAAGTGCCTTCCTGCATCTTAGAGGTGAAGAGGAGTTTGGAGACCTCAAACCTTTCGGATCTCGCCTACTCGTCAAACAGCTCATGAAGATGAAAGGCGATGGTATGAGCATCCATATGCTCATGCTGCTTTTGTAGCTCAGGTACTATAGCGGCCAGCATGATGCAACTCGCAAGTTCAGAATCGGCCACATGTTTCTGATAGGCCACTAATTGGTCTGGAGTTGCATCTTCAGGAGGATGGTTGGGAAGTTGTTCTTCAAGGACATAAGCGAGCTTTTCTGCCTTGAGGACTATCCTCAGGTTTCGAAGCCAGTCCATGAAGTTTGGCCCAGTCAGCTTATTGATTTCCAAAATGGAACGCAAATTCAGAGAAGACATGATCAGGTGATTATCCTAGAAATACAAATTGAGCTTATGTGATAAGAATGATAAAGAATGCATCAATATACATTAATTAAATCCTATTTATTTTTTGAAATGAATAACCCTTTTTATCAATTCGGGAGATCGTAGGAACATCTCCAAATAGGTTGATATCCAACCATAGATAAGAACAACCATGGCTAGAGTCCATCAAGTTATTCTTAGCTATGAAGGTAGGTAATTATACCGATTACATATTATATATATGTAACTATCACATTATGTTATCAACTAATTGAATGTTTGCATAAATCATTGGGTTGTTAACTCATTAACAAGTATGCAACAATATACATAGCACCCAACTGCACCTCTCTTTACATCGACCTTGGCTGTGGCACAACAAATCGATGCTCCAAGCTTAAGGCTGACCCATTAATCAAGAAATAGTTTTAACATGGTTGGAGCTCATTCAACCGTTTAGTCAGGCTTGGATGTGTCCAACAACCAAAACTAAGGATTGACCTCTGACTCCAACTATATTAATCATAAACTAATTCCATGGTTTGAACATGTTGAGGTTCAAGCCGGGCATGGATGTGTCCATCAACCCAAACGAGAAACAAAACTCCGGTTCTAACCATATTAATGGAAGGTGTTGTCCTTAATATTTTGTAAGGGGTTTTGGGTCTCATCCTTTTTCTTTTATGCACATTCATGACATGTAATTATGTCATGTTCTAACGATTTCATTAATAAAATATGTATGTGGACTTAATTTATTAAGTCTCATTAATTGAATTAGGAACCGGATTTCCTAATTCTAATTTCACACTTTATTCAAGGAATTGTTTTGGGAAACAATTTCCTAAATTGTCATAATCAATTTCTGAAATAATATGTTTAAGACTTTGATTTCTCTAAATCAAATCTTATTAAATTAAGAGATAGATCCCCTTAATTCAACCACATATTATTTTTATGAAAATCTTATTTAAGGAAATATACTCTATAGGAAATAATTTTCCTAATTAATTTTGGAGACAATAATATGTAAGAGCATCACCTCATAAATCAAATAAGGAAATTATCATTTGAGAATCACCTCAAAAATTTCCAAGATTTGATCACATATTTTATTTATAAAAAATTAATATCAATAACTTAATTTGGACGGCTCCCCGAGGCTTAATCCAAATTAAACATTTGACAGCTTAAATCCAATTTAGGAAATTTAATTATAACAACTAACTTTAAATTGGACGGCTCCCTGAGGCTCAATCCAAAATAAAGAATTTTGTAAATAATTTAATTTCTAATTATGAATTTAAATACCAATTAATATTCCCATAAATTGTCTAGACTTTCTTGAAAGAAAGTACCCAAAATTGTGAGCTTTCCATAAATGGAAAGTTTCCGAAAATAAAAGGTTTTCAGAATAATTGTAAGTTTCTGGTACAAAAAAACTTACGTATTTCCAAAATTGGAAAATTTTCAAAATTGGAAAGTTTCCAAAAAATGGTAAGTTTTCACAATTATCATAAAATTTCAGAAACAGAGATATTTCAAAAGTTTGTGAAATTTCATGAGGATTTCCAAACTTTGAAATTCCTAAATCGAAAATTTACCATAATTGGAAAGTATCCATAATTGGAAAATTTTTCAAAATTGAGATCATGACAAAGCTTTCCGTAAAAACAATTTATGATTATGTCGAACACAAACCTCGCTCTGATACCACTGTTGGGACGGGGTGCATGTTGACATGGATGCGGGTTCGTAATTTTAAAATTAATTACGTGCAGCGGAAGGTTTAGCAAAAATAATTTCTCTAATAATTTAACCACACATTTAAGCATGCAATTTTATCTTGTGTAGACATGATCATATATTTAAAATTTTGCAGAAACATAAAATAATTTACGTATTACCTCACGTAACTCGAAGGAAGGGACGAGATCCAACCGTAAGCGTCCCTTGGAGGCTCCACCTCTATTCGCGTCCACGCCGAGTATCTTCGGGATGACTTCGCAAAGCCACGAGTTTCGTGTTCTTGAGAACTACTAGATTCTCCGAGAACGCGACAAGAAAAACCAAGAGAGATGTCAGAAGACTAACCACAAAAGGATGGCTGGAATCAAAATTCCGGCGAAGCAAAAGAAAGGCTTGCGGCAAAAAGATCCTTGCGGCAAACTCTAATTTCGGCAGCACCTTCTTCCGGCCAAGAGATGGTCGGAGCTTCCTTCTCCGGTAGCAGGTGGTGGTCGGTAGGGAAAGGGCAGGGGCGGCCGGCTGGTGATCCTTCTTGGGGCTGGTTGGCGCACGGCAAGAAGGGGAGAAGAGAAGGAGAGAAAGAGAGGGAGAGAGCCTATGCCTTCATCTCTTCGATTATATTTCAAGCCTTGCCTTGGGTCCTTTATATAATAGCCTCTCAATCATCAAGCCTCTCAAATATGGAATAACTTATTCATCATGCCAAGTTTGATTTTATATCATGGTTAAAATCATATTTTAATTCATGATAAAAATCAATCAAGTCTCTTCTCTCCTATAGAATAAATTTCCTTATCATGGTAAATCAATCCATGATTGATTTTATAAAATAAACCAATCCATGGTTCATTTTGTAACGACCCGAAAATTTTTTCATTATTTTCTTTAAAATATTGATCATGTCTAGATAGTGTTTGAGGAATCTAGAGATACTAGTACGAATTTTAGCCTAGTTATCCATGATTTTCCCATTTAAATTGAGACGCTAAGTACTAATGGGCCTTATACGGGCTTTTCTAGTACTATGATTATTAGTGGATTTTAGGTAGAATTTAATATAAATATAAATAGGTTTTAATTAGGAATATTAGCATAATTATGAGTGAGTCTTAGGGGAATTTTTGAAATTAAAAGAAAAATAAAAAATAAAATGAAGTAAAAATAAAGTGCATGCACCAAGGATTGAACCTTGGACCTAGTGTACCACCATGCATGTACTAACCAATTCACCTAGCAAGGGAGTGCTAGTAGAGGATGAAGTGGATTTTGGTTAAGGCTTAGGGAAAATGAAAAGTCATCAAGGGAAGAGACACCATGACTCTTCACTTGCCTCCTTAATGTGGTATAAAGGAAATGAGAGAGGGGGCATGGAAGTTACTTTTCTTCCTTCTTCCACCAAGTCCACTCTTCTTCCTCCTCCTTCCTCCTTCTTGCTGAAACCCACAAGGGGATTTTCCCTTTGGAAAAGCTCCACAAGAAGGCCTCATCTTCAAGATCTAAGGGTTTTCCACAAGGCAACAAGGGCTAGGGGTAGCCTAAGGTCAAAGAAGTTCTTTTGGTTTCTCTATATTCAAGGTGAAAAATCAAGATAACCCAAGGTAAGACTCCCTCACCTGTGGTATGATAGTTCTCCTTGATGTTTATCATAATATGAAGTTTCGTTTGGGTTTTATGTTGAGAAAAACCATGAACTTGGCCCTATAACTTTCGGCCACCATGCTTTTGGGTTCAAAAATGATGTTAAAAATCTCACTCATGATTTCTAATGTTTTCTCATGATGAATAAAGAATAAAATAGGATTTGGAGAATATTTGGAGTACCCTAAGACCCTCTAGGGTTTCGGCCACCACCATGATTCCATGGTTAGGGTTGGATCTAACCCTTCAAGTATGTATCTTGTATATCCTCATGATACAAGGGAGGTTGAGGGTGATTTATGTGAATTTTCACATGGCCTTGTAACCCTACAAGTTTCGGCCAAGATGGGTTTTGGGGCAAGGGGTTAGGGCTTACTTCATGTATGGGTTTCAATGGCTCCTATGGTATGGTATGGATGGTGTTAGATGATTAATTGGAGATTTTATGAATTTATTCCATGTACCCATGGCCCTTGCAAGTTTCGGCCAACCCCAAGAAGTAGGGCTAGGAGTTAGGGTTAGCCCTAATCATGAGCCCGAGTAGCTTCCTATGGCCTTATGGGTAATGTATGGTCTTTCCTTTCCTTATGCTATCTTACATGTCACTTGAATGATAGAACCCCTTCCTTACAAGTTTCGGCCAAGCAACTTGATTGGGGTTTAGGTGGAGTTAGGGTTTCAAGAATGATTGTTTATGACTTATTATGATGTGTATATATATAGGTTCAAGCATGTGGTAGAAATTATGTTACCTATAACCCTAACTTTAAGTGTTATGTTCATGTTTGGTATGTTATGTTAGATGCCATGCTTAGTAGGGTTTGTTCATGAATGTCTTATGTTCTATGCCATGCACTTAGATAGCATGTTATAGGAGTCCTACCCATGTATGCTTGTGATAGATACTATGCTTATGTATGTCATGCAATGCTTACCTTATGTATCATGATCATGCAAGCTCTATGAATTAGGATGATGGTCTATGTAAACATGTCATGTTCTATGAATACAATGCAATGCTTACCTTATGTACCATGATTATGCAAGCACTGTGAACAAGAATGATGTTTTATGTAAGCATGCCATGTTTTATGAATAAAGATAATGCGTATGCCTTTAAGGCATAATGATGCTATGCATTAAGTATGAACGATGAAAGGTCAAGTATGCTTTATGTCATGCTTCATGTAACAAGGTTATGTTATGTTTAAATATGCTATGAGTGTCCTATGAATGATGAAACATATGAAGTTATTTTACTTTATGAATGGGCTTGTACCGGACCGAAGTATGGGTCCAAGGGATGGGCACCTTAAGAACGCCCCGGTTTTGGACTACCAACTATGCTGTCTACGGTTCTGGGACTACCGAAGCTGTCCAACAGGGATGTGCACCTTAAGAACGCCCTGGTTCTGGGACTACTGTAGCTGTCCTTACCCTAGTAGGTCGAGACTAGCTACCTCGTATTTACTTAGGGATGCGCGCATATGATGTATGTATTGGTACAAGTCGGGGACCCCAATGATGTGATGATTATGTTTAAGTATTTAAAAGTATGAATTTAAAATTAAGCATCCCTATGTATATGCATTTTGACTCATGCATTCATTCATGTTATGCATTATGCCATGACGGAAAATGTTTTATGTTTATGTTTTATGTTAAGAATTATGCCATGATAGAAAACGTTTATGATTATGTTTTATGTTAAGAATTATGCCATGATAGAAACATGTTTTATGTTTATGTTTGATGTTAAGTATTATGCCATGATAGAAAAGGTTTATGCTTATGATTTATGTTAAAGAACTATGCCATAATAGAAAATGTTTTATGCTTACGTTTTATGTTTCTCTCTATGCCATGTATCATGTCATGCTAAGTATGTTTTATGTTTATATTTATGCTATGTATCATGTCATGATAAGTATATTTTATGTTTACGTTTATGCCATGTATCATGTCATGTTAAGAATAATTATACTTATATTTATTCCATGTATCATGCCATGCTAAGTATGTTTTATGTTTATATTTATGCCATGTATCATGTCATGATAAGTATATTTTATGTTTACATTTATGTCATATATCACGCCATGTTAAGAATAATTATGCTTATATTTATGCCATGTATCATGTCATGCTAAGTATATTTTATGCTCATGTTCTACGCTAGGAACTATGTCATGCTGAATGATTTTATATGCTTACGATTTATGTTAAGCACCAAGTTATGTTAATGTTTCGTGTGTATATGTTTATGTGACGAATGGTTTTAGTGAGTAGGAAAGGGTCTTAATAAGCCTATGTGCTTATAGTCTTATTTTCCTCATACCGCAGATCAAGCAAGAGGACAATAACGAAGCGGAAGGAGGGGCAAGAATGTGTGTATGGTAGTTGTTAGTGATATGAGAGAAGTGTCCTAAGGCAATCGCCTTATGATTGTAATCATTTATTTAAATAAATGAATATTCACTATTTGAGTATACATGTTTATGTATTTGATTGAGATCTTAAACTCATTTACTGAATGTCCACAATACAATTCACAACATGAGAGAATTTGTGACGAATTCACAACTAGTGATTATCTCTACATGTGCAATTGTGAAGTATTGAAATTGTCCCTAGTCGATGAATTGATAAATACGGACACTATCAATTCTATTGAGACTAGCATGGGTTATTCTCTAATCAGCTGATTCTCACTGGCTGGTGACATTGGGATGTCCGGAGATAAACATGAATGCTAGTTAAGGGAACTAGTTCATTGGAGTGACTAGCTGTAAAACTCCATATGGTAATCTACATATAGATATGTCAATGAAGTTCTTACTGCAGCTTAAGTGCGATGTTCCTTTGACTTGCGGTGTTCAAGTCATCTTGGTCATGAAGACTTATACTTTGACATCTTAAGCAAGCATCTCCAAGGAGGTGTGGACCCAGGATGATTAGGTATAAGCCGAAGTGCCCGAAGATGTTTGAACAGCCTACAAAGGATTCACCACTCCTTGCGAGGAGATGTATACCCAAGGCCTATCGTCGGATTATTACTCGAAGCCTCTGGCCAGAGCATCACATGTTCCGAGTATGAATCTCTCAGAAACATGAGAGTAATTAGAATCAGTTGGATGAGAAAGACATTACTTGGGCTAGGTGTGACGTAGTCAGCCTAGTGGAGATTGACACACATAGACCGTGTCCTGAACCAAGTGGGTATAAGATGGTGAAGGGAATGAGGCAGGATTCATTAAAGCTGCTGAAGGGTTTCAGAATAGTTTCTAAGGTCAACCGTTGATCTTTCGATTAATTGGGGATCATGATGTACTACTAGGTGCCACTCATGATCGTTCTATAATTGGTTAATTATAGATGGCCAACATAAATCGAAAGCCTATTTAGTCACACGCACTTCGAGTAATCCGAGGGATTTAGAACGAGTTGAAAATTGGATTTTCCGATCAAGAGAGATAAGTCGAATCTAAATTTTTCAGAGACGCATCGGAAGCATAAAATGGCTAAGTCTTTTGAAGACTTATTGGACGAATTAAATGAGTTTAATTCGTACGGTTTCGGCTTGGGTTTGGCCGGCCAAAGAGGGTCCCCACCCTCTTTGTTTGGCCGGCCACAATAAAAGAGGAGAACCAAATTGTTTAGTTCAAATTTATAAAATAAACCGCACGTGGTTTGTCTTATAAAATTATGGATAAAGAAATTTGTATAAAGAAATTTATATAAAGAAATTTATATAAAGAAATTTATTTTTCATGAAAATTAAAATAAACCTTGGATTGGTTTATTTTATTTTATAAAATCAATAATGGATTGATTTACCATGATAAAGAAATTTATATAAAGAAATTTCTTTCCTTAATAAAAGGGGAGACATGGTTGTTTTTATTATAAATTAAGTTATAATAAAACTTGGTATAACGGAATAATTCATAGAAAAAATTTATAAGATAAATTTTTTATGAAAAATTTATTCCGTTAAGAGGAGACTTGGCGATTAAGAGGCTACTATATAAAGGTACCAAGACAAGGCTTGGAACTTAATCCAAGAGATCAAGGATTCTTGCCTAGCCTCACTCCCTCTCCTTCTCTCCCTCTCCCTCTTCTAGTGCCGCCGGCCCTAGAGCCCTCCCCCTTTGCCGTGAGCTTCCACCACCAAGAAGAAGTCGAAGAAGAAGAAGAAGCGGGCGCGACTCCTTCCTTTCTCCCGGAATCTTGATTCCGTTCTTCGTTTGTTCGTTAGTTTTTCATCTCTCTCTTGGTAGTATTCTTGTCGTGCCTTTGGAGAATCTAGTAGTTCTTGTCGGCACGAAACTCGTGGCTTTGCGAAGTCATCCCGAAGAAAACTCGGCGTGGACGCGAATAGAGGCGGAGCTTCCAAGGGACGCTACTGTTGGATCTCGTCCCTTTCTACAAGTTACGCGAGGTACTAAGTAAATTAGTTTACTTGCGGCAAAATTTTAAATGTATGATTATGTCTCCACACATAAGGTTGCATGCTAGATACGTGGTTAAAATAATTTGAGAAATTATTTATGCTAAACCTTCCGCTGCACGTAATTAAATTTTAAAATTACGAACCCGTATCCATGTCAACATGCACCCGGTCCCAACAGTAGTGACTTGGTCAAGGAAAGACATACTTACAAGTCTTATGCTAAACCTAGGATGGTGTTGTCAAGAATAATTTACGCTTGCTACTTATGTGCTTAATGGATGACTTATGTGACTGTATGACATGATGTTAAGTATGATGTTAATATGCTAAGTTCCATATCACTATGATAGGAAAGATAGTTAGGTGCATGTATGTGTAAGTTTAAATTATTCCGCTGCAGTACGATGTTCACATGCCCTATGTATGTTAACGTAACGCCGTTTTACAAAAAAAAAACGGGCGTTACACATTTTAATTTCCATGAAGAAATAAACCAAACCTTGGTTTATTATAAAACAAACTACACTTGGTTTATTTTATAAATTGATCCAAAAACTTGGCTCTCTCCCTTTGTTGTGGCCGGCCAAGCAAAGAGGATGGAGGCCCTCTTTGGCCGGCCCATCCAAGCCACGCCCCAATGAATTAAACTTATTTAATTCATCTATTAAGTCTTCAAAAGACTTAGCCATTTTTCGCTTCCGATGCGTCTCTGAAAAATTCAGATTCGACTTATCGTTTGGCTTAACCAAACCTAATCTGTCTTGATTGGAAAATCAAATTTTCAACTCATTTTAAATCCCTCAGATTACTAGTAGTGCGTGTGACTAAATAGGCTTTCGATTTATGTTGGCCGTCAATAATTAATCAATTATAGAAAGATCATGAGTGGCACCTAGTAGTACATCATGATCCCCAATTAATCGAAAGATCAACGGTTGACCTCAGAAACAATTCTGAAACCCTTCAGCAGCTATAATGAATCGTGCCCCATTCCCTTCACCATCTTATACCCACTTGGTTCAGGACATGGTCTATGTGTGTCAGTCCCCACTAGGCTGACTACGTCACACCTAACCCAAGTAACGTTTTCTCGTCGTACGGATTCTAATTACTCTCATGTATTTAAGAGATTCATACTCTAAACATGTCATGCTCTGGCCAGAGGCTTCGAGTAACAATCCGACGATAGGCCTCGGGTATACATGTCCTCGCAAGGAGTGGTGAATCCTTTGTAGGCTATTCAAACATCTTCGGGCACTTCGGCTTATATCCAATCATCCTGGGTCCACACCTCCTTGGAGATGCTTGCTTAAGATGTCAAAGTATGAGTCTCCATGACCAAGATGACTTGAACACCGCAAGTCAAAGGAACATCGCACTTAAGCTGCAGTAAGAACTTCACTGACATATCTATATGTAGACTACCATATGAAGTTTTACAGCCAGTCACTCCAATGAACTAGTTTCCTTAACTATCATTCATGTTTATCTCCAACATCTCAATGTCACCAGCCAGTGAGAATCAGCTGATTAGAGAATAACCCATGCTAGTCTCAACAGAATTGATAGTGTCCGTATTTATCAATTCATCGACTAGGGATAATTTCAATACTTCACAATTGCACATGTAGAGATAATCACTAGTTGTGAATTCATCACAAATTCTCTCATGCTGTGAATTGTATTGCGGACATTCAGTAAATGAGTTTAAGATCTCAATCAAATACACAAACATGTATACTCAAATAGTGAATATTTATTTATTAAAATAAATGATTATAATCATTAGGTGATTGCCTTAGGACACTTCTCTCATATCACTAACACAAAGATCTATTTTTCTCCTATTTTAACTTTCAGGAAGCATTTTAGAGCAAAAACCGAAGAGAAAGAGGAGTGAAAGGATGCAGGTGTTGGACCTTGGATGGCTAGAGAGGGGGGTGTGAATAGCCAGACACACAAAACTTTCGCTTTCTTTGAACTTTCTGCGATCAGGGTTAGCAGCGGAAACGAACATAAAAAGACAAATACAAAGAGAAAGAGCAAACCGACGCTAACTCAAAGATGTACAAGGTTCGGGGATAACTTGCGCCTACTCCGTGGTGTGCCCATAAGGTGGGCGATCCCTTGATCGTCGGCAGATCAAGCCCCGGAAATCTGGATATCACAGCCTCCTTCTCGGTGGAGAAACCTCTCCATAGAATAGTCTCAAGATGATATGAAATAAAGCACACAGAGACTCTAGAAAATCTTACAGAGCACAAGCAAGCGAAGAAGAACGTTTACAGAGCACAACTCACAACTCAGCACAACCTTAGCAAGAGGCTTCGCTCAGCTCTTCCTCCTCACGGTGTCTGCTTGCTTTCCGATCAGTTGCACTACCCCTTCTCTGCTTTGCCAGCCACCTCTTAAGACTCGCTTCTGATCATCGCCATGCTTCGTCAGCACCCACTGAACCACAACCTGACCCACTGACCTCCACTGAGCGCTCAGTCCACTGAAAACCACTTCAGTTGAGCCTCCGGTCAGTCGCCAGCTGTGCCAGAAGCCGTTGAAACCTTGAAATAGAAAACAGACAAACCTGCCATGATGAAAGTCCCATTGACTCTTCTCCTTGGTTTGTATCATCCCTGCAACGTCTGTACACTCAACAGAAGCTTAGCAAAGCATATCGAAAGGAATCAGCAGAGTAACAGAAGAGATCAGAGTGATTCAGAGTGATCTGACAACGATTCAAATTATAGTTATCAGACACTGATTGGTCACCAGACCGATCAATGAAGAGCCTGATCAATCAGGTCACCTCCTGATCGATCAAGTGACTCCCTGATCGGTCACACTGACCGATCAGGGATCGTGGATCGGTCACTGTGACTGATCCACAGTTTGTTGGAGTTTCCTCTCCAATCCGCACAAGCTCCTGACCTGATCGGTCACCTGACCGATCAGGTTGTGCCCTGATCGGTCACAGTGACCGATCAGGTCACCTCTGGACGGATCAGGACCCAGCATGATCGGTCCAGGAGAACCTTGATCGGTTCATGTGATCGATCAGGTTTCTCCTGCCTCTTTCTGATCCATTTTCTGATCCCTTTCTGATCGTTCACCAGAACGATCAGAAACCACACAAAAGCATTTTGATCTCTCTCTGATCGTTAACCAGAACGATCAAACTCCAATTAGAAGCATTCTGTTCTCTTTGATCGTTCACCAGAACGATCAGACTCCCTCGATCGGTCACCAGACTGATCCACAACTAGGAGTTAGTGCCAACTCCCTGATCGGACCACAGACCGATCCAGCCACTTTATGACTCATGCTCAGTCCCCCGGACCAAGACTCCGTGCCCAGCTTCACTCACCGGGACTTCATTCAACCTAGCTTCACTCACTAGGACCTGGCTTCACTCACGAGGGTTTAGGTCACCTAGCTTCACTCGCTAGGACCCGGCTTCACTCACCGGGGTTTCGGTCACTTAGCTTCACTCGCTAGGACCCGACCTCACTCACCAGGGATTCCGTCACCTGGGTTCAGTCACGAGGACCCGGCTTCACTCACCGGGGTTTCCGTCACCTGGCTTCACTAACCAGGACCCGGCTTCACTCACCGTGATTTCTGTCACTAGGCTTCACTCACCAGGACCCGGCTTCACTCACTGGGGTTTCCATCACCTGGCTTCACTCACCAGTACCCGGCTTCACTCACCGGGGTTTCCGTCACCTGGCTTCACTCACCAGGACCCGGCTTCACTCACCGGGATTTCCATCACCCGGCTTCACTCACCGGGGTTTCCATCACCCGGCTTCACTCACCGGGACCCGGTTTCACTCACCGGGATTTCCATCACCTGACATCTCTCACCAGGACCCGACTTCACTCACCGGGGTTTCCATCACCCGGCTTCACACACCGGGACCCGACTTCACTCACCGGGATTTCCATCACCTGGCTTCACTCACCAGGACCCAGCTTCACTCACCAGGGTTTCCATCACCCGGCTTCACTCACCGGGACCCGTGCCCCGTCCCCGACTAAGACTTAAGGCGTATTTACTCAACCACCTAAACTTAAATTGGTGTCAACACCAAAACAACAATCAGGTCAAACTGCATCAACAATCTCCCCCTTTTTGTTGTTTGACAACTCGATTCTAAGTTTAGGTATTACCAATCAATTGAAGTCAAATTTTCGTTATCGCAAGGAGATCTAAGTCCTCCCCCTACAATAATTAAATTTGTACAACATAAACTTAATCAACCATTCTCTCCCCCTTTGTCAAACACCGAAAAGGGTATGGTTATTAAGTTTCAACATGACTCCCCCTTAAACAAGGGTCTCTCCCCAATCCCTAAATAACCAAATGTAAGTGTTGAATTGCATATGAAGGCATATACCATAAATGTATCATGGCAATAATGTATACGCTTCATATGGCAATAATTAATGCACCTGCATCAGACACATAATTCTGATTGGTCTCCTTGGCCGATCAGATTCATTGATGATTGATACAGAAAAATTTCTGATTTATCTGTGGACTATCAGTTTTCAAAAAATTTTTTGAAATTTTGATACGTTCCAAGATCAGACTGCATTAACAATTTATATGGAACTCATTCCACAACAGGGGTGTAGACTCCAATAACACTTGATATTTCAGAAAAATTTCTGAGAATCAAGAGTCCTTGAAAATTCCTAAATAGATTGGTATCCGCTTAGTATCAGGTTTGTTCTAAAACCAATGGATGATGAAGTATCAGGGTACCCGGATAATGAGTCTGATCGGTCACCGTGACCAATCAGAATGAGGCCTGATTGAACCGATCAAATCCGATACATAACCTTTTTTATACAGAAACTTCCTGATCGGTCTATAGACTGATCAAAATCATCTATGATCGGTCTGCTTGACCGATCAAGAAGTATCCTGATCGGTCTACAGACCGATCAGGGACCCTTCAGTTTGATACAGGAGAAAATCTGATACGTTCAGATTTCAGAACTTAAGATACAAGCCTTCCAATTTCAACCTTGATACAACAGATCTATCTTCTTTGATCCTAGAGGTGCTCATTTAACTGAAATTTATCCCTCACTAAGAGCCAAGAATCCTTATGGATTTAATAATATTTCAAAATAGATTTGTATTTTCAAGTGTGTTCAAAATATATATCAAGTCCATAATCCCCAAATTTGTCTATCAGGTTTGTATCAAAGTATTATCAATATGTTCTAATTTTGATCAGTTTGTATCAGGTTCGTCCCAAGTATGATCAGTATGTTCTAATTTTGATCAGTTTTCCAATTTTGATCAGTTTGTATCAGAATTTTTTACATTGCTCACAAATACAAATGAAAACAAACTTCCAGTAAAAAAAATTTCATGTATCTACATTGTGTAGGGAATTCAAGTTTTCCATAGATTTAAATCTAATCACCAAAATTTGAGAAAAAGAAAAAAAAAACTTTCCCATGAGTAGTACATGGTCATCCATTATGTGAAGGAACTAGTATCATAAGAACCACATCCCAATTAGGAATGGCCATGTGTTTGGAGCACCAATTATCAACAACCCATGTTGATAAATGCTCCCCCTCAACCAATGCCTATACTATTCGAAATATAGATAATTTAGGTACCCAAATTTTGGGACCTAATGCATCTTCAATGAATGATTTTGGCACCCATGCCTTAGTCATTTTCTTTCTAACTTTTTGAACCCTAGAAGCATTTTGTGATCTAAATTAGGTTCTAGACATTAATGACATGAAACTTGGTTCTTTAGATTGGTAACCTAAACCAACCTTGTTGTAAGCCACTTTTTGAGAATTTAGATTCATGTCCAAGGTTTTAGAGCTATTTGAAAATTTCCCAAGAAGATTCTTGAGGTTTTCAATTTCGCTCTTCAAAGTCTTATTTTCATCCTCAAGGGACTCATTATGCAAATCATCAATTACCTTATCCTTAGAGGTTTTTAATTATTCTACTTCTAATCTTAATGATTTTACCTTATTTTTAGATTTTTTAAGCATGTTTGTCAAGCAAGCTATTGTTCTATAGCATTTATCTAATTCGGGAGAAATTACCTCTTCATCATCCGAAGACGATGAAGCCGTGGTTGAGGAGTCCCTTGATTCGTCACTACTTTCTTCATTTGAAACCTCTAGTGTCATGAAAGCCATGTGACGTGTGTTCTTCTCCTCCTCCTTTTTCTTTCTTCGGTCCCCAGCCACAAAAGTCATCCCCTTCTCCTTGGGGACTTTGTTAGCGATTTCGTGTAATTCCATTTCACAAAATAAATAATCTATCTTAACAATTGACAAGTCCTTGGATACCTTGCAGGCATCCACCATGGATGACCACAAGGCATTCCGAGGAAAGGATTTAAGAACATACCTTACAAGGTCGCGATTCTCGACCTTCTCATCAATGGAATGCAAACCATTAAATATTTCTTTGAATCGTCCATGGAGTTCACTTACCGTTTCGGACTCCTTCATGGTGAGGTTTTGAAGTTGGTTGAGGAAAAGACCCTCTTGGCTATCCTTGAATCTTGGGTACCTTCATGAAGCTCGATGAGCTTGTTCCATAGGTCCTTGGCATTGGTGAAAGGACCCACCTTGATCAACTGCTCCTTGCTCATCCCACACTGCAGGGTGACCACAGCTTTTGCATCGGCTTCTCCCTTCCGAGTTTGTTCGGAAGACCATCTTGAGGAGTCAAGTTCTTTCCACTCAGCGTCTTTTGGAGGGGTGATCCCTCCTTCACAGAGAACCACATTCCGATGTCCATCTTGAGATAATATTCCTTTTGCGATCTCCAGTATTGAAAATCAGCCCCATCGAAGAAGGGGGGTCTGTTAGTGCTGAAACCTTCCCTCATCGCCATTCTTGTAAGCTCCTCGGATGTTAAGTCGTTGGCAAGAGCCCCAGGCTCTGATACCACTTGTTGGATCTTGGATGGCTAGAGAGGGAGGGGGGTGTGAATAGCCAGACACACAAAACTTTCGCTTTTGTTTAAACTTTCTGCGATCAGGGTTAGCAGGGGAAACAAACACAGAAAGACAAATACAAAGAGACAGAGCAAACCGACGCTAACTCAAAGATGTACAAGGTTCGGGGATAACTTGTCTCTACTCCTTGGCTGCCTGCAAGGTGGGCGATCCCTTGATCATCGGCAGATCAAGCCCCAGAAATTCAGATATCACAGCCTCCTTCTCGGTGGAGAAACCTCTCCACAGAATAGTCTCAAGATGATATGAAATGTAACGCCCGTTTTTTTTTTAAGCGGCGTTACGCTAAACATACATGTGCATATGTAACATCGTAATGCAGCGGAATAACTAGTACTTAAATCATATACACATGTCTGGGTTATCATTCATGGACATGGTGACATTATGCTTAACATATTACTAGCATACCTAGCATCATGACATCAACTTTCCATAACTTATTCATAAGCATTTCAGGTAACATATTATCAGCATGCATAGCATCATGATATCAACTTTCCATGACTTATTCATAAGAATTTCAGGTAGCAAGTAATTTATCCATAACTTCACGAATAGTAGGTTGTTTCTTAGGCATAACTATCATAAGTCGAGCATAACCCAAAGTAAGCATTGTCAGATCATAAAACATGCAATAAGTGAAATGAGAGGGTTTCTTGGCCATGTCACTACTACACATCCATGTTCTAGCCTCTCCTGCTGCTTCCCTTAGAAATCTCTTGCTTAATCTGCGGTATAAGAAAATAAGACTATAAGCACGGAGGCTTAGTAAAACCCTTTTCCTACTCACAAAATCCATACGTCGTATAAACATGAACATAATGCTTCAATCCTACATATCATAGCATACTTCTTATCATGAACATTTACACAATCATGGCATCATCGTTTTAGCATAAACACAAATAAAATCATGGCATCCGAATTTAGCATGAACATAGATATCGTGGCATCATACTTTAGCATGAACATAAATGAAATCATGGCATCATAACTTAGCATAAACATAAACACAATCATAGCAGCATAACTTGTTAGTGATATGAGAGAAGTGTCCTAAGGCAATCGCCTTATGATTGTAAACATTTATTTTAATAAATGATAATTCACTATTTGAGTATACATGTTTGTGTATTTGATTGGGATCTTAAACTCATCTACTGAATGTCCGCAATACAATTCACAGCATAAGAGAATTTGTGATGGGATCACAACTAGTGATTATCTCTAAATGTGCAATTGTGAAGTATTGAAAATATCCCTAGTCGATGAATTGATAAAAATGGACACTATCAATTCTGTTGAGACTAGCATGGGTTATTCTCTAATCAGTTGATTCTCTCTGGCTGGTGACATTGGGATGTCCGGAGATAAANCTTAAACATAATCATAACATTCATTGGGGCCCTGGCTTATACCACATTCATTCATCATATGTGTGCATCCCTAAGTAAATATGAGGTAGCTAATCTCGACCTACTAGGGTAAGGACAGCTTCATCGGTAGTCCAGAACCGTGGACCTTATTCAGGTCCGGTACAAGCCCATTCTTAAAAATAAAATACTTTCACATGCTTCTTCATTCATACAACATTCATCATACAACATTCATAGCATATTCATTCATTCTTAATGCTTAACATCATCATTATGCCTTATTGGCATGAATCTTATCTTCATTCATCATTTTCATTCCATATCATCATTATGCCTTGAAGGCATGAACTTTAACTTCATTCATCATTTTCATTCATAACATGTCATGCATACATATCATTCATAAATCATGGCATACATTCATATTATTCATAAATCACGGCATGCATACATATCATTTCTAAATCATGGCATACCTACATATTTAGCATCTTGATTCATAAAAACATGCATGGTCATGGTACATGGAAAAACATGCCTAGGTCCTTTCGTACATGATACATTTCCTTGGGTTCATGGCACATGTCGAAACATTTATGAATCATCATTACAAGTGACCTAACATATAATTCTTGACACATAAGCTAGGGTTTTCATTGGCATAAAATTCTTCCAACATACTTAAGCATATACATACATCATAGTACCCTATAAACATGCATTCTTGTGGTCTTAACCCACTCCAAATCCTAGGTTATGGCCTTGGCCGAAAACCCTAGGGAACCCTAGGTCCATGGAACAATTCATATAGGTCACAAATGACATCCCATACAACATAAAATGCTATAGAAAATCTTTGATCCCATAGCTAAAGCCAACCCTAATCCCTTAGCCTTAGATTAGCCCTTGGCCGAAACCTAAAGGCCCATGAAATTCATAGAGAAATTATTATAAAATCCAATCACTATCCATCATGTCATAGGGGAAACAATTTAAACATGTTGAAGGGTTAGATCAAGTTCCATCCATAGTTTAGGGGTCTTGGCCAAAACTTGGAGGAGCCATCTAGCATGCAAAAATTCACATTAATCACCACTAACATCACTTACATCATAAGGAGACATAAGAACCATCATTAGAGAGTTAAAACTAGTCCTAGCCCTAGAAACATGGAAGGGCTGAAACCCTAAGTCCCCTTTTCATGGATTTTTCAACTTGGATCTCAAACAAGATGCTTAGATCATGACCCTATCAAGAAAAACCATTACACCATAGGTGAGGGGGTCTTACCTTGGGTTATCTTGGTTTTTAGACCTTAAAAGGGAAGATGATGAAGACCTTGTTGTCCCTTGATCACCCTTAGCCCTTTGCAACCTTGTAAAAACCTTGGATCTTGGAAGAGAAACCCTTTTGTGAAGCTTTTCCAAAGGGAAACCTCTCCTTGAGGTTTCGGCTAGGATGAGGAAGGAAGAAGAAGAAAGGTGGAATTGATGGAAGGAAGAAAGTAACTCCCAAGCCCCCTTTTTATAGCACATTAAGGAGGGCAAGTGAAGAGTCATGGTGGATGACCATTCATTTTCCCTAAGCCTTAACCACAATCCACTTCATTTCCTCATAGCACTCCCTTGCTAGGTGAATTGGTTAGAGCATGCATGGTTGTACAAGAGGTCCAAGGTTCAATCCTTGGTGTATGCACTAATTTTTGTATTTTATTTTTATTTTATTCCCTATTATTTTGAAAACCCCTTAAAAAATCTCCCATAATTATGTTGATATTTCTCATTAAAACCTCTTTATATTTATATCAATTTTTACCTAAAATTCACCAATAATTATGGTACTAGGAAGCCCATATAAAGCCCATCAGTGCTTATTTTTTCCAATTTTTATGAGAAAACATGGATTTCTAGGCTAAGATTCGTATTAATATTTCTAAGTTCCTCAGAAAATTACCTAGTCATGCTCAATATTTTAAAGAAAATATTATGAGAATTTTCCGGGTCGTTACAGTTTTCATCACCTAGCTTCCCAAGCTAGGACCTGGCTTCATTCAATAGGATTTCATGCCCAGTCCCCGACTAGGACTTAATCCACATTCGCTCAACCAAACTTAAATCGTTGTCAACACCAAAACAACAATTGGGCCAAACTGTATCAACAGTCTGGTGGTGCTATAGCCTTCTTGCATGGCCATGGAATTTAAACTGAAAAATTACACAAAAAAATCTTATCCCAAAACTAAGTCTTGGATTAGTAGTGCGGTAGCAAAAATAATAATTAAACAAACCGAGTGGTGTTGCACCAACTGTTGGATCGAGAGAACCGATAGAGGGGGGTGAATATCGAAAAACGTTCGAATTTAAGAATTAGAGAAGTTATGCAGCGGAAATTAAAACAAACAAACGCACACACCAAGTTTTTTTACTTGGTTCGGAGTCGCAGTCGGCTCCTACTCCAAGGCCCATGGTCGTTGACCGTTTACTGCGAGAAATTCTATATTTGCGCAAAACGGTTTACAAATAGATGATACAATTACTGTATAGTAAACACAAAAATAAAAGTTTGTTCTTTCGTTACCAACGTCCGGTGTGGAATGTTTCTCGGAGCAGAGGGACGTCGTCAGCGCTTGTATCTCAAGTCGAGAGGTTTCTGGAGCAGAGCGCGGAAGCAGAAGAGCGTGATTGCGTTGAATGGATTGAGTGTTGAAGCCTTGGGGTCGAGGGCCCTTTTTATAGCACCTGGGGGCGCCCGGAACGTCGGGGGCACCCCCCCACGTGTCAGCCGATCCGCTTCGGTCTCGGTCAGCTCTGATCCCTTAAAACTCGGGATCAAGCTTTGACCGGGGTGCCCGGGACGCTGGGGCGCCCGAATTGACCGGGTCAAACCTCATCCATTTGGCTTCTCGTTGGCTTGCTTCGTTAGCTTCACCTGGGGGCGCCCGGGAGCACGGAGGTGCCCGGGAGCAAGGGGGCGCCTGGGAGCACGGGGGCGCCCCGCCCATAAGCTGCTGAAGCTCACCTTGCTTTACTTTGTTTTGTGTTCACCTTGGGGGCGCCCGGGACACTCCGGGCGCCCTAGTCAGCTGTTGCCTCACTCCTATGAGGCTCTCTGAGCTGCAGACACTCGTTCCTTCGGTCTTGCATCCAGGGTTAGTCCAAAACAACATAAAGCAATATTAAATTAATTTTATACAGCCTTAGCTGTCTTGGTTCTGACTTTGGGCCTCCAAAATGGAGCACTAGGTCGAACCGACGCCTACTGTTCCCTCGACGGGGAACGCGTCCTCACCTACTCCTCTCGGGAGAATGTACCTGATGTCAACCGGCTCCTCCGGTTGGACTTTTGCCTAGCGGTCCTTCGCTAGGTCTCGGATACCAAGCTGTCCTTCGCCCGGTGCCTGGCAGTCCTTCGCCATGTCTTCAGTACCAAGCTGTCCTTCGCCTGGGGCCTAGCAGTCCTTCGCTAGGTCTTTGTATCCTGGCATTCCTTCGCCAGGTGCCTAGCATTCCTTCGCTAGGGCTTTGTATTCTGGCATTCCCTCGCCAGGTGCCTAGCTGTCCTTCGCTAGGTCTATGTATCCTTGCATTCCTTCGCCAGGTGCCTAGCAGTCCTTCGCTAGGGCTTTGCCTGCACACTTGGGTAACATGTTAGACACACAATATACCTTAACTTTTGAACCCTATTGCCATTATCAAAATACAGGTTTAACTTGGGTGCATTCTACATCAACAATCTCCCCCTTTTTGATTTATGGCAAACCTGGTTCAAAAAGTTAAGTTAATAATAATACAAATGGATTTTTGTTCCCTCCCCCTAGAAGGAATCTCCCCCTAGATATTTCAAAACTTCGTGGGATTTTTGAAAATTAAGTTCTAAGTCTAAAGATGGATTAATTAGAACAATTTTCAACAGAAACTATATTTTCCAAAATAATTTATACTTGTAGGAAAATTTAAGTTTTGGATAAATTTGAAAACTTAAGTTTAGAAATACTTAGAAAAACTTTTGCAAACTTAAGTTTTGAAATACTTAGAAAAAATTTTGCAAACTTAAGTTTTGAAATACTTAGAAAAAATTTTGCAAACTTAAGTTTTTGAATACTTAGAAAAAATTTGCAAACTTAAGTTTTTGAATACTTAGAAAAAAATTTGCAAACTTAAGTTTTTGAATACTAGAAAAAATTTTGCAAACTTAAGTTTTTGAATAAAGGATATAGTTTGAAATTTTGAAAAAAAATTATATAAAAAATTTTAGAAAATTTTAAACTCTCCTTTCCTATCTCTCCCCCTTTGCCATATATCAAAAACAAATAAATTTAACAGAAACAGGATAATTAAATTGCATAACAGCTAAATAAATTGCATAAAAGCGAAATTATTTTGTTGTACTGACCCAATTCAGGATATGAATTAAACCAAATCAGTTTCTTTTAGGGTCCTGTCTAACCTGATTAGCTACTTACTAACTGCTATTAAACAGTAGTTTTTGCTGGGATTAGTCAAGTTAAGTGTTCTATTCAAGTTAGATTTTCTAATCTTGACACTTAACTTGATTACTGTGTAGTTTGTATTTAGTGCCCCAATTACTGCAGATTCACTGACTTAAAGCATCATGAATTAAGGCAAAGACCTAAGCATCTCAGCCCATTCTAGGTTATCAATCAAAAGAACCCTAAGGTGCATGTGAGATGCTGGCTTCTAAATCTATAAGTGCATGCAGTTCTAGGGTTAGGGCCTAGGCTAAGTCCATTTGCGAAAACACCCTAGTTTTGAAGGGGGTATTTTTTTAAATAAAACTAAGTTAAAAAATATTTAAAATTTTTCAAAACTAAGTAAACTTTTATTTTAAAAACATTTAAAGGTTTTAAAACTGATTTTAAAAGTATTTGAAAATTTTAAAGGCTGAAGTAAAAAAAACAAGAAGCAAAGTAGACCTATTCTACCAAGCATAATCCTAACTGCCTTCTTAGTGAACTGAACTCAGACTCAGGTAGGGGTTTGGTGAATATGTCAGCTAAGTTAGATTTAGAGTCTACATGCTTAAGGACTATCTCACCCCTGGCTACATGATCTCTTACAAAATGGTGCTTAAGTTCTATGTGTTTAGTCCTAGAATGTTGGATTGGGTTTTTAGTTAGATTAATTGAGCTTATATTGTCAATAAAAACTTGGGTTTGGGTGTAATTGAGCTGAAAGTCCTTAAGAGTGTGCATCATCCATAAAAGTTGTGTTACACACTCTCCTAAGGTAACATATTTGGCTTTTGTTGTGGATAGAGCTACACAGTGTTGTTTTCTACTGCACCAACTTACTAGACTCTGTCCTAACAGTTGGCAGCTTCCACTTGTGCTCTTTCTATCTAATTTACAACCAGCATAGTCAGAATCCGAGTATCCTGACAAATCAAAGGTTGAGGTCCTAGGATACCAAATCCCTATATTTAGGGTGCCCTTAACGTATCTTAGTATTCTTTTTAGGGCTGCTAAGTGTGTTTCCTTAGCACAGGTTTGGTATCTTGCACACATCCCTATGGCAAAAAGAATATCAGGTCTGCTGGCTGTAAGGTACAGTAGACTACCTATCATACTTCTATAGAGTTTAAGGTCTACTGGTTTACCATCAGGTTCACTATCTATTTTTATATTAGTGGCCATGGGGGTACTTATGCTTTTAGAGTTATCCATTTTAAATTTCTTTATTAACTCTTTAGCATATTTGGATTGATGGGCATAGTTTCCATCCCTAGTTTGTTTAATTTGTAAACCTAGGAAAAAGATAAGCTCACCAACTAAGCTCATTTCAAATTCATTTTCCATTATTTTAACAAATTCTTTTAGAAAGTTTGAGTTGGTGGACCCAAAGATTATGTCATCTACGTAGATTTGGGCAATAAATATATCTTTTCCTAGGGTTTTAATAAATAAGGTTGAGTCAATTTGTCCTTGTTTAAATTCTTTAGAAATTAAGTAAGTTGACAAGCGTTCATACCAGGCCCTAGGTGCTTGTTTTAGTCCATATAATGCTTTAGTGAGTTTGAACACGTGGTTAGGTCTTTCTAAGTCCTCAAACCCAGGGGTTGTCCTACATAAACTTCTTCTTTAATGAATCCATTTAAAAAGGCTAACTTTACATCCATTTGGTATAGCTTAAATCCTTTATGGGATGCAAAGGCTAATAACATCCTAATAGACTCAAGTCTAGCTACTGGGGCATATGTTTCATCGTAGTCTAACCCTTCTACTTGGCTGAATCCCTTTGCTACTAAGTGGGCTTTGTTTCTGACTATTTCTCCTTGATCATTTTGCTTATTCCTAAAGACCCACTTAGTGTCAATGATAGACTTACCTTTAGGTTTAGGTACTAGTTCCCAGACTTGGTTCCTCTCAAATTGGGCTAATTCTTCTTGTATAGCTATGATCCAATCAGGATCAGGTAGGGCTTCATCTATAGTTTTAGGTTCTATTTTTGAGATTATTGCTATTTGACTAAGGTTTCTATAGGATGATCTAGTCCTGACTCCTAGAGTTGGATCACCCACAATTTGATCGGTTGGGTGACTGAGTCTGGGTTTCATGGTTTTTCTAGAACTTGGTTCAGCCTCTGGTCCGGCTGGTCGGTTTGGTTCACTATTTGATTCAACTCTTTGGGCTAGTTCAATTGTTGGGTTAATAGTTAGTTGATTTGACTCAGTAGTTGGTTCAATAGTTAGTTCGTTTAAGGGTTCAATTAAAGGTTCAACAGTTTGTTCATTATTTTCTTGATCAGAATTTGATGAAGTTAGGTCTGGATTATCAGATGTTGAGTTGATTTCTTCATCAAATATTAAGTTTGTTGTTTCTTCAATTTTCTTAGTTTGTTTGTTGTAAACCCTATAGGCTCTACTTGTGGTTGAGTATCCTAGGAAGATACCTTGGGTTGACTTGGACTGAAATTTTCCTAAATAGTCTTTGGTGTTTAGGATATGGACTTTGCATCCAAAGACCCTTAGGTAGTGTAGATTTGGGAGTCTATGGTAGTACAGTTCATTGGGTGTTTTGTTGTGTCGCTTGTTAATCAGGACCCTATTTTGGATGTAACAAGCCGTACTAATTGCTTCTGCCCAGTATTGGTTTGCTAAGTTAAATTCATTGAGCATAGCCCTAGCGGCTTCCTGTAGTGTTCTATTTCTTCTTTCGACTATCCCATTTTGCTGGGGGGTTCTAGGACACGAAAATTCATGTATATATCCATTTACCTTACAGAATTCCTCGAACCGTTGATTTTTAAATTCTCCCCCATGGTCACTCCTGAGTCTTTTGATTTTAGTATCGTTTTGATTTTCAATTAATTTGCAGAACTCATTAAATAGGTTTAGGGTTTCATCTTTGGTTTTTAGAAACCTAACCCAGGTGAACTTAGAGTAATCATCAACTATTACTAAGCAGTATCGGTTCCCGCTTAGTGACTTGGCTCCATGTGAATCAAATAGGTCAAGGTGCAGGAGCTCAAGTGTGGTTTGAGTTAGATCAGATTGGATTAGTTTGTGATTAGATTTGGTTTGTTTGCCTTGATTACATGATTCACATATTAGGTTTTCATTATTTTTAATTTTGGGAATACCTTTGATTAAGCCAAGTTGGGTGATTTTTGAGATAGTTCTCAGATTAGTATGACCTAATCTCCTATGCCAGAGGTTTGATTGTTCTAACTGAGTTAACATACATTTGGGTACTAGGGGTAGGTTTATAGTGTATACATTATTTTTCCTAGTGCCCTTAAGCATGATTTCTGAGTCTTGTAGGTTTCTAATCAGACAGTTAGAATTGTTGAAGGTAACTATATAACCAGAATCACACAACTGACTTATGCTAAGCAAGTTAAAATTGAAATTTTCAACCAAAAGGACTTTCTTAATAACAAAGTTACCTGACCCAATTACCTTGAGTGTAGCATTGTTGCCAAATGCCACTGAGCCTAGGTTCTTGAACTTGAGTTTGGTGAATTTCAATTTATCTCCAGTCATGTGTCTGGAGCACCCGCTATCCAACATCCATTGGTCCAAATCTTTATGTTCCTACACATAAAGAGTTTTGTTGATTTGGATCCAATTAGAATCAGGAATAGCTTAAATTGATTTTCACTGCCTAGTCTGTCTCACCCAAATCTAGGGTTTTCAATCACGTTAGCCTTATAGGTTTTGTGAGACAGGTTTTGTGATAAAAGAATTTTTTAAAAATATGATTTATTTTGAAAATATTAATTAATTTTGAAAACAGTTGAATTTATTTTTGAAAATTATTTGAATCTATACATAACTGAAAATTTGTATTAGATTTAAATTTTACAAGGACTAATTTGAATATGAATTTCAGAGATTGGCTTCCAGGTCTTGGCGAGGCACTAGGTCTTCTTTGGCCGTAGCCTTATTGGATCATCAACCCTTTCCTTGACAAAGTCTTTCAATGAAATTTTATTTTCAAGATTATTCTTTGAAAAATTTTGGTCTAACTAGTTTGGGTCTTAGATCGGTAGCTTCGGCTAGTTTCACCAGTCTAAAGAGACCAAGTATACTTGACCTTATTAGAATTGGTTTCCCTAACGTATTATCATCTCACCTCCTCCCAATACTATGTTGTCAATTTTCAGTTAAGTTGGTTTGGTCCTTAAACTAACCATTTCTAATTCTAAGCATGATAAATTACAGAAATTAAATAAACAAGCAACCAAGCAAATTGCAAGCAAGAATTGAATTTTATCTAATAATAACTATTGTTTTCAATTTGGCTCCCCCTGGACTATAACCACGATAATGTTTTGGCAAGATGTGAATCTTGTCCTTAGGGATCCAATATTGGTTTGATCTAGTTTGTTTGTTCAGGCATAGTTTTGGTACTCATGCCTGAACTTTGGGTCTGGACTGGTTCAGTACAGTAAAGTAGGATCTTTATCGAGACTTGGTTCTATAATCTAGTCCGGATCGATTTAGAACGGATTTCTGTTTTCCAAGAATCATGTCAAGATTCTTGGAACCAGAAGTAAATCATTCTAACGCTGATCTAAGATCGTTAACCTGAATTTTCAGGGAGGAATTCTCTTTCTCAAGTTTTTCAACTTGAGTAGAGGTTTCTTCTTGAACCTTCTCAGTTAAGGGTTTAGGGTCAGCTCCCTCTTCCAGGAGTTTTACTTCCTGTCGGAGGGATTCGATTCGGAGTTTGGCTTTCGCCAAATCTGGAGAAAGATAAGAAAGTAACTCGTTTAATTGACTTCTAGTAAATCCACTTACCTTGATTTTGCCGTCTTCTGAGAATGTGAGTCTGCCGTCATCCTGTTCTGATTCTGACTCAGTCTGGACTTCTTCTGAAGCGGTTAGTGCGAGTAGGTTTGATTGTGGGACCTCTTCTTCGGAGGAGGAGGAGGACTCGTCCCATGTCGCTTGAAGTGCTTTCTTCTTCATTCTGTTCTTTTTGGTTTCCTTCAGGTTCGGACACTCCGTCATGTAGTGACCTTTCTTCTTGCACTCGTAGTAGGTCACGTTGGGCTTGTTCTTTTCGTTTGCGGGTTCAGCTGGTTCATCCTTTCTTCTACTGGCTCTTCGTTTGTTGGTTTGGTTCTTTAATTCTTTGTAGTAGTTTCTTGCCAGTCGAACCAACTTAGGTCTATCTCCTTCTTCGTCTTCTGAGTCTGAGTCTGAGTTAGACTCGGGTTCAGGTTGAGGCTTTTTCTTTGTTGTCCTTCCAGTTGTACCTGCAACAAAGGCAATACCTTTCTCGGCCAAATTGCAGTTAGTCTGTTCATGTAATTCGAATTCAGAGAACAATTCATCTAATTTAACTTTAGAAAGGTCCCTTGAAACCTTGTATGCATCTACCATAGATGCCCACAAGGTGTTTCTAGGGAAAGCATTCAAAGCGTACCTTATTAAGTCACGGTTTTCTACCTTGTGACCAAGGGTGTGCAGTCCGTTCATGAGTTCCTGGATTCGGGCGTGAAGCTGAGCTGTTGTTTCGTTGTCGGTCATTTTAATTGTATACAGCTTGTTCAGGAGGAGATCCCTCTTGTTGATCCGTGTGTCTAGCAGCTCGATCAGTTTTCCCCACAGCTCCTTGGCACTGTTGAAGGGATCCACCCGGTTCAGCTCCTCTTTTGTTAAGCCGCATTGGAGGGTCTGGGTTACCTTTGCATCCGCTTCAATTTTCCGTTTCAGAGCGGTGTCCCACTCTGTGTAGCTTTAAGGTACTCCTTCAGCATTTCTTGGAATCTCCAGTCCAGACTGGATGATTATCCACATGTCCACCTGAGTTTTCAGGTGGACCTCCATTCTGCTCTTCCAGTAGGAGAAGTCTTCTCCACTGAAGAGAGGTGGTCTTGCGGTGCTGAAGCCCTCTTGCATGGCCATTTTATCTGAAATGTAAACTAAACAAAAAAAAAGGAATATCCCAAGACTTGGTCTTGGATTAGTAGTGCGGGAAAAAAAATTATTTGTCGAGGGGTGTTGCACCAGCCTCGATCAACGAGAAGAAATTCGAACGAAAAAAAAATTTAAACAAATCTGAAAAATTTTCAAACTGGTGGTTGCACCAAGTTTGAACTTCCCCGCTCTGATACCACTTGTTGGATCGAGTGAACCAATAGAGCGAGGGTGAATATCGGAAAATGTTCGGATTTAAGAATTAGAGAAGTTATGCAGCGGAAATTAAAACAAACAAACGCAAACACCAAGTTTTTTTACTTGGTTCGGAGTCGCGGTCGGCTCCTACTCCAAGGCCCATGGTTGTTGACCGTTTACTGCGGGCAATTCTATATTTGCGCAAAACGGTTTACAAATAGATGTTACAATTGCAGTATAGTAAACACAAAAATAAAAGTTCACTCTTTCGTTACCGACATCCGGTGTGGAATGTTTCTCGGAGAAGAGGGACGTCGTCAGCGCTTGTATCTCAAGTCGAGAGGTTTCTGGAGCAGAGCGCGGAAGCAGAAGAGCGTGATTGCGTTGAATGGATTGAGTCTTGAAGCCTTGGGGTCGAGGGCCCTTTTTATAGCACCTGGGGGCGCCCGAAACGTCGGGGGCACCCCCCCCCCCTCCCACGTGTTAGCCGATCCACTTCAGTCTCGGTCAGCTCTGATCCCTTAAAACTCGGGATCAAGCTTTGACCGGGGCGCCCGGGACGCTGGGGGCGCCCGGATTGACCGGGTCAAACCTCATCCGTTTGGCTTCTCGTTGGCTTGCTTCGTTGGCTTCACCTGGGGGCGCCCGGGAGCACGGGGGTGCCCAGGAGCAAGGGGGCGCCCAGGTGCACGGGGGCGCCCCGCCCATAAGCTGCTGAAGCTCACCTTGCTTTACTTTGTTTTGTGTTCACCTAGGGGGCGCCCGGGACACTCCGGGCGCCCTGGTCAGCTGCTGCCTCACTCCGTTGAGGCTCTCTGAGCTGCAGACACTCGTTCCTTCGGTCTTGCAACCAGGGTTAGTCCAAAACAACATAAAGCAATATTATATTAATTTTATATAGCCTTAGCTGTCTTGGTTCTGACTTTGGGCCTCCAAAATGGAGCCCTAGGTCGAACCGACGCCTACTGTTCCCTTGACGGGGAACGCGTCCTCACCTACTCCTCTCGGGAGAATGTACCTAATGCCAACCGGCTCCTCCGGTTGGACTTTTGCCTAGCGGTCCTTCGCTAGGTCTCGGATACCAAGCTGTCCTTCGCCCGGTGCCTGGCAGTCCTTCGCCAGGTCTTCAGTACCAAGCTGTCCTTCGCCTGGGGCCTAGCAGTCCTTCGCTAGGTCTTTGTATCCTGGCATTCCTTCGCCAGGTTCCTAGCATTCCTTCGCTAGGGCTTTCTATCCTGGCATTCCCTCGCCAGGTGCCTAGCTGTCCTTCGCTAGGTCTTTGTATCCTGGCATTCCTTCGCCAGGTGCCTAGCAGTCCTTCGCTAGGGCTTTGCCTGCACACTTGGGTAACATGTTAGACACACAATATACCTTAATTTTTGAACCCTGTTGCCATTATCAAAATACAGGTTTGACTTGGTGCATTCTGCACCAACACCAACCTCGATGAACGAATAAAATTATGAAGAAAAAATATTTAAAAAATGAAAATTTCAAAAAATCGCTTAATCGGTGGTTGCACTGATTTGAGCCACCCGCTCTGATACCACTTGTGGGATCGTTCAGAATCGATAGAGGGGGGTAAATATCGATAAAATCTTTTCGGATTAAAAAGAGTAATTATGCAACGGAAAAATTCAAATCAATTCTAACACTTTGATTTTTACTTGGTTCAGAGTCTAGATCGGCTCCTACTCCAAGGCCCATGGTCCTTGATCGTTTATGATGGATAATTCTATATTCCGAAAAAGTAGTACAAAATGAAGTTCGAATACAGAAATTAATTACAACACTTAATTAACAATTATACTGACGACCGGAGAAGATTCGTAGATCGGAGCCGTGGGTCGTCGTTGGCACTTGAGACTTGAGCACGGAGCGTTTGGAGCAGAGCGCTTGAAAGAATTCGTTGGAAGTAATTGTGCCTGGAAGCAAGGGAGTGAACCCCTATTTATACTACATGCTTGGGCGCCTGTGTTGAAGGGGGTGCCTGACACGTGACCTGTTCTGCGCGAATCCTCATCTGTAGACTTGGTCAGCGCTTATACTTTCAACTGGGGCACCTGAGCTGACTGGGGCGCCTATATCAACACAGGCGCCTCATTTGCTGATGTGTAGGCTTGCTTCGAGACTACTTCGAAATAGCCCTTCTTGGGCACCTGTCACCATACAGGCGCCTGTATGATCAGGCGCCTAACTCCATTCAGGCGTCTGGGAGCAGAAACCTTCAACCTTTGTTCCTACAACCAGGGTTAGTTTCAAAACACAAATAATAAACAAATAATATATAAGTTAAGCACAATTAATAGCCTGAGTTGTCTTGGTTCTAACTTTGGGCTTTCGAAATGGATCCCTAGGTCGAATCGACGCCTAGTGTTCCCTCCTACAGGGAGCGCATCCTCACCTACTCCTCTCAGGAGAGTTTACCTTTTTGCCAACCAGCTCCTCCGGTTGGACTATTCCCAATCCTCTAGATTAGGTATTCGTGCCCAGTCCGCGACCATGACTTATTGCCCAACCCTCGGTCAGGTCATCGGTGCCCAACCCTCGGCCAGGATTTATTGCCCAATTCCTCGAATCAGGACTTTGTGCCCAGTCCGCAACTAAGACTTATTGCCTAACCCTATGTCAGGACCTAGGTGCCCAACCCTCAGTCAGGACTTTTTGCCCAATTCCTAGAATTAGGAATTCGTGCCTAGTGTACCTAGGATTTTTCCTACACACTTGAATAACTTCGTTAGATCACAATAAAACTTTAACTTATAAACCCTTTGCCATTGTTAAAACATAGGTTCGATTTTGGTGCTTCCGGCACCAACATAGATTCTATCTCAGAATTCATTGCCCTTTGCTAAGAATCTGCATCCTTATCTTGGAGGGCCTCGTCATAGGTCCAGGGATCCGATTCATGCCCGCCAGGGACCAAGTCCGAAGACTTTCCCAAGAACATGAATCTCTCAGGTTGTCTAACAACCCTCCCACTACGACGAGGTACCACTTGTGTATCTTCTGTGACACGCGGTGTAGTGACTTGTGGTGTATCCTCTTATATAGTTGGTACTAAGGTCGGAACGTCCCCTTTTAATTGCTCAAGAATAAGTCTATTCATGGGCTTGCGGTTCATCACATAGTCTTCCTCTAAGAATCTGGCATTCGTGCTAATGATTACCTTCTGATCCTTAGGACTATAGAACAGACCACCCTTCGTCCCTTTAGGATAGCCTGCGAACAAGCGCACTTTTGTACTAGATTCCAACTTATCAGTATCTCCCATTAGCACATGTGCAGGACTACCCCAAATCTGAATATGTCCTAGACTAGGTTTTTGCCCAGTCCACAATTCTATGGGAGTAGAAGGGACTGATTTAGATGGTATCATGTTCAGAATATACGCTGTCATTTCCAGAGCATATCCCCAAAATGAATCCGGCAACTCAGAGTAGTTCATCATTGACCTAACCATCTCCATAAGAGTCATATTCCTTCTTTCTGCTACACCGTTCTGTTGGGGTGTACCGAGTGCAGACAATTGGGACTGTATCTCAGCCTCTAATAGGTAAGTCCTAAATTCTCCCAAGAGGTACTCACCACCACGATCCGATCGTAGTGTCTTGATACTTTTACCTTGACGTTTCTCTATATCTGCATTGAATTTTTTAAACTTATCAAAGCATTCAGACTTGCGGCGCATCAAGTAAATGTATCCATATCTTGAATAATCGTCTATGAAAGAGAAGAAGTATTTAAAGCCGCCTCTAGCCTAGATTGTAACACCCGCCTTTTCCCACACCTTACGGTGTGGCGAGAGACAGCGTTACGCTAACATACATAAGCATGGGAACATCGTAATGCAGCGGAAACATTTAAAAACTTTATACATACATGCACCCAACTCTTGAATCATGAATACATGTTTTAATTATTCTTCCTAAACATGGTAACATGGGATCTTAGCGTAATAACATCATACTTAGCATCATGACATATAATCACATGACTCATCCATTAGGCAACATAAGTAGCAAGTGTATCATTTTTCTTGACCAAACTATCCTAATTATAGCATGAGACTTGCAAAACATGGAACATGTGACAAGGTATAATATTAAAACTTTTCCTTCTGCCATGTCACTGCCGCACACACACTATTGCCCCTTCTGCTGCTCCACTTAATAACCTCTTGCTTGATCTGCGGTATAAGAAAAATAAGACTATAAGCACATAATGTTGGATCGAGAAATGCGAGAGAGGGGGGGGTGAATGTCGCAATTCGTTCGGATTTAAAAGAGCAAGTGCACAGCGGAATAAAATAGAGTAAAACAACGCTAACACGATCGTCTTACTTGGTTCGGAGCCTAGGTCGACTCCTACTCCAAGGCCCACGGTCGTTGACCGTTTTCTGCGGGCAATTCTATAAGTTCGCAAAGTTTACAAATAGATTTTACAATAAGGCAGAATAGTAAACTTTAAATACAGAGCTCTTTGTTACCGACGTCCGGTGTAGATCAAAGTTTCGGAGCAGCAGGACGTCGTCAGCTTGAGTTGGAAGATCTCTGAAGCGTGTCGCGGAAGCAGAAGAGCGCAGAAGCGTCGAAGCAATTGATGTTCTTTGAAGAGGGTCGAGGCCCTCTTTATATAGGGCAGGGGGCGCCCGACATGCTCGGGGCGCCCCCCACGTGGCTGCAGATCCGGCGATGCTCTAGTCAAAGCTGATCTCGTTATCTTCGGGATTATATTTGACTGGGGCGCCCGACGCGCACGGGGCGCCCGATTGACCGGTCAAACTTTATCACCGAGGCTTCGCGAGGGTGAGCTGCAGCCGCCTTCAGTGGCGTGGCACAGTGGGCGCCCGAGACACGCGGGGCGCCCGACATGCGGGGCGCCCGACACGCACGGGGCGCCCCCAATTGCGCTGCTGTCGGGGCGTTTACCTCTCTGCTGACTTTGGGTTGACTCTGGGGCGCCCGACACATCCGGGGCGCCCTACTCAGCTACGGCCTCACTCCTTTGAGGCTCTCTGAGCTGCAGAAACACAGTCCTTCGGTCCTACATCCAGGGTTAGTCCAAAACAGCAAATAATAAGTTAGTTAAAACAGCCTTAGCTGTCTTGGTTCTGACTTTGGATCTCCAAAATGGAGCCCTAGGTCGAACCGACGCCTAATGTTCCCTCGAGGGGAACGCGTCCTCACCTACTCCTCTCGGGAGAGTTTTACCTGGTGCCAACCGGATCCTCCAGTTGGACTTTTGCCCAGCAGTCCTTCGCCAGGTCTTGAGTTACCAAGCTTCCCTTTGCTTGGTGCCTAGCAGCCCTTCGCTAGGTTTTTTCTTCTGGCAGTCCTTCGCCAGTGCCTAGCATTCCTTCGCTAGGGCTTGTCCTGTCTGGCAGTCCTTCGCCAGTGCCTAGCATTCCTTCGCTAGGGCTTGTCCTGTCTGGCAGTCCTTCGCCAGTGCCTAGCATTCCTTCACTAGGGCTTTTCCTGTACACTCAAGAAACTCGTTAGACAACCATTAACCCTTAACTTTTGAACCTTTTTGCCAATATCAAAACACAGGTTTGACTTGGGTGCATACTGCACCAACAATCTCCCCCTTTTTGATATATGGCAACCTAGTTCAAAAAGTTAAGGAAAAAAGTGCTGAATTAAAATCCTAAGTTAGATTCCCTCCCCCTAGAAGAAATCTCCCCCTAGGTTTTTCAAAAACAGGTGGTGTGAATGAAGTACTTAGAAGATTTCATGTTTTGATAATAAGTTAGGAATTCTCTACAGTTTTTTGCTAAGTTTTTCAAAAACATTCTTGGTTTGGGAACCTTTAGAAAATTTTCATTTTTGAAATAATTTCAGACTTTAGAAAATTTTCAGTTTTTGGGAAAAATTTCAAACTTAAAAACATTAAGTAAAAATCATTTTAAGCAAAAAATAGTTCAGAGCTTAGAAATAAAATTATACCAATTTTTCAGTTCAACTTTTTGAAAAGACTATGGAAAAGAAAAAATTGTGTTTCCTGTTTCCTTTCCAACTCTCCCCCTTTGACATATATCAAAAAGAATGCAGAAGAAAAAAGGAACAAAATTTGCAATACTTGAATAGAGCATTTGCTGTACTGAATCAAAATAAGACCTAAGTCTGGTTAATCCTTTAGGGACCTGTCTAACCCACTTAGCTACTTACTAACTGTTATAAACAGTAGCTTTGGCTAGGGTTAGTCAAGTTAAGTGAGCTGTTCAAGTTAGATTGTCTAAACTTGACACTTAACTTGATTGCTGTTCAGTTTGTATTTAGTGCCCCAACTGCTGCAGATGCACTGACTTAAAGCATCTTGAGTTAAGGCAAAGACCTAAGCATCTCAACCCTTTCTAGGTTATCATTCAAAAAGTGCCCTAAGGTGCTTGTGAGATGCTGGCTTCTAGATCTATAGGTGCATGCAGTTCTAGGGTTAGAGCCTAGGCTAAGTCCATTTTCGAAAAAGCCCTAGTTTTGAAAGGGGTAGTTTTTGAAATAAAACTAAGTAAAAAACTTTTTAAAGTTAAAGTGATATTTTTTAACAAAAAAATTTTAAAAGACATTTTAAGTTAAATTTAAAATTGAAAATCCAAAAACCAAATGATTCTATTCTACTAAGCATAACCCTAACTTAATTTAGTCAAAAAAAAATAAACAAGCCAAGCTAAGATTAGCATAGTTCAAGTAGAAGTCTAGTACAAGTCAACAGAAGTCAACCCTACTCAGTAGGGGTAGTCAAATGGGTACATGTCCAAGTCATCTAAGAGGAGGGACCAGGAGGATCAAATGGGCCCGGCTGCCATGCATCAAATCGTGCCATGATCTCATGGTACTGTGCATTCCAGGCTTCTCTATCGGCTGTGAGGGTACTCATAATGTTGTTGTAGTAGCCTAAGTTTGTCTCTTAGTCTTCAATATGGTACGCTTCCACTTCTTCTCTGAAGCTCTGGACGTGCGTCTCGAGTCGTGTAACTCTCTCGTACAAGGTCGGTGGAGCGGGCTGAT
>JAGFNQ010006308.1:986079-1157822 GCA_024364735.1 Boesenbergia rotunda
CAGATATGGTTGAGCTAGGATCAACCATTTTATTTTAGGCCAACCATGGGCCTGAATAATTTTATTTCAGGCCACGGTGGGCATGAAACATTTGATTTCAGGCCCACGGTGGGCTGAATCATTTTATTTCAGGCCCACCGTGGGCCTGAAATAATTTTATTTCAGGCCCACCGTGGGCCTGAATAACTCTTATTTCAGGCCCAGCGTCGTTCATCTATATGTGAATTTTAGAGCCTTGAAAATTAAATATAAATACATAATCAATAAAATGCACATGATAAATCAGAAATATATTTGATATATAACAAAGTTAGTTTGATTTTTATAAATAAAAATAGATATAACCTAAATTATATTTATAATACATATAAAGAAAAAAGGGCCGCCTAGGGCCTGAAATCCTTTTATATCAGGCCCAGCAGTCACTCAGCTTTATAGCGTCCCTTAGAGCCTAGTGCTCAGCAATCGTCTTCTAGCTCCAGATTTGTTGCGATTTCAAGGTAGCGTGCTTGTCTTCATTGGAGTAGTTGTGGGCGACATCCTCGTCATCGCACTAGTCGAATTGTACGTACCCTAATTTGTAGTTTGTGATTTCAGTTCTTGCTTTTCACCTAAGGTTAGCGATAGTTTTCAGTAATAGACTGAATTTGAGCAGGCCCGTTTTATGAATGAATTCTAAGTGTCATTGTTTGTTTGTGTCAAATAATTGTTTGTTTGATGGTTGCTAAGTTCGGTATGGGTCAAAAAAGATCATCTTCAAAGAAAGCTGCTCCCACCAAATCTAAGAAACAGCAAGTCCCTGGGGGAAGTCATGGGAAAAAATAGTTGCCACAACAAAAAATCAAATTGCCTACTGAGTATACAAGTTTTTCCAACAGAGGTCGAAGTAAACGAATGAACTGGAAAAGTAGCCTTTGCCATTTTAAAAATTTTATTGATTCTGTTCCACCCACACCAGCACAAGAACATTTGCTTCGAGAAACACCCTTTTCTTGGGTCCTCGACCTTCCTACTAGTTCTTGTGTAAGACCCCAGGTTCAGAACATGTTTGATAATTGGGATAAATAAGAACAGAGCTTTGTATTCCATGGGAAAAAACTCAATTTCACAAAGGCTGATATATCACTTATTCTAGGGCTACCTGACCATGGAGAGATAGTCCAACTTGATTTGAATGAGGCCTCCAACCCACTGTACAAGGAGTATTTTGAAAATTCCAGTTGTTCTGCACGTCATTTGGAGAAACAGCTAATAAAGTCTACATCCAATGACAAGTTGTACTGTCAGTTGTATATACTCTATTTTTTTTGTACAGTGCTATTTTGTGGTAGTAGCAGCATACTTGTCATTCCTGCCCTGTCACTTATTGATTGCGTAGATGATTTTGCAATCTACCAAACTACAATTGGTGCAATGTCGTGTACAATTTCATGACCCCTCAGTTGGGAGCCATTGGAAAGGAGGTGACATTGAGGCATAGACCATATGTAGGTGATTCAACCCAATCGGCCAAGGCTCCCTTGCTCAAGGGATTTCCAAATATTTTGGCTGTAAGTTAGAGCACATATACCTGCTAATATAATTTGATGATGGATATTATTTACTGATTATAATGATGTTGCAGGTATGGGTTAATGAACATATTAGTATTCCTGCTCCTGAACATCCTCATAGATTGCCAAGAATACTTCGCTGGACTTGACCTAAAGCCCATGTTGACACTATCAAGAGGATCATAGACCGTGTGGCCACAAATTTAATTATTGTTGATTTAATTCCGTTTGATATAGAGCATGATTTGGTACCTGACTACTCTCCTCCAACTCAACCACTTGAGGTAGAATGTGAGGTATTACAGCAGGCACCAGAAGGAAGCCAGGCAGCACAAGGAAGGCTACAACCCTTACAATGGAAGCCTGCAATATATGTATACAAAAACAAGAACAAATTGAAACCTTACAACAACAATTAAATATAACAATTAAAAGTTTGGAGGAAGCCAAAAGTGAGACGACATCAGCCATCAGTGCCAAGGATCAAATTATTGCTCAGAAAGAAACAATAATTGCAGAGAAGGAGTCCCAGCTGAAACAAAAAGATGACATCATTGCTGAAAAGGATAAAATAATTAGTGACAAAGATTCGCAGCTTAAACAACAAGAGGAGTAAAATGATAAAAGGATAGTTGTAAGAGAGGGTATCATACTTCAGTTTAACCAAAAAATCAAACAGCTATATGAACAATTGCAAAGCAAAGGGTCAGATGAAGGTGAGCTACTTGCCAAAAAAAGGAAAATAACTCAGGTCAGACAAACCTACCAGGCCAAATGCAAGGGCAAACAAGTTGTTCAGGAGGAGGATGAGGATAAAGATGAAGATGGAGATGAAGATGACGAGCCTCCTGCCCCATCAATGTCAGATACTACAACGCAAACAACAAAATCTGCGACCTCCGCCCAAACTAACATATCTGAACATCACGCAGCTAAAGCTAAAGAATTTCAAAAGGTGAAAAGCAAAATCTTGAAGAATTCCAGGGCATTTTTTAAGAAGACTAAAGATGCAGAGATTACTGAAACATTATTAAAGCTTAGTAAATTAAAGTGAGTTAGTTGCTATTACATTTGGAAAAATATTGTAAAACATTGATGATTATTGACATTCATTAATACAATTTAATCATTCACATTGTTATTAAGTTGCTTATCTTATTTGAATGTTGGTATGAGTTGAATCCAGTATGGTCCAATGGGACCTTTACATTAGATATGCTATCTTTTTTGACAATATTTGATTGGAATGACTACACCACGGGGGATTGCATCAATACATACTGGACTATTCTTGGAAATGAAGCAAAAGCGTGTAACTCACCATACCAACCCTCCATATTATGTGGGGTAGGGTTTGATATAAGTCAATTAGCTACTTGTTTTGTTGTTCTTTTCTATGATTTAGTCCACTGACACTTCCTTTTTAATAACCATAGGAACTTTTTGAGGCGATTCACGCTTAGGCTTTTGAACAAACTATTGCTACTGATACGGATAAGCCAATTAGATATATCATCTGTCCTCTAAATAATGCAGATGATCATTGGCATCTAATGATTATTAACCTCGTGGAAGGTAGTATCCATCATTTTAATTCTCTCGGCACCACAAAAGGGTACACTGCCAAATTTGAAAAAAACTGTAAGTTTTCTATTTCATAGATATACCTCAACAAAAAGTTTCATACCAATATAATTATTAGTAATGTCATATCTGTGTAGGTGGCGTTTTTCAAAAATTTGAACTGGTCTTATTACAAGACATGGAATAAAGGATTACCTTCCATAGCTGGGACAGAGTTTAATAAAATTGTTGTTGAAGGACCACCCAAAGCAGATCGTAAGAGGATGTTTATTTTTGTTAAAAATAACAATTCATTTCATGGTTGGATTTATAAGATGACAACAATGTGAATATTGGTTTTCAGGTTGGATTGTGCATTTTTCATGATGCGGTATGCAGAAAGTTTAGTTTTTTAAAGATCTACAGATTTTAGCCAAAAGCAAATGAAAAGTTATCGATTTCAGGTGGGTTATAAAATAATAAGAGACAAGTGCTAGAAGCTAAATTTGTAAATAGTATTTTTGTTGATACTATGCATATGTAATTGTGATCACAAACATTGTATATTTGTAATTATACAATCCATGTACTCCTTTTCAAATCAATGAAACTTTGCTTCGGATCATTGTTTTTGTCTCATATATGATCTGTAATCTGTAATTGTTGTCGAACCCATCAGTAATATTAAACCTTGCTTTTGATAGAATCATTTGAATTCAGGACCACAGTGGGACTGAAACAAAAGCATTTTAGGAAACCCACTTAGGGCCTGAAACAAAATGATTCAGTTGTATAATGTAAGTTTGATGACAAACAATATATGTTTGTAGTTATAATGTATGTAAACCATTTTGATACAGCAATGGAGCATTGCTTTCGATCCTTGTTATTGTGTAATCTCTAATCTATAATCTGTCCTCTTGTCGATACTATAAGTAATATTGAAATGAGATTATTCAGGCCTATAAGTAATTTGATACCCTAATTTTAAATCACAGCCCACGTTGGGCCTGAAATAATTCCATTTCAGGCCCAAGCTGGGCCTGAAACAATAATGTTCAGGCCCACGCAGGGCCTGACACAATAATCTCATTTCAGATTTCAAATAATTCAATAATAGAATGATTAAATATTTTATATAAATATACATGTTCTGAAATTATTTCTAATATTAAACAAAAAAAAGAAAGTACCTACATAGACATTGCATACCACAATTTAATTCCATCCATATCATTACCTCATATTTTCAGAATTTGGCACAGCAGGAGGTTTGTTTCATGGACCTATGATATTTTGATTTCTCAAAACTCATTACCAGTAGTTAGAGTTTATATAGCTAGGAGATGATATTTTTGGTCTCCAAACATAGTCCTAATGATTATCAATTACGTGTTAATACAGTATCAGTTGGCACAGAACAATGAATCAACAAAGCAAACAAACAGAGGGTCTCAAATGACAGATATTCACAAACCATAGGACTTCAGGACTTCAAGACCTGAAATAACATTATTCTGGGTTTCAAAATAGGAAAACTTCACAACTGCTCAATTCTACTTACATAATTTTACACAAGAAGAAATGTATCATAATATTGAAATATTTCTTCAAGTCACAACATTAGCAACAACTAGTTTTTTGACAATACTATAGCTGTACAATCTACAAAATATATACATTCAGTTATCCTCCATACAAAACATACACTTCAATCAGAATATTGGGTCACTACATATACTAATTAACTCAAGACCTTGGGACTGGCGGCATTCTACATGTCCTTTTATTATGACCAAGTTGTTTGCACCGGCTGCATTTTACTTTGACCTTGCCATTGTGTCTGGACTCTATCCGTGTCTTCTTTCGCCTACCAGGCTGCACAAGGCTACGGGGACATAGAACTGTAATGTCGTTTACTCCAGTAGGCCAAAACTGCTTGCTTTTACAAGGAAAAATACGATCCATATAAACCCACTTCCAAGTTTTAGAATAAAAATAATGTTCACAATATGGGAGTGTATCCATGTTCCTGTGAATGATTACGGCAATAGCATGTGAGCAAGGAAGTCCTGAAATTTGAAACTCCCCACAATGACAAAACTTTTTTTCCCAAATCAACAATGTATGAAGTGCCCCATGTTTCTACTTCCATTTCTGATTGAGAGTAAGAGTGAACCTTATAAGCTCTTGTTTTCTCTCTCCTTAAATCCATTTCTTTTGTAGCATAAGGTGTCAAAGCAAGATGCCATTTGGAGACTTCCTCTCTACGGTTATAGAACCATTGAGCAACTTTTCTTCTTGTATTATCAATTAACCTGTTTATGGGAAGCTCACGTGTAGACTTGAACAAAGCATTTAATCTCTTCACACAATTCGTGGTAAACATTCTGTACCTTCTCCCTGTAAAGTGTGCATTTGCCCACCTTTTAGGGCCAATGTTGTGAAGCCACTTATGGGTAACTGGATGTTTTTCAAGCATTGTCTGCATTATCATATTATATTGGAGTGTTGTGTTGGCTCGTGCTGCTGCCCAAAACAAACCTACAGCAGCTCTACTTCCAGTATCAGTTACCATATTACAACACATGTGATGGCAACAAAAGGCATGATGCGAGTTTGGGTAGACTTTTCTAACTGCTGATATAATGCCCCGATGTCTATATGATACTATGGTGATTGAGTGATCATCGACACCAAAGAACCTCTTTGTATGCTCTAAAAACCACTCCCATGCAGACCCACATTCAACTTCAGCTATTGCGAAGGTAACTGGAAGAACATTGTCATTATCATCAATCGTCGTTGCAATCAACATTACTCCCGGATACTTTCCTCTTAGGTGTGTGGCATCAATTCCGATAAGTCTACGCAAATAAGACCTGAACACCCTTCGGCAAGCACCAAAAGCCCAAAAACACCGCTGAACTGATTGTCACCATACCTGCATAGTGCTACATACGTTTCAGGATCTCTAGCTCTTAACTCACGCAGATATTGTGGAAGATCTCTGTAAGCCTCATCATAATCTCCAACAACCTTTTTCAATACTTTCTCCCTAGCTATGTATGCTTTTCTGTATAATATGGTCACTCCAAATCTAGCTTTAATATCTGATATAATCACACTGGGTTTGTATTGGTCATTATGAAGAAATTTCTCTTCAACAAAAGAAGAAACAAATGATAAAGAGCATGCATGATGATCAGCACTTTCCCTAACAGTTCCACATTGGTGTTCCTTTATATATTTTGTAACAGTGAACTCTACTTCCCCCCTTGCTACTACTCTCCATGTACATGGTTGGTTGAAGTGCACTGCTTTAACTCTATTTTTTCGGGTGTTAACTAGGTTATATCTCATATGCTTAACCATGACATGTTTGACAAGTGCATTCTTGAATTCTTCTCTAGATGGAAATATCTGCCCCACAAAAAATTCATGCCCATCTCTTGCCTCTACCTCTCCAATTGGCCCAGCAAGCAATCGAGAATTTAAAATATAAGGATCTTCAGCTAATGGAAACTCCTCCTCTAAGTCACTATACTCATCTGGGGGGAATTCATATTGCTCAATCTGCATATCATCGGCTTGGAATTCTAGTACACTTGTAATGGGTTCTAATTCATCTGCATTCCGAATTTTAATTCCGTCCTCCCCACTCCAGGTTAGCTCAAAGAATTCAACAACTCTTGTAGAAGAATTCAAACCCTCACCTTCTATATTTGTTGCTTCTTCATTTAGATCAATTGTCAAATTCCTTGTAATTTCTGATCCATTCTCCGTGACAGCATTATCATCAAGAGTATTCCATATCTCGGATAGAATTTCGTCAACAACATTATCATCCCTGAAAAATAAATTACAATTACATTTTGTAAACTTTGAAAATCATAATCAAGGACCTAGGAAGGCCTGAGGGCCTGAAATATGATTTCAGGCCCTACGAGGGCTTGAAATATTTTTATTTCAGGCCCTCATAGGGCCTGAAATCATATTTCAGACCCTCACAAGGCCTGAAATCATTATATTTCAGGCCCTGTGAGGGCCTGAACTCTTTTCATTTCAGGCCCTGGAAGGACCTGAATTCCTTTTATTTCAGGCCCTCCCAGTGCCTGAAAACAACATATTTCAAGCCCTCCTAGGGCCTGAAATCTAATGATATCATGCACTCACAGGGACTGAACTCCTTTAATTTCTGGCCATTCTAGGGCCTGATATGGTAATATATCACCCCTAGGTCGAATTCAAGCATTTATTTATCTTAAGTTTAACAAATTTCAGAGAGCCCTTATTATGTAATGCATATCATCCTTAGACTCCTCCAAACATAAAAATTGTAGCAAGAGTTGATAAGTATAAAACTAGGTCTGATATCATATCAAAGATGACAATCATACGTACATTACTATTTGTCTTTGTTACCAATCTGTTGTTTGCTTTTTCTCCTTCAACACCTATCTTCCTCAGCTACCTTGATGAATTGAGTTGTGCAAGGTCCAAATATATACGTACCCTCGTGATGATTCGACTTGTGCAAGGTAGTAATATATATATAGGCTGAGAAAATTTTCACTACCTGTCCATCCGAACCACAAATTCTAATTTTACTGCAAAAGTGGTTCAGATGTCTCGAAAATGGGATCAAAAAAGGTATTTTGTGGCGGGAGGGGTATATTAGGTAGTTCACTTTAAGCCGTGCGCCCTTTGGTAAAATAGAAACTATGGTACGCCCTTTGATAATTTCCAATTGTTGCGTATGCCCTTTGGTAAATTGCCGAAAAAATGTTAATATGAGAATCCAACCTCATCCTTGAGTATATGAAGCAGTGTAATCTTCCTGACATTGTCGAGTCCCAGGAACAAGATCTTGGCCTCCTTCTACTACAGGGCAAGTGAGGCGAGGACCCTGTAGAACTAATCCACCAAGAACATTGCGGTTGGTGAAATTCGGGGCTAGGGCATCTGTAGACGAGAAGGGGGATGAAGCGAGCATTAGAAGGGTTAAGGTGAAGGTGAAGGTGAAGGTGAATCCAACGAAGGGTTAAAGGTGAGACATAGATTGTGTTTTTGCTTCTCATACGGTGTTTGCTTGTCAGATGTAGGGTTAAGATTTTTCAATTTTTTCACCAATTTCTGGCATGAGTTTGACGTGGGGAAAACACAATGCTTTCAATTTCATTTATTATAACTGTTATCTTATTATTGCAATGATAATGGTTTATGCGCTATTGTTCCAGGCGTTGTGAAAATATTCTTATTGACAACAGTTTATTTAACCGTTTTCCCAATTGTTATTAAGATAACAAAAAATTTTGAAAGACAACAATTTTGGAAAATCATTGTGAAATGCATAGTTAATAAAAAAAATCGTTGTGCTAAATGACAACGGATGATCGTTGTCTTTTATGTTATTTGTTCGCTCATAGATAATGATTTTATCAAAAACTATTGTCTTTTGCCAAATTCACATCGATTTCTCCTAAAACTATTATCTTTGTGGTGTTGCCTTTAAGCAGTTTTGTTGTAGTGGGTGTTTGTATCAGTCGATTGATACTCGTGAGATCCCTTTCTGTTGTTAACAGATCAAGGTTTTCTGCCCCAGAAAAACCTCAGTCCGCCCCTAATCTTCATGTTCTTTGCCAATAATGTGAAAAACTTAAAATCCAGGTTAATCCTAGCCTATCCATTGCTTTATTCAACGAATACGCATCGATTTTCTCTTCTATAATGGAATTTGATACAAAATCGATGAGCATTTGTCCAAACATCAAAATAATCCTTACACCTTAGAACATGATGATAAGTTAATCCTAAGCTCTTATACCAATTGTAAGGAATGTAGATACATTAAAACAGTCTAAAAGATGCATCTAAGGACCGAGGTTTGTATCGGTTGACTGATATTCGTGAGATCTCTTTTTGCTGCTCACAAATTAAGGTTTTCTGCCTTGGAAAAATCTCAGTTCACCCCCAATCTTTGTGTTCTTCGCCAATAATGTGAAAAACTCAAAATCCAGGTAAACCCTAGCCTATCCATTGCTATATTCAATAAATATGCATTGATTTTCTCTTCCATAATAGAATTTGATACAAAATTGATGAGCGTTTGTCCAAACGTCAAAATAACCCTTACGCCTTAAAATATGATGATAAGCTAATCCTAAGCTCTGATACTAATTATAAGGAATGTAGATACATCAAAACAATCTAAAGGATGCATCTAAGAATATCTAGTTGTCATCATCCATAAGGTCACATTGGATAGAAATTTGGAAAAACAATGACAACAAAATGGTCTAATCTGAATTCATCTTATTGGCCATCATTCTTACTTGTAGCTGGATCTTCCTGCAAACACAGAATGACCTTTTACAGGAGTGGGCGATAATCCAACAACTTCTCAATGAGAAAGAGAGGAGAGGGAAAAAACATACCAATCCTCTTGATTCAAGAAGATACATTAATTGGGTAAGGCTCTTCCCTTATATGTCTTGGGCTCATCCTATAGGGACCATCCCCTTAAAGCCCATTCATCATTAACAACTCATTAATGTTAATGAATCGGGTCAACGAATCTTCATATTAATTAATCCAAACCCCCTTTATATACAATCAAGTATTAGATCACTTAATTGGGGTTTTATTCTTTAATGGAAATTAGTTGTGGTTGTGTGTTAATCAAGTGTAAGCCCACTTTATAGAAATTAAGCCCACCCATGTGGTTTTAATCTGATTGAGTCCACCCATATGGACTTAATCCTACAGTCACGATATTAGAGCAATCTCGGTTTAGTAGTGAACGGTCAATGAAATATCGGGTTAAGATGTTAGTCGAGTAGCAAATGCGAGAATTCTGGTCTCGCTTTCAATTAATGAGTCTTTCTATTTTACCAACACCTCATGATTTTGACTCACAAGAAACATAGAACTTGAACGCTACTACTAATAAGTAGCTCATAATGACAATTGTTTTCTAAGATATGTTTTTTTGTTTATCACTCATAAAATATGCAAAATAGTTCTACTAATTTTAATATTTGATAACTTTAATTTATTACATCTTTTGAAGAACAATGTAAATAAAGATATATTTTTATCACCATCGATAGATATCCAAACTTTCATTAAGGATATTTTTTAAAAACATGTGAAACTTGTGTCAATTTGTATATTTTTTTGATAAATAATTTTGCCCTTATGTATATCTATTTTAACTTTATATTTACCATAGGAGAGGATTTTTTCATATATGAGTAGTTTTGCCCATGTTTTTTTTAACGGCAATTTACCAAAAGGCGTACCCAAGAATAGATATTTACCAAAAGGCGTACCATGGTTTCATTTTCACCAAAGGACGCACTCATTATAGTGAACTTCCTTTTATACCCCTCCTGTTATCTATTACCTTTCCCTTTCTCTCTCAGTAATAAATTCTGAGACGTCAGCACATGCAACGTGACTTAATTACTGACTTTTATTTTAAAATAATATATTATCGAATCGACGCTAAATTAAAAAACGTAAGGTAAAAATTGAAAAATATTTCACTTAAAAAATTTCTCATCCAACGTGATTTAAAAATATAAATAAATGATTTTTATTTTTGATTAATAGGAATTAATATATTAAATAATATTTAATAAATATATTAATGTATAAAATGTTTTTTGAAAAAAAATGTTGGATTTAAAAATATAAATAAATGATTTTTATATTTGATTAATAGAAATTAATATATTAAATAATATTTAATAAATATATTAATGTATAAATTTTTTTTTAAAAAAAAACTGACCATGGGCCTGAAATCAATAGATTTCAGGCCCACGCTGGGTCTGAAATAAAAATATTTCAGGCCCAGCGCGGGCCTGAAATTTTTTATTTCAGGCCCAGCGTGGGCTTGAAATTTTTTATTTCAGGCCCACGTTGGGCCTGAAATCTTTTGATTCAGGCCCGACGCGAACTCAAATTTTTTTCTATTTTAAAAATATATTAATATATCAAAAAAACCTATCAAAACACTTACTTTCAAATTCAAACGCAGCGGCTTGAAGTCATCCCAGGAGGGTCTAAAGTCAAATAACTTCAGATCCTATAAATAATTAATTTAATAAATAATAATTAAACATAAAAATATTTTTAATATTAAAAAATTTTCAGTGCCCTTTGGCCTGAAGTCATTCGACTTCAGGCCTAAGGTAGGCCTGAAGTCTGATGACTTCAGGCCCTCCATCATTAAATATATAAAAATATAAAAAAATTTTTATAAAAAGGTATAATATATAATTACATATTATTTATAATTTTTATAAAAAAGTATAATATATAATTAGATAATAATAAAATGCTATAGAAGTGGTTTAGGTATATCAGTGAGTTTTGAGCAAAACTCACTGATGGACCTACCATATTTGGAATTCTGAAAACTACATATCAGTAGACAGTGTTGAGCTAAGAGATGAGATTTTGGGTGCCGAAACATCTAATCTTGCTGTATCACCAATGCTATAGGAGTGGTTTAGGTATATCAGTGAGTTTTGAGCAAAACTCACTGATAGACCTACCATATTTGGAATTCTGAAAACTCTATATCAGTAGACAGGGTTGAGCTAGGAGATGAGATTTTGGGTGCCGAAACCTCTAATCTTGCTGTATCACCAATGCTATAGGAGTGGTTTAGGTATATCAGTGAGTTTTGAGCAAAACTCACTGATAGACCTACCATATTTAGAATTTTGAAAACTCTATATCAGTAGACAGGGTTGAGCTAGGAGATGAGATTTTGGGTGCTAAAACCTCTAATCTTGCTGTATCACCAATGCTATAGGAGTGGTTTAAGTATATTAGTGAGTTTTGAGCAAAATTCACTGATGGACCTACCATATTTGGAATTCTGAAAACCCTATATCAGTAGACAGGGTTGAGCTAGGAGATGAGATTTTGGGTGCTGAAACCTCTAATCTTGCTGTATCACCAATGCTATAGGAGTGGTTTAGGTATATCAGTGAGTTACTCAAAACTCACTGATATACCTAAACCACTCCTATAGCATTGGTGATACAGCAAGATTAGAGGTTTCGGCACCCAAAATCTCATCTCCTAGCTCAACCCTGTCTACTGATATAGGGTTTTCAGAATTCCAAATATGGTAGGTCCATTAGTGAGTTTTGCTCAAAACTCACTGATATACCTAAACTACTCCTATAACATTGGTGATACAGCAAGATTAGAGGTTTCGACACCCAAAATCTCATCTCCTAGCTCAACCCTGTCTACCGATATAGAGTTTTCAGAATTCCAAATATGGTAGGTCTATCAGTGAGTTTTGCTCAAAACTCACTGATATACCTAAACCACTCCTATAGCATTGGTGATACAACAAGATTAGAGGTTTCGACACCTAAAATCTCATCTCCTAGCTCAACCCTGTCTACTGATATAGGGTTTTCAGAATTCCAAATATGGTAGGTCAATCAGTGAGTTTTGATCAAAACTCACTGATATACCTAAACCACTCCTATAGCATTGGTGATACAGCAAGATTAGAGGTTTCAGCACCCAAAATCTCATCTCCTAGCTCAACCCTGTCTACTGATATAGAGTTTTCAGAATTTCAAATATGGTAGGTCTATCAGTGAGTTTTGCTCAAAACTCACTGATATACCTAAACCACTCCTATAGCATTGGTGATACAGCAAGATTAGAGGTTTCAACATCCAAAATCTCATCTCCTAGCTCAACCCTATCTACTGATATAGAGTTTTCAGAATTCCAAATATGGTAGGTCCATCAGTGAATTTTGCTCAAAACTCACTAATATACCTAAACCACTCCTATAACATTTTATTATTATGTAATTATATATTATACTTTTTTATAAAAATTATAAATAATATGTAATTATATATTATACCTTTTTATAAAAAAGTTTTTTATATTTTTATATATTTAATGATGGAGGGCCTGAAGTCATCAGACTTCAGGCCCTCCTTGGGCCTGAAGTCATCAGACTTCAGGCCCTCCTTAGGCCTGAAGTCATCCGTCATCAGACTTCAGGCCCTCCTTAGGCCTGAAGTCGGATGACTTCAGGCCAAAGGGCACTGAAAATTTTTTAATATTAAAAATATTTTTTATGTTTAATTATTATTTATTAAATTAATTATTTATAGGATCTGAAGTTATTTGACTTCAGACCCTCCTGGGATGACTTCAGGCCCTGCGTTTGAATCTGAAATTAAGTGGTTTGATAGATTTTTTTTATATATTAATATATTTTTAAAATATAAAAAAAATTTGAGTTCACGTCGGGCCTGAATCAAAAGATTTCAGGCCCAACGTGGGCCTGAAATAAAAAATTTCAGGCCCACGCTGGGCCTGAAATAAAAATATTTCAGGCCCAGCGTAGGCCTGAAATCTATTGATTTTAGGCCCACGGTCAGTTTTTTTCAAAAATTTTTTATACATTAATATATTTATTAAATATTATTTAATATATTAATTTCTATTAATCAAATATAAAAATCATTTATTTATATTTTTAAATCCAACCGTGTGTTTCAATGAACTTTTTATACATTAATATATTTATTAAATATTATTTAATATATTAATTTCTATTAATCAAAAATAAAAATCATTTATTTATATTTTTAAATCACGTTGGATGAGAAATTTTTTAAGTGAAATATTTTTTTCAATTTTTATCTTACGTTTTTTAATTTAGCGTCGATTACATAATATATTATTTTAAAATAAAAGTTATTAATTAAGTCACGTTGCATGTGCTGACGTCTCAGAATTTATTACTGAGAGAGAAAGGGAAAGACAATAGATAACAGGAGGGGTATAAGAGGAAGTTCACTATAATGAGTGCGCCCTTTGGTGAAAATGAAACCATGATACGCCTTTTGGTAAATACCTATTCTTGGGTACGCCTTTTGGTGAATGCCCTTTTTTTAATAACCTATTGTATCGTATTTGTTGCAGGATTGGATGATGATGGATGTACTAGGTTTTGCGTAGAATTACATGGGTTAGATTTGAATGTGTTAGCTTTGAGTAGGATGAGATGTATTTGTTTTTGAGATGGAATTATTTTAGAACAATGCACAATACTTTAAATGAATGATGAAATTGTTTTTGAAAGTATCGTGGATGGTTTGTGAATTATTTGTTGAATTATTTGTGGATGTTTTTGAACAGTCTATCATTGAAGATGATTTATGAATGTTGATCGAGTAATGAATGGTTTGTAATGTTGTGTCATAATGTTAGATTGAAATTTAGATGTAATATGATTTAAATCGAGGAATTAAGGGATTGTTGTCAAAATTTAAACTTAAATTAGTAACGAAAATAAAAAAAAATCATCCTTGAATTTTACCCTAATTTTGTGATGGATATTTTTTTTTATTTCCATCACTAATTTAGCGATGGAAATGAAATACTCGTCGCTAGATTTAGCGATGGAACTAAATTTTTTTTTGCTAAATTTAGCGATGACAATAAATTTTCATTGTTAACGTTAGCGACGAGAATAAAATTTTGTCGCTAATTAAAGACAAAAATAATGTGTCCAACGACCAAAACAATTGCAATTGAAAATTTCGGTCGCTAAGTCTGATTAGCGACCAAAATTTCAGTTGCTAATTGCAATTTTTGTTATAGTAATGGTATAAACAAAGAAGTATTTTTTAGTAATTTAAGTGTTCATTTTTTTTTTAATTGACTAATCCTTTGATGATCTTATGGAAGTTTTCTATCAACCATCCAAATAAATTAAAAAAATATAAATGGATCCTGACGAATAATCCAACATAAGAGTAATTCAAACACCACGATAGTGTGATATGCCTTTGAAAAATTTAAACCTTTGTTACAAGAAAACTCATCCTATTTTTTACCATCGCATGGTGGCGGGGCGTCAATTTGATAAGTTTGTTATAAGTTGAGAAAAGTCCATGATGGGGAAAAAATAAAAAATAAAATACAATGCCTGAACTGATGTAAAAATAAGAGGGTTCATTTGTAAAATTTGCTGACATCTATTTGACGTTTTTTTTTTCCGTTTATTTCAAGGTGATCTGTCCCATAAAATTTTCCAAAAGTAAGTAGGACGGACATATGTGACAAACTGACAACAAATTAGATAATATACATATGCATATACACATAAAATAGATTATGGGTCGCATCGCGAAAGCCATCGGGCCGCCATTTCTGTTTTCTCGGCGCCGGCGACTTGTTCTTCGTCGTATTTTTTGTTTGAATCCAAGAAGGGGATCTGACTCTCTACTTTGGACGACGACGACGGAGCATCCCTAGCGATGGCGAGGGAGTTAGGGCTACCTATGGATCGCCTTACTCTATTCTCAGATCGATTAATTGTTTTTCTTTCTCTCCTCTCCCTTCTCACCACTACGATTGCAAGAGGCAGCGACCCAAGCCAGCATCCTCTTCCAGGTTTTCCTGTGAAACTTTTATCTTGAAACATGAATTTTCTTCCTCTGAGTTTAGTATTTTCTTTTTTTGGAGACCGATCGGATGGGAAATCGGTATTTATACTCATTTAATAAAATCATGGGTGTGCGCTAAGTCACTTGTATCCTTTTTATTAAAAAAAAAAAATCGGACGGGGAATCTAGAGTTGAGTATGGTATTTCTTCTAGGGTTTTAATCTGCGAATTTGACAATTCGTGGTATTATGGATTATATTAGTTTTGGTTTAACTGAATTGGAAACTCAAAATTTTTTATCAATGCGATCTCAGAAGATTTGGTTTACCGGATATTCATTTTAAACGCATGGTTTACAGGGGTTGCTGATGCTGGAGACGGTATCTTAACTCGGCAGCTCTTTGAAGAGAAAGAGCCAGTTATAACGTATGTATTAAATGCAATGTTTTTTGTGAAGCATGTTGGATGAATTTAAATTGTTCCAATATCTTACCAAAATTACAGAGATGAAATGGCTCGAGGGTACATGAGCAACTCTCAGCTTGAGGAGGCTATGAAGGAATTCAGTAACAGATGTGCTAATATTTCCAGAATATACAGGTATATTTTATAGGACATTAATATCTTTCATCTTTGCGTAGCCTGAGACTGTCATAAATGATTAATTTTTTTTTTTACTATTGTGGTCTTTTGTAGCATAATTCCCTCAGGTAAAAAGTTTATTGTAGCACTAGGGTAGTAGAGTTAATGAACAAAATTAATTCACAATTTCAAACGTACATGATATAGAATAATATTATGGGCTCCTTATCTGAACTCGTTAGTTGATAGCACTAGTTCTCTCTTTCATGTGCTGATCTGTTCTTTCTTCTCTCTTCGAGTGATTGTTCAAATCTGCTTCCAGCATTGGAAAGAGTGTTAAAGGTTTCCCATTGGTAATTTTCTTATCAAGAAAAATAAAATTGTTGTTCAGTTTTTATTATTATTATTTTTTGTTAAATTATAATTGTATTTGATTAAATACATCTTCATGTTTGGCTATAGTGGGTGATGGAAATCTCTGATAAAGCTGGAGTGGAAGAGCCTGAACCTGCATTCAAGGTTACTGTTTCCTAGCTTTCTCTAACAAAATTTCTCATCCTTGAATAAGTAATGGAAGTCCTCATGGAAGATAAGTTGGATAACACTTTTTTCAGTTCTAAATTATTAGGCATACTCCCTAGGTTGATTGTATTTGTTATCCAATTTCCTTAAACCTTTTTTGTGTGTGTGTTTTTTTTGACATAAATGGGTAATTGTCTTCCATTGGATGGGTAATTTACATTGTTCATGTGTTTCTGTGGAATAAAATAATGCTAAAATTCTCTCTTTGTAGTCTATACATATCCTGTCATCACTTATTGTATTGTTTATGGTCTTAGAATGTTGTATGAGCTGAGACTGAATCAACTGGATAGTACATTTATTTTGGCTACCATCTATATCTGTGATGTATGTCTATCTGTGCCATTTTTGGATTTCCATTTTAGCTAACTTAAGGTGCTGAGCATACACTTAATGATTGTTGCAGTTCATTGGTAATGTGCATGGTGATGAACCTGTTGGACGGGAGCTATTGATGCTTCTTGCTAACTGGTTATGTGACAATTACATGAAGGATCCATTGGTAAACCTCTTTCCTGTGACTCACAGAAAAAGTGAACTACAACTAGTGTTTTCCTCAGTTAGCAGCTTCTGGTTCTTAATTGTTTGATATAGTTTCCTCTCTATTTTACAGGCAACATTAATCATAAAAAATATTCACCTTCATATTCTTCCTACAATGAACCCCGATGGATTTGCTCTCAGGAGACGTGAGAATGCAAATAATGTGGATTTGAATAGGAATTTTCCTGATAAAGTGAGTTTTCTCATGAGAATGGCGATGGAGACAAAATGTCACATGATTTATTGTTTTTTCCTTATTTATTAACTGCAAGTGGTTTGTTTTCTAGTTTTGCTTAACAAAATATAATGCTCACAGTTTTTTCCTATGAATGATATTGTGCAAACTCGCCAACCAGAAACAAGAGCAATCATGACTTGGGTGAAAGAAGGGCATTTCACTGCCTCTGCAAGTTTACATGGGGTAGTTTTCAGTTAACATATATTCTACAATTTCATGTTAAAAGACTTGGCGATTATTTTAGGTTCTTATTTTGCCAACTTTATCATGCTAAGTTTACATGGGCTAACCCTATATATTCTTGTAGAGTAACATATGAACTCTGCTCTTTTACAGGGTGCACTTGTTGCAAATTACCCATGGGATGGTTCTGAAGAGATAAGGTAATTGACTTTTTCATGGCCTTTGTGTAACAATGAAGAAGAATTATGTGATCCTAACATTACAAAATCTACTATTTGATCATGAGAATGATTAATGGAAAATGCTAGATCTTTAAGTGGTAGAAGAAGAGTGATTCAGTCCGATAAACTGCTGTAGTCTTTAAGTTGGATGGAAGCTTGTTTCAAATCAATAACGTTTTTTATTTTTTTTTTTTAGACTGTTTTTAGTTTTTGAATGATTTTTTTCATTCTCGTTTAGAACGCTATGTTTTTTTGGAAAGCTGGAAATGAAAACATGTTTCCAAAATGCTTTTACATAATGATAAAACAACTAATGCACGACGTAAGTTTCTACTTTTCTACCCTTTTTTCTGGTTTCATTACTCTGCTAGGAAGCACTTCATTCTTCTTGTAGCAAACTCAAGCTGCATTTTTAATTTGAAGAGTGAACTGGATAGACCAAGTTCAGTTGAGTTCTAGTTACTTATATTCTTGGGTTTTCTGGATGTACGCACCAGTTCAGTTCAGGTTTATGCAATGTGAATTCCAAGGGTTTTATGCAGTTCCTTTGAAGTTGTGGTTATCCTATGTGTACCAGATGCATGTTTTTGTAATGATTAGTCTTTACTGTACACAAACTTAATTATGCTAGTACTTTTCTGTGGGAAGCAAAAGTTCAGAATCTATCTTATGGCATTTGATTAATGGAAATATAAGAATATTCTGTAGGGTGTCAAGATGACTTATACTTTATGGTTATATGAGAAGAATTTGATTTTAACCTTTCTCTATGTCATTCCTCAAAAGTACTGAATAGTTCTCTCGTGCATTCTAAGTTTTGTAATATGAAACAAGAAATATTGAAGGGATAAATACTCGTTCCTGGGTGCTTTATTCATTTGGGTATAAATGCTTGAACGTTATCCTAGGTAAGAATCTATATCAAATGATGGCTTTAAGAATGTACACAAGGAACATCATAAATAGGCAATTGAGCAGCAACTATTACCACTTATCATGTGATTTATTCCACTTCTTTGATCTTCTTGATCTGAGATTTTCCAACACTCCCCTCTCAAGTTGGTGCATGTATCTAACATTCCCATCTTGCCTATAATTGGCTCAATTCTGGATTACACAATTTTGATCAGTAAGCATATAGGCTTCAGGTGTCATCATCTTCAATCTTGCTTTCAATAAAATTTCTATCTATTTTCACCTGCTTCATTTGGTTGTTGAACTAGGTTGTTCACAAAGCTGATTGTAGATTTCATGCAAGTATACAACGCTCTGATGCTCACTGGAAGCTGAAGATCTTTTATCAATATTTCCATCCATATGAACTCAAAAATTCCTTCTGCAATAGTTTGAAATTCCATGTCTTCACTAATTGCTACAATGGATTGCTTTTTCTCCATGTAGCCAAAGTTATCCCAAAGTTTGCTGCAGTCTGCAAGTAAACGTACTGCTAGGGATAGGATTGTCCAATCTGCATTAACAAAGCCCAGTTTCTTTCGTTTCTCACTCTTCTGAAATATCAACCCTTTTCCAACAGTCCCTTTTAGATGACTTAGGATGTGGAATGAAACATCTAACTGTTGATTGATGGTGAGTGCATAAACTAGCCTTTTACACTCACTGCATAAGCGATAATGGGTTGAGTGAGTGCAAGGTAGATGAGTCTTCCCACCAGTCCTAGCACCTGCTTATCTCCAAAGGAGAGTCGTCTTATCACTTCTTACCTTCCAATTTTTTTCCAATGGAATAGCTGTAGGTAATTCTATGCTCCACTCCCATTAGTGCCATCTGGACGGGTGTGATGATCATTTTGGGAAAGAATGGGCTCTATCTCAATTTAATATGGTATCAAAACCTAAGCCCATACTCTGTGTGGGTGAGAGGATGTATTCAAGCTAGGATATCGACACCCATTAGTCTAACATGGACAACTATGGTCGAGTAATCTTTTTGGATGGAAAGAGCTTCGCCCTAATTCAATAGTAGCATTGCAACTTAACATGCTTTTTTCCCTAAGAGGTACAGATCACATTTTTTTTTATGATATATAAAACATACCTTCTTTGCTCCATGCTACTACCATTCCCAATAAGTACTTCACGGGGACCAGATCTTGGATTTAAAATAGCCCTCAGCTGATTGCTTAAGCTTAACAATTTCTTTCTCTTCATCAACCATTATTATGATATCATCACCCGTTATTATGATATCATTGAAGGGCCCAATTAAAATAACTTTCTTAACACGTTGTATTTTTATGAATGAGGTATGGTAAGCTTGCATTGAATCTTTAGAGTAGAGTTGAATCTTGGGCACAACCCTTGGAGATTGCTTCAAACTACATAAGAATTTTCTTAGTCTGCATATGTTTCCAACCTTTCTTATGTTTTAAAACCATGATATAGATATTAGATCTCCTCCTCTAGCTCTCTATTGAGCTAAGGATTCATAATGTCTAATTGAAAGAGCTCCCAATCAAAATTATCAAATTTTTAATGTCACCACATTAAAACTCTTATGAAATTCAAATTTTGCTACCAGTGCAAAAGCTTCTTCATAGTACATCCCATAGTTTTGAGTGAAACCAACCTTGCCTTGTGTCTGTCATTGCTTCCATCTTATTTCTATTTTACAGTAAACACCCATTTGCATCCTATTTCATTCTTTCTATTTTTTTATTTTATAGCAAACACTCATTTGCATCCTATTTCTTACTTTCTGTATGATACTGTTACTATATCCCATGTATAATTTCTGATAAGGCTTTCATCACCTTCATGATTGCAATCTTCCACTTAAGGTTCTCCATACTTTTTCTTCAATCTTTTTTTGGAATCCCCACTTGATCAAATATCATGGCGAAGCCCTTGAATTTTGGTGACATCTAGAGTATGTTTAATAATTGGACATGGATATTTAGTGCAGAATCTTATCCCCTTTCTTAGAGCAACACAAGCATTCAGACTCTTTTCCACGAGGCATGAGGACCTTTTCCTTTACCTGTCTTGGTTCAGCTGATTGGCTAGGCTTAGGGATTGGAGTTGTTGGCCTTGTACACCTGCATATGTTTTCCAGGCTAGTATTGCAACTCTCCCTTTTCATTAGTGATAGGAAATAAAGACAATGTTTGATAAGTATTAGGGGAACTCGAGTAACAACTAGAAATTGATATTGGGAGACAGATAATAGAGATCCCAAGTGACACTGTTGATATCTCCCCTGATAAGAGACATTGATGTAGAAAAACTTATGTCAAGCAAAGTGGCACATCATTTGATAGCAAGAATTTTTGAGACATGACAATAATATTTATATCCTCGTTGATTAGGGGAATGCGGAACAAAGAGACATTTTAGAGCTTTTGGTTCTAGATTGTGTTGGGTTTGTCTTGTATTATGAACATATATCATGCATCTAATACTTGTGGTGGGAGAGAATTTAGGATAAACACACAGGACGAGTGTCCAAAAATATACTCAAGGGTGTCCAAAATTGAAGAATTTTAAAAGGAAGAGAGTTTATGAGGTAGAACCCATCATTTAAAATTCCATACCGCGCTAGGCGAAATTTGTCATTCCGTTCAGCAGTGCCACAAGGTAGTAGACGCGCTGCGATCCTGCAGCGGCTTGGGGTTGCGCGTGCAATATTAAACCTATGGTGTAATAATTAAACTTAGATTAATAATTTCAGTCAACTTTTAACTATAGTAAGAATAATCTAAACATACTTCATCAAACCCTAATAAATTATCTTATTAACTTTATATATATATATATAATTTATTTTAATTTCAAAAATATATAATCAAATTTTTATTTATTTATTTATCATATGAGAGCATTCCAATCCTATATATTTTTTAAAAATATTTAATTTATTATTTATTAATTTTTTTAATATTTAGGTTAATTTTTTTATTTTTTGATTAATACATTTTATATTTAAACGATACTAAAACCATATCGTTTTGGTCATAAACCGAACTCCGATATGATTCGAGATTTTAAACCATGGTAGAACCCATGAGAAATAGGTATGATACGTGCAAACGATAGAGATCTAGCAACTTTAAGATTTGAAGGTTCTTTCTTTTTGCCATTTTGTTTTATTGGACTATATGCAACAAGAAATTTGATGTAACATGCCATTCTCAGTGAGATAATGTGTAAGCTCGTGGGAGAGGTAATTCCTAGCATTATTTATTCTGAGTACATTAGTGGATGACTCAAAAACATTTTGAATAACTTTATACAAGGCTTTGAACTGTTGCTTACTTTTAATTTTATATCATTACCTACGGTCAATGTGATCTAGTTTGGTCATCAATAAAGGTTGCAAACTATCTAACTCCTAGAAAGAGTTACAGCTTGGCCCTAAATGCCATTGTGAAAGCGTTTGTTTTGTTTATATAGGGTATGAATTTCTAGATTGCTTAGCAAGAATGCAATGATCACGTTGAAAAGAAATACTCCTGCTGTTGATAAATAAACGAGAGCACAATGATTTAAGATAATGAAAATCAGATTGTCCTAGCCATTTAAGCCACATTAATTTGGAATTATTTTACACAGTTGAAGAAACTTAACCCTGTATTTAGGAGGCATCGCCTGTGATATAGTACATACCATTCTTCTTCTAAACACTTCTAATCATCCTCCTGGGAGATTGATCCTCAAACTCAGAAGGAAAAAAATGTTACAATCAATCCAAGTTCTTGGTTATATTACTAACCAAAATAAGGTTGCATGTAACTCCTTGTATAATCAAAATAAATATCACTCGAAGTCAGGTAAGCAAATTGTTCTGACTCATAAATCTGTTGTTGTAGCATTGGCAACGATCACTCACATGCTTTTGTTCCCTACCTAATTTAACATTGGTCTTCTAAGTGTTGGGGTTGCAAGATTGCAAATAAAGTTCCACATTGAAAACACATGGGGAATATCATGGGCTTATAAGAGAAAGATATTTCCATTGATACGAGACCTTTGGGTAAAACCGAAAAACAAAACCATGAAGGTTTATGCCCAAAGTGAACAATATCAAACTATTGTAGAGATATTTAAATTCCTTCGGTCCTAACACTAAGTAGCAGAGGATGACTTCAATGTTCTAAATGACGACTAAGGTGGCCACCTAGGCGCCGCCTAGGCAGGAGACGAAAGCACCACTTTTGTCAAAGGCGGTGTTTTAAGCTGTCAAAGTCAACCTAGGTTAAAAACTCCTTTCGTCAAAGGTGGTGCTTTAAGTGATTTAAAATAACTCGCCTCCTTTCGCCTCGAACCGCCGCCGCCACCACCATTGTGGTTGGCGTCCGCCGCCGCCGCCATCATCTATTGCCGTCATTAGGTTAGGCTCATAGTTGTCAAAAGCGCCCAAGGTCTTGGGCCTTAAAGCGCATAGCGAACCATACGCTTTACGAAAAAGCATAATAAACAAAAGGACTATTGTATTTATTAAAGTCTTTGAAAATGCAAATGATCATAAATAAAATATTCTTTGATGAAGGTGTAGATTATTTAAAAAACTAAAAATAAATCAAAAGTCTTTGAAAATATGATATAAAATTTTAAATTTTTTTGAATATAAATCTGATTTATATGAATTAATAAATTTATTAGATTTTTTTAAATATCATATATATATATATATATATATATATATTATTGGGATAATTTAATTAGGATTTATAAAAGTCTATTTGAACTATCCCATTTAAGTTGGAAGTTGATTGAATTAATTAAATCCGCTCCCAAAATTTTTGATCATCACAGTGCTACAACATCGCGACACCTCCAGCTTCTTGCAATGCCTCAGGCGGCACCGGAGGTGTCCCGTGACACTTTTGATGGCCCTAGGCGTCCGCGACGCCTCCGACATTGTCAAAGCGCCTTCGGCAGAAGGACGCCTTCGACGCCAACGGACCGCCAGACATGTCCTGCGATGACTCCAGGATGGCGAAAGGATCGCGTGAAGCATTACAAAAAAGAAGAAAGTTTAAAGTTTCTACGCTTCGCGCAAAAGCAAACACTTGTGCTTTTGCACGAAGCACCTTCAGAGGCCTCGTGAGCGCACGAGGTCTCTAAATTGCAACTATGGTTAGGCTTTTATATATTTCAGATTGAAATCTCGCTAGATATTGTCGTTTCGCCAGAATCTGCATGGCGTGAGGCATCGACGCGCTACGATGAGTCCGGATGCTATATGTTTATCCTAAATTCTCTTCCACCACGAGTAGTCAGATGCACGATATATGTTCATGATACAAGACAAACCCAACACAATCGAGAAACAAAATGTCTCTTTGTTCGACATTGCCTCACTCAATGAGGATATAAATATTATTGTCATATGCCTCGAAAATTCTTGTTGTCAAACGATGTGCCACTTTGCTTGACATAAGTCTTTCTAAATTAATGTCTCTCATCGGGGGGAGATATCAACAGTGTCACTTGGGATCTCTATTATCTGTCCCCCAATATTAATTTCTAGTTGTTACTCGAGTTCCCCTATTACTTATCAAACATTGTCTATGTTTCCTATCACTAATGAAAGGGGAGAGTTGCAATAGCAGCCTAAAAAACATATGTAGGTCGACAAGGCCAACAATTCCAATTCCTAAGCCTAGCCAATCAACTGAACCGAGACAAGTAAAGGAAAAGGTCCTCGTGCCTTGTGGAAAAGAGTTTGAATGCTTGTGTTGCTCTAAGAAAGGGGATAAGATTCTGCACTAAATATCCATGTCCAATTATTAAACATACTCTAGATGTTACCAAAATTCAAGGGCTTCGCCATGATATTTGATCAAGTGGGGATTCCAAAAAAAGATTGAAGAAAAAGCTTGGAGAACCTTAAGTGGAAGGTTGCAATCATGAAGGTGATGAAAGCCTTATAAGAAATTATACATGGGATATAGTAATAGGATCATATAGAAAGAAAGAAATAGGATGCAAATGAGTGTTTACTCTAAAATAGAAATCTAGAAAGAAAGTATAATAAACAAAAGGATTATTAAATCTATTAGATATTCTTTAAAAATGTAAATGACCATAAATAAAATATTTTTTGATGAAGTTGTAGATTATTTAAAAAACTAAAAATAAATCAAAAATCTTTGAAAATCTTTTAGAATTTTTTAGAATATAAATATGATTTATATGAATTAATAAATTTATTATTATTTTTAATTTTAAATATATTTTTATATATTTTATTTAGGTAATTTAATTAAGATTTGTGAAAGCCTATTCGAACTATCCCATTTAAATTGAGAGTTGATTGAATTAATTAAATCCGCTCATAAAGTTTTTGATCATAATGGTGCTATGGTTACTGTGCTCGTCATGATGCCTTTGGCGCAAGGTAGCTAGGATCTAGAGTTTACTCGTGGGATCATAGGATCGCGGAGATCTCGACGATTTAGACGATCCCAGACAGCAGGGTTTAATTGCAAACAAATAAAAAGTTGCAACTTGCAAGGGTTATTTGAAAACCCTAAATTTCTAGCCGCCCCATCGCTCTCGCGGCGTCTCTCGCTCATTGCCGCCGCTAGCCTGTCGCTGCTCAGTACCGCCCTTCGTTGCTCTCCACTGCTTATCGTTGCTGTCCACTGCCCACCGCCACAAGCAGTCACCCACTGTTGCTCGCCAGTCGCTGTTGTTGCTTGCCAATCGCTGTTATTTGCGTTGCTCGCTGCCGCTGCCCTCGCAGGTTTTTTACTTTTCTTTCTGTTTTTTCCTGTTAAACTTTTTTTCTGCTTTTCCTTTGAATTTCTTTCTATTTTTTTTTTGTTTTTGACTTTTTTCTTTATGTTTTTTCTTCAGAATTTGTTTTTGCTTTTGGAGTCTAGGTTTAAATAATCTAGGCGATAATTTGTCTCTTATTTATATGTTTATATTGTTTTCAGCTTATTTGTTATGGATAGTTTTCAGAATGCTCGTGTAGGGGGCAATGACTGTTCTGGTGGAGGGGATAATAGAGGTTCTGGTTCAACTCCTCAGTCTGAAAGTGGAAGTGTTGTTGGGTTTGAGAATGCTTTAGTTAGAGGGAAAAAACTCCTAAGAATGCACCTGGAAATATAAATGATATAGACTGGAATCATGAAATTTCTATTGATAGAAATACTAGAAAATCATATGTAAGCACTGTCATAAGGTGATTACGGGGGGAGGGGGGGGGGGGTTATAGATTAAAACATTGTTTGACTGGAACTAAAAAAGATGTGGGAGCATGCACTTCTGTTAGTGATGAGGTAAGAAAAATGTTGGATATTGTGGCTGGTTTATAAAAAAATTTGATCATGAAAACAAGAAGTAATGAGGAAGCATTAGCAGAAAATAATGATGAACAAATTGATGATTCTTCAGTTGGTGAGAAAAGGAAGGGAATGGGATACAGATGCGCTTAGTGGATTCAAATGAGAAGCCAGCAATGAGATACATTTACAAGGAATGGATCGTGCTAATGAAAAAATACAAAATGCTTTTCAAGGTGTTGATAGGAGGTAAACTATTTAATTTGTCATTTCTAGATAATATAGTTTAGTTTCAATACTTTAGTGGTTAATTCAAATTTTCTATTCTATAGCTATATGCCTTTATGGGAGATCATCGATGCAAGATGGGATAGCCAACTCCATAGGCCATTGCATGCTGCAGGCTACTACCTTAACCCACAGTTACATTATGGTCTATATTTAAGAGTGATTATGAAGTTAAGAGAGGACTATATAAATGTTTGGAGAGAATTGTGGGGGATCAAGCTGAAATTACCAAGATTGATGCTCAACTTGAAGATTTCAAGAGTCGAGGTAAGTTTTTTGGTAGGGAAGTAGCCAAAGCTGCCCTAAATACCAAAACTCCAGCACAATGGTGGATTCTTATGGGGATAAGTATCTTGAGCTTCAAAGGTTTGATATTCGTGTGTTGAGCTTGACATGCAGTTTAACGAGATGTGAGCGGAATTGTAGTGCCTTTGAAATGGTAAATATTTTAAGTTTTAACCGTAACCATGATTTGTATTATGTTTTACTTTTGGAATATTAGAGTTAGATGCCAATTACTGCGGGTTGATTGCTATTACATTTGTTTAGGTTCACACAAAGAGAAGAAATCGTTTGAAGCAATAAACTATGAATGATGATTTTGTGATGACCAATTCAAGATTGTCTAAGAAGAAGCAATCAAGAAATCCTATTGAGTATAATATTTATGATTTGGACTCCGATGAAGAATGGATTGTGGAAAATGAGGATGTATTGGAAAGCTTAGAGGATTTGGATATCCCAGATGATTTTAACTTGGGTGTTGGGGAAGGTGGTGGTAGGGTTAGTAACCCTTTGGATGATTTGGAGATTCCTCCACTAGATGATGATGACTTTGATGAGCTTCTTCAAAGAGATGACAATGAAGATGGTGGGGACCAGATAGTAGATGATGAATATGATGATCATAACCTTGATGATTTGCTTTAGATGAGATTATATTAGTTTGATTGTTTTCTTTAATATTTTTAGTTTATATAATATCAAAAATTTGTAGACTTATTGTACTTTATGCTATGATCTATGGATTATGAGTGTATAACTTATGGTTTTTGGACTATTTGCATTTTAAATTGAAGTTAAGTATGTTAGTTGTGGCTATTTTTACTAATTTATGTCATATTATATGAAATATATGTGAGTTTTGGTAGGATCTTACTATCCGTGTTACGATTTTGCATCTCCTGTCCGATCCTAAGTAAGATCTCGATCTTCGCTACCTTGCTCTGGTGGACGTCTTGTGTTACATCAGGGGTGCCAGAGGTGTACCACACGAACCCGTCCCGCAACGCCGCTGGCACTGCCAGAAGGGTCTCGAGATGCCTTTGGATAGCCAGACGTCGCTGGAAGCATCATAGGATGCCAGTGTCGTGGGACGTCTCTGGCGCCACCAGATGTGTCTCGTGATGCTGGAAGCGTCATAGAGATTGTTAAAAAAAAAAGAAGAAAGTTTCAAATTTCTGTGCTCAGCACAAAAGCAAACGCTTTTGCTTTGCGTGAAGTGGGCTCTTTATAGACCTTGTGCGCATCCGAGGTCTCTGAAGCACAAGGCTTGCGCTGCACTTCACGCTTAAGCGAGCGAAACACTTGCTTTTAACAACTATAGTTAGGCTTTTATATATTTCAGATTGAAATCTCGCCAGATACAGTCGTTTCGCCCAGATCAGCACGACGTGAGGCTTCGACACACACGATGCACTTGAACGCTATATGTTTATCCTAAATTCTCTTCCACCACAAGTATTTAGATGCACGATATATGTTCACATAACACAAGATAAAGCTAACACAATCTAGTACCAAAGGCTCTGAAATATCTTTGTTCGACATTCCTCCACTCAACTAGGATATAAATATTATTGTCATATGTCTCAAAAATTCTTGCTATCAAACGATGTGCCACTTTGCTTGACATAAGCCTTTCTACATCAATGTCTCTCATCTAGGGGAAATATCAACAGTATCATTAGGATCTCTATTATCTGTCTCCCAATATCAATTTCTAGCCGTTATTGGAGTTCCCCTGTTATTGATCAAACATTGTCTATATTTCCTATTACTAATGAAAGGGGAGAGTTGCAACAGTATCCTGAAAAACCTATGCTGGTGTACACGACCAACAACTCCGATTCCTAAGCCTCGCTAATCACCTGAACCGAGATAGGTAAAGGAAAAGATGCTCGTGCCTCGTGGAAAAGAGTCTGAATGCTCCCATTGCTCTACGAAAGGGGATAAGATCTTGCACTAAATATCCATCTATAATTATTAAACATACTCTAGATGTCACCAAAATTCAAGGGGTTCATCATGATATTTAATAAGTAGGGATTCCAAAAAAAAATATTCAAGAAAAAGCTCGGAGAACCTTAAGTGGAAGGTTGCAATCATGAAGGTGATGAAAGCCTTGTTAGAAATTATACATGGGATGTAGTAATAGTATCATATAGAAAGAAAGAATAGGATGCAAAAGAGTGTTTACTATATAATAGAAATCTAGAAAGAAAGCGTAATAAATAAAAGGACTATTATATCTATTAAAAGTCTTTGAAAATCTCTTTGAAAATGCAAATGACCATAAACAAAATATTCTTTGATGAAGTTACATATTGTTTAAAAAAGTAAAAATAAATTAAAAGTATTTGAAAATTTGTTAGAATTTTTTAGAATATAAATCTGTTTATATGAATTAATAAATATATTAGATTTTTTTTTAATTTTAAATATATATATTTTTGTATTTTATTGGGATAATTTAATTAAGATTTATGAAAACCTATTCGAATTATCCCATTTAAGTTGGGAGTTGATTGAATTAATTAAATTTGCTCTCAAAGTTTTTAATCATAATGGTGCTATAGTAACTGCGGGCATCGCGACACCTCCGGTGTTATCGGAGGTCTCTTGTGACGCGTCAGGCGACGCTGGAGGTGTCCCGCAACACTTCTGACTGCGTCAAACACATCTCGCAACACCTCAGCACTATCGGAAGCGTCTCGGGGCGCCTTTGAGGCAACCAGAAGTGTCTGGGGATGCCTTTGGTGTCATCGTGAGCGTTGCAGGACGCCTCCGGGGCCACCGAAAGTGTCACGGGAATTCTTTGGCGCCGCTAGATGTGTCTCGCGATGCCTCCGGGACGCCGGAAGCATAGCAGGAATCATTAAAAAGAAGAAAGTTTCAAGTTTCTGCGCTTCATGCAAAAGCGAACGCTTGTGCTATTGTGTGAAGCGCACGCTTCAAAGTCCTCATATGCTTCTGAGGTCTTTGAAGTGCAAGGTTTGCGCTGTGCTTAAGTGAATGAGGCACTCGCTTTTAACAACTATGGTTAGGCTCTTATATATTTCAGATTGAAATCTCGCCATATAGTCGTTTCCCTCGGATTAACACAACTCGAGATGTCGGGGAGCCACGACGCGTCCGGACGTGTCGCCTGGATTCAATGAAGGGCCTAGACACATCGCTTGAGCCTAGCGATGGGCCCGAACGTGTCGCTCGAGTAAGCGATGCGATTCGAAGCTAAACTAGAAGTTAGGTCTTCTTTATTTAACTTAGTGTTTAATTGATTAATAATCAATCAACTTCCAATTATGATTAGGATAATTTAAATAGACTTAACTAAAGCCTAATAAAATTATATATATATATATATATACTTATTTTATTTTTTAAAAAATATTTATATTAAATTTTTTATTTTTAATTAATATATTTTATAGCTTATTATTGTTTTAATTTTTGATTTTTTATTTAATTATTGAAGATTTATAATAAAAAGAAAATTCAACCACCTAGGCAGCTGAGGCAGTAGACGGTCACTGACTGCCCCGTCACCGCTTATCGCTATTTGCAACACTAGATGACTTAAATTATATTTGTTGACCCTGGTGGATTTGAGGATATGGATGCATTTATTCTCCTTGCAAGTTTAATTTGATTCAGCCATTAAAGGAGAAGCTCAACTTGTGATGGGACAAATTTAGGCTTGGATTATTCTTTTCAATCTTTTGGGCAGCCTCAGTAGTATAATGCATTTTGATTTGATCAAGATTTCTACAAGTCTGTGCAACTGATATACGGTTAATAATGCGTGCAAACTGCAAGTGTATGGTGTGGTAATCAAGTAATAAGATATCAAATCTATAGGGACTGGCGAGTAAGTACCAACCTACTAATCAAGCTCGATCGTTGGGACCAAATCAGGGGTTGAGGGTTTCGTGACTAGAAATTCCTAAGGGCATAGTAGAAAAAAGAGGGAGAATCAGTCAGAATCAGTTGAGAAGCAGAGGTAGATAGAAGGAGGGAAGACAAGGGATCTAAGTACCGGTCAAAGAGAAGGATTCTAGGATTTCGATTTCACCTTTATGTTAGCTAGCACTAGGGCGATGTTTTGGTCCTTGTCCTTAATATTGATTTGTGTAGGTAGATCATCGTAATTTATTTTATGTGAACTTGTGGAACTACACTGGTGTACCAACCCTAATCGGTGCCTATTTCAGAAGATTCACAATTAGAGATCGCAACCTAATGAGGACCTTGTCATAAGATCCCGCGACCTCTAATTGACCCTCTCCCTACTGCGTGGCATCGCAATATGTTTTATCTATTAAACTCTGTGATAACCTAAAATCCCTCATGGGTGGTCGGGTAATATTTTTGTGTCCCAACGCCCCCGCGTCATGGTTCTCTATGGTTCGGAGGATAGGGTTCATCTTTCACTTCATCCCCAATTCCTCGTGAGATTTCAATTCTCGAGCTTTTGACGTCGAGATCGTGTTAACGCAGTAGAGCCAGAATACAATTCAATCACATCACAGAACAAGATATTTAAACATTCAATTAATTAGGAAAAAGTGGTAACATACATTAAGGTTACTCTTTGGTCCTAAAATTCGACAATTACCCTATAAGAGCGGGGTTACAATCCATCATCATGATTAAGAACAGTAAAATTCAATACAAAACTAGGAAATAGAGAAAAGGGAGAGAAAAGCTTAGAATCGACCATTGAAATATTCTTCTTTGCCGCTCTTGATCTTCCCTTGGTGCGTGGATGAGCTTAGATCACCTTCAAATTGCTTCTTCTCACCGCCTTGGGGCCCTTGGACGACTCCAAGTCGAGATCCCCAACTCTAAGGGAAGGATTCCCTTAAATAGGGCTCGGAGGTGGTTGTGCGCCACGAGCATGCCTTTGGGCACGGGTGCCCATAGCGCTCCTTGGTTGAATTTGCGTGGAGGCTGGCACGCTCATGCTGCTGGGCACAGCCAGCCATGGCGGCTGCGGCGACCTGGCCATGCTCGTGCCGTTGGGCATGGGTGGTTGTGGGGGTTGCGATAGCCTGAGCACGCCCATGCCACTGGGTACGGGTGGGCGTATGGGGCCTGCTGATCGGGCCATGCCCGTGCCATTGGGCATTGGCGCCGTGGCAGGTCCTAGGGCCCCTCTTGATCTTTAATTCCAATCCTCGCACCAAATCATGTACCTGTCATCCAAAACGCACGAGTAGTATCCAAGTATAGAAAAGCATAAATGAGGCAAAAGATATAATCAAAGTATAATCTATGCATGCAAAGTAGGTCAAAATAGCGTGAAATCATAATGGAAAATTCGATACTTATCTCGCTTATCAGTTAACCGACTGCATAGTGCATATGCAATATGTAAGGGCCTATATGATCGATGTTTATGGCTTTTTGATTGCATACGTAGACTGCATATGCCATAGGCAGCCGGATATGTGGCCCAAGCAGAGGTTTTTGAAACCATGGATTTGCTTCCCTTCTTTTCCAAGGCATCTAGTTAACTGGCCTTCTGCATCTCTTCCAACATATTTCCCTTGTATGAAAGGGTTTGTTGTAGTGTTCATACCATTGTTTGTCCCATGGTACTTGATTCCAAGGTGAATTGCTCCATGCTTGAGAGTGGGAAGTGCAGGATTCTGTGCGCCACTGGATGATGGATGAAAAATCTGAAACCTTTGACTTCCTTCACAACGGGCTTCAGCAAATGCTTCGCACGAGGATGAACGGGCTTGATGCTGAGTAGTAATTCACTTCCCTCATTGAGATCAGAATTAAACCCTTGAAGGAAGTTGAACGTATCTTTCTCAAGCATCTGCTGTATTGCTCAACATCATTGTGGCTTTCCCAGTTCATATCATAAAACAAATTACTCTCCTACAATAGTTCCATCAATCAGTTGTAATAGGTTGATACATCCATATTGCTTAGTTGGATGGTTTGAATTGCAGAGCACACTTCAAAGCATTCTGGTATGTTCTCCATATCAAAATATATATCCTGTATTGCTTTCCCTATTTCTTTAGCAGCCTTGTAGAATAAGTTGATCCTTCTGATCTTTGGCTCCATGGCGCCGTTGAGTATAAGTATGGTCATAAAGATAAAGTTTTCAGCCTCTCAGCTGTTGTAGTGAGCTGCATTTGAAGGAACACGAACGGCAGCCTTGTGATATGCGTTCTTTCCTTTATCGTTGATGACCAAGGAAACAAATTGAAACCATTCTGTAAAGTTACTCCCATCAACTTATGCTAACTGTAGGTTATGGAGATCAAGAGAGGATATGGTGGGATTGGATGGTAGGATATTGGTGTATTGAATTGGAAGTAGCAGAAAAGCTCTGCCGTTGTTGAAGCCAAAGAGTTACTTGCCATGGCTCTGATGCCATAACATCAGAAAGAATTGAAGGGATAAAAACTCCCTCAAGCGCTTTATTCACTAGGATAAATTCATGAACGCTATCCTAGTTACGTATCTATATCAAAGGATAGTTTTCCTAAAGTAAGAAAAGTACACAAGGGAAATAGTAAATAGGCAATATTGAGAAATCACTAATCCCTCTTATGGGGAGATCTATTCCAATTTTGATAAATTCCAATCTGTGATTTTCTTGACCTGGGATTTCCCGAATTTTCATCACAATAGTTAGAACATGTAATGAAAAAAAATTCTGTCATGTGATGGACATTTTTCAAGTTTATGATCTCCATTTTGCAGGAAACAATACAATGCATGCCCAGATGATAGAACTTTCCGCTATATGGCTAGTGTCTATAGTCACTCTCACTATAACATGTCATTGAGTAAAGAATTTGAAGGGGGCATAACAAACGGAGCACTCTGGTATGACATAACTGGACTATTATTCCTTGCAGATTCTGGATTTATGCTTCTCTAACTAGTTGATCTCCATGATAGTTGTTTTTTTCCTTCTATTTAAACTCTGGAAATTTATCTTATGTTTAAGGTATCCTATATATGGTGGGATGCAAGATTGGAACTACATCCATGGTGGCTGTTTTGAATTAACTTTGGAAATTAGCGATAATAAATGGCCTCCTGCGAATGAGGTTTGTTTGAAACTATGTTTCCTTTCAAAGATGACAAATTTTTTTCTAGCCAAATAGTGTAAAATTTGTTTTTTCTCTGGATGAGCATGTTAAAGTAACATAAGACAACATTGCTGAACATGCTTTCATAACACATCCTTCTATGAAACTCTGATGCTTGTACTCCAAAATCAATTTTGTGTTTCTTCTGAATATTTTAGATCTGAAATTGTTGCTTCCATGAGGCTCAAAGAGATCAATAAAGTAAGAGAGATATAATAACCTAATGATTTGTCAGTAGATGATATATAGTGTCTGTTATGGATTAACCTTATGAGTTGTATACTTGTATAGAATGTGACATGAAGGAAGATTGAAAATACAATTGTAGATGACATGTGAGTGAATAGTTTTGTGCATGGGAAGAATCAACATGTTTTCAGAATACTCTCCATCATATTCTTCTTTTAACATTCATAGCAAATTTCACATACACGATCCATGAAACACATCCCTCAAACAGGATTTAGGTTAGATATATGGTATGCAAAGAAAATAAATGGCGGATGTAGTTTGGATCTGCAAATCAAATGACTCTTAGCACAGTAAAAACGAACATCTCCTGCTTTGAAGGATTGGTTGATGAGAACAATTTAGATGTCTGCTGGTAGATGAATTTAGTTCACTTCTAATCCTTTAACCATCACTATATGATGTATTGAATGTGCCCCTTTATATAATTGAAGTTTATTGTTATCTTATTCTTTATGTGCAGCTCCCTGTTCTCTGGGAATATAATAGAAAGAGTATGATAAACCTTGTAGCGAGTGTGGTAAAGGTAACTCTGCATCCAGATTCCTCTGTCATACTTTGGCATAATGTCTGTCAACATAGACGTCATACTTTCATTGTATTAAATCATATCCGAGTTACTTCAACATTTCAGACTGGGGTTCATGGAAGGGTATTTTCAAAGGACGGTCATCCTTTGCCTGCTTCAGTAATGATCAAGGGGATTAATTCCGTGGTAATTTTATCCAAAACTTATTTCTATACATTTTCAACAGTGAAAGTTAGTTCTTTAAATAATATGATTTTCTCTCTTTTGATGCTATTGGCTATTTTTGCTTATTTGTGATTTTAACTAGCTGATGTGGGATAGTTCAATCTAAGGAACGTAGACCTAGAGCTTTGCTTTCATAAAACTAGCATAGAACATCTTCAAAGTTCAATATTTTTCTTTTAAAAACTTGTTTAACTATGCTTATTATAACCATTTCAAACAAGATTTGTAAACTTTGTTTTCCTTTTCTATTGTAGGTGAATGCCAGCAGTATCCTTGGAGATTACCATCGAATGTTGGCTCCTGGGGCTGGGAAAAGCTATCAAGGTAGTTTGTCCAAAGTAGCATTAACTTTTTCACTCTTAAGAATCACCTAAATTTAGTAGTGAAAAAGGTAAGTTTGTTTCCATAGGCATCTCTTGATGTGCTTTGTTTCTTTGCTTGTATTTGAGCACTAAGAAAAAACCTTTGGGGGAACCTCAAAATCCTCAAGGATAATTTTCCTAGTTTGCTCTACTTCTAGTCATTGTTTATTTTTATAGAAAGGTTGCACAGCATGGTTTACCAAATAAATCGTGAAGTTTTGCGTGCACAAAATAATTGATTATTGTTCCTAATTAAAGGATGACACTGCTGGTGTATTTTCCAATTCCCTTTTATCTAATCAGCCATGAAGTTGTGCATGCCCCCAAATGATTTGTAATGGTCTGGAAATTAAGACTGCTGATGTATTTTCCAACTTCTCTCTAACTTTGTCCCGGTAGTTAAATTTGAATATATTTACTACTTAGAACTAAAATATGAAGTGTGCTATGTCAGAGATGTGGTTTGATTAGGTTCTTTCTTTTTTCCAGTTTCAGTATCTATGCCTGGTTTCCAGCAAAAGACTACACAAATATTGATACAAGATTTATCGGCCAGTTTGGATTTCATTCTAGAACCTGAAGATTCAAGCAAAATTAGATATATTCCTAGGATATTTGGTTGCAGCTGCGATGGCACTGACAAACTAGAATTGGTCCAGTATCTGAGAGGTATTCACCTCGAGATATATATTGTGGTCTCCATCTGCTTTTTTTTATTCATCTTGTTTAAGAGGAAATGGTTCCTTAAGTCAGTGAACCAGAGACATATTGTCACCCCAAAACGATCAATTGTTTAATTTCCTGGTGAACAAGTAAAGGTTTATATTATTCTTCTACCATGGCCTAGCCCTTTTGCTTGTTCGAACTATTAATGTTAGTATTGATTGTGAGGGATATTACGGACTTGTAAGCACACATGGGAAGCATTGGCTTCTTTCTTGCTGTATGCATTTCCTGAAGCTATGATGTAAGTTTGCAAATCTATTTTCTTCCGACAAGAGTTAGATTGTATAGAATCTATTTGCAAGAGTAATGATCTTCTTAGGCACAATTTAATTGTGAATGAATCCTGAACTTCACTGTATCATCTGACTTAGGGTCATTCTATCTGTTCTGCAATGTCCAACTTGTCTCTGAACTTGGTTAATAATCCCTCGTAGAAGACAGTTGGGAGTTTTTAAGGGCAGTCATTGTTAATAATAGCAGGTGCTATAAGCTGCAGTTGAGTGCACAATACCAACAACAATTCATGACTAATGAAGAGATGCCATCCTCGTTAACTGTTTACTTCAGAACCAAAGCAGTCAAAGTAACTAATGAATTGATTTGCATTTGATTTAATTCACAAAGATATAACTCTTATTTATTCGCTTTAATCAATTTTCAATCATAATTGCATGTCTCCATGGAAGGCAGTATACAGTCAGGCTAAATAGATAACCAATCTGAGCCATTTAAAATTAATTAAGCCTTGTAATCTCATAAATCGGACTTTGATTGTTTAAAATTCTATATTTTTTATTTTTTTAATTGATTAGTGAACTTGATGTTATAAATTTATTTATTTTATTTTTTAATAAAATTTATTGATGGCGCATGGATATGATTAACTTAGTCCATGACGAATTATCCTGTAATGGTTCGTCCCAAGCTTAGATAAAAGTGGAGAATTGTGTTAAATTATCAGTCACCATTAAACTATGGTAAACATTCAATGGATTTATTGTCTTAAATTATCAGTCACCATTAAACTATGGTAAACATTCAATGGATTCATTAAATTATGTTAATATTAGATTATTACTTGAAAGGAATACGTTGCAGGGTTCGATTATAACATCTCAGTAAAGATCATTACATTTCCAGAACTCGGATATAGTATAAAATATATAAACGTTCATGTTGCAAAGATCGATATATCTTCATGAGAACTTAAGTGTAGTGCTAAATAGTAAAAGTTTTCACATTATAGGTTGGATACGAATAAATATTATAGGAAAATTTATATTCTAAGATTTAAAATATGGAACATGGAAATACTCATTGCTAAAGTAATCAAGGTAGTAGATACGATAATTAGGAGAATAATTAATATAATGTTAAATAGTAAGAGTTTTCACACCATAGGTTAAATACTAACAAATATTATAGGAAAATTTATATTATGAGATTTGAAACATATAACATAGAAATACTCATTGATAAAGTAATTAAGGTAGTAGATAAAATTGGTAGGTGAGAAGATAAATATGATAGAGAATTCGGGTTTAAGTTATAGTATACAGGAAAGAGTAAAATAAAAAAATAAAATAATTTTTTTCATAGATATTTGTTAAAGGATGAAGTTGTAGGAGTAATTAGAAAGGGAGTAGCATTTTAGCTCTCAAAATAATAGTAACGAAAGAAACTATGAATGTAATTAATATATATACACCTCAAGTAGGATTAGATGAAGATACTATATCAAATTTTAGGATGACTTAGATGAAGTATTATAAAATATTCGTCAAATAAAATAATTTTAATAAGAGAGGATCTAAATAAGCATATCAGAATAAAAAATGAATAATATAAGAGGGTGCATAGGGTTATGATTTTGGAATAAGAAATGAAAAAAAGGAAAACTATATTGGATTTTGCGATAACATATGATGTTATATTAGCTAATATGTTTTTTAAGAAAAAATAAGAACAATTGATCACATTTAAAAGTAAAAATAATAAACCGTAAATTGACTTCTTATGATTAGGAAAAGGAATAAAAAATTTATAAAAATGGCAAGGTTTGTTGAGGCAATCTGTGGTCCGGAGTGACCATGAGTTTTGATGTTTGGGCAAAGGGTTTAAGTTAGGTTTACCCTTGTGTATTTGATGTGTATGTGAGTGTGCATGTTGTGCAGGTTACACATATTGACTTGGCCGGACGACCTCGGTACGGTGAAGGGTGGTATAGAGACAAGCTGGAGGCTTGTGTGCACCCGAGGGACCTTGGTAGAGTAGGGACGATGAGCTGAGGGGCGCGGACTTCGAGGCATGTGTGAAGGATGGCATGGAGGCAAGCTGGAGGCTTGCGTGCATCCCAGGGACGGGAGCCGAAGATGAAGAGGGCGTGAAGGCAATAGTCAAGGATGCTGGTGAGGAGTCAGTCGAGTCATGAGGGTACGAGTGCTATGTGATTGTACTCGGAAAATCCTAGGGTTCGAGTGCGGAGTGAAATGTACTCGGGAAGGGTAACCTTAGGTGTGTGAGTAGACCAGTCGACTGTCCTGGGAGGCAGTCGACTGATAAAACTCACAAAGAGTTTTCAGGCCTGGACCAGTCGACTGCCCCAGGAGCAGTCGACTGGTAACCTCGAAAACTAGCCGTTGGATTAGCCGTTGGCTAGCAATTAAGGCTAGACCAGTCGATTGGTAAATGGGCAGTCGACTAGTGGCAAGGGTTTCAGGTTGAGTTCTATTTAAGAGAACTCGGTTCAAGCTGAGAACTCTTGACGAAATAAGCTTGGTTAAGGCTTGTTACTAGTCTCTAGAGTCCAGATATTGTTGAGGTGCTGTGGCGAGGTTTCTCCACCCACAAGGAGCGACAAGGACTAGCCAGAGGTTATCTGGGGAGTGATCCACCGAAGGATTCTTGGATTAGTCACCCTTAGGGGTGGATGATAAGTGCTATTTTGTTGATTATTTTAATTGCTAAAATCCAAGTTTGACCCATATTTTACTTGCTTAATTGTGAATTTACCCTAGATTCTAGGACTGACTTTTATTTTGGACTTAATTGCAAATCTTTACATATTTGAAATGATTTGGCCACTAAATTTTTGATATATTTTTGTAGGCATGAAAGGATCATGGACCTAGGGCATATTGGGTCAAACTTGAGTCGGAAGTGGACCCGGATCGAGTTATCAAGCTTCGGATTAATCTGGATCGTCCGATTCAAAAGCGGCTAGATCTGAGCCATCTGGGACCATCTGAGGCGATCCGAGCTAGGGTTAGGGCTGATCAAGCACTCTGATCAAGATCTGAAGGTTTCATCCCAATCAGAGCTCATTCAACCGTTGGGTCAAGCTCAGAGGGCTCTAGACTGTCCATTCAAAGATTAGGTTGATCTGGACCATCCGTTGCAAATCTGGAGGATCCAAGCTACCACGAGGTAGATCCTGACCCTTGATCAACACCATCAAAGTTTGAGTCAAATCAGATGAAGATCAGCCGTTGGATTTTCTCAAAACGATCTTAGCCGTTCATTCCTTAGTACTTAATCAAATTTTCCCACAGTTCTCCCTTGTCGCGTCTCTGCCGCAAGCTTTCGTCTTCTTCGTGTGTTCTTCATTCCTTTCTTCAGTTTTTCTTCATCTAAGGGGCGAGACCCCTCAATTCTTCTATTAGATCGAGTGCTAGGTGATTGGGAAGGTTTCTTGGTAAAGTTCCAGCTCCGAATTGGCCAAAAACAGAGCCGAGGGAGGGTTTCCTCGGTTCTGCCATTGATTGCTTCGATCTTGGTTTTGTTCAATCCGTCATCCATCCGAGCTATCTGGAGGGGTTCCCTGGAGTGCTTGGTTCATCCCCACACTTTCCGCGCGATTGGACAAGGCGAGATTAAGGAAATCGCATGGGTTTTCAGCTTGGATCAGAGTGTGAGCTGGGTTGAATCGCAGAGGCTGTTTTCCATTGATTTGTTGAGCTTAGGGGTTCGAGGCCAGCCCTTGCGTGACGAACAAGGAGTACTTGAGCTAAGGGAGTGATTGAGGAGTAGTTTTGTTATTTAATTTCTGCTTTTAGTTGTAATTTTCATTCCTACAGCGTGCCATTTCATTTCTGAACATTGTATCAGCTGATTAGTTTTCTTGTATGGATCGTTTCTTTCTCAATTCGAGGCTCATCCTTGAGTGACAGCAAGCAGTTCTTGGGCTGAGATGAGAGATTGAGGCTTAGTTACTTAGTGTTTTTCGAATTGTTAGCTGTAATTTCATTTCTGCAGTTATTTCTATTTTTGAATTTCTCCATCAGTTGTTTTAGTTTCGGTTCAGGATTTATTCTGCTTTAATTAGTGGGTCAAATCTGTACTTTCATTAGTTAGACAGCTTGTTAGTTAATACTTCACTTAATTTCATTTGTTTTGCAATTTCAATCTGCGTATCAGATTGTTCAGTTCGTATCAGCCCTGTTCTGCAAAATTTTCAGTTTCATGTTTCAGAGTTTCGTGCCAAGTGAACATTAGCTTTTTTTTAAGTTTGTCTGAACTTAGATTAGAGACTCGAATCCAGCTTGCATCTACTTGTTTTCAGCTTGCATTTACTTGCATTTCTGCCGCACCTTTGCATCTGAGCTTGTCTTCATTGAGTTGATTCTGAATTGGTCAGCTCTTTTCTGTAGTTTTCCGTTTATCTCTTTTACAGCTAGCTTCTAGCATTTGATCTCACTTGCCTTGTTTGTTTGTTATGTATTTGAACTGTTCTACATTTCTGCACACTCACGATGCATCTCTGCGCAAGACTTAATTCTTGTGCAGGTTGTTATATGTATTTCTGAATTCCTGCACTTGTTCCAAATTTCTGCTTCCAATTCTAAATTCCTTTACTCATTCATGCAAAACACTTCACTAATCTCTTGCCTTCCTAATCTGAATTGATCAGCCAATCCGAATTGCCAGTTCACAGTTTAAGCACTTAGCATCAGTTTCATGTTGGCACGTTGGTTTTCCTTTTCTGCATGTCTAGGTTGCCTCAATTTCTGCATGTTAGTCTCCATTTCTGCAGTTTTCAGTTATCCTTTCTGAGTTTCTGAATGCCGAATGCATTCAGAAACATTACAGCCATTGCCTTCTGAAATTCTTGCACTTGATTTCAGCCATTGCCTTCTGTATTTGTTTATCATTTCTGCACATCCATTGTGTCTGAAACTCAGCTTCATGACCTGCATTTCAAGTTGTTAGTTCCTGTTTTTGTATCAAGCAAAGATTTATCAGGGATTGGTGTCACATGTACTCAGTGTTTAGTTAATTGCTGCACTTGATTTCAGGTTCCATCTGCATTTGATCGATTTCTGAATTTCTGCACACAATTTTTGCCTTCTTGCGTTTCAATTCTGCAACTTTGTATCAGCTGGAATTTTGGCACTGATTGGTGATAAGTTGAATGCAACTTTAAAGCGTACTAGTATGTTTAAAAGAGATTGTTTTTCCTCTAGTTTGTTTATGAACTTTAAATCTCAATTCTGCATATCAGCTTTAATAGCTTGCATTTTGAATCAAGCAAAGTTTCACATTGACTTCATATAGGTTTGGTTATGGATTGCTTAACAGTTGGTTGTTTGAATTTCAGTTTCTGAGATTAAACATGATCTTTAGTGTGTTCATTGCATTCGCTATTAGTTTCATGCTCCAAATCTGCAAACCTACCTTGGCTTGATTACGTTCGTAATCGGTTGAGTCTATAGATTGCCATTACTTTGTTTACGTTTGCTGGGTTAGGTTTCTTCCTTTTCTTTGTGCTTTTCCATTTCTATTTGAAACCCAATCCAATTCACATTCGAAACCCAAAATTCACAAACGACACATAAACTCGAGCTCGAATCAAACACACTCTCAACTAGCCCTAGGAAAAATACGACCTGTGGCCCCTTTACTATGTTTTCATACTTTGATTGCAAAAAGGGTTTCCAGCTTTTACAAATATCTAAATTTTGAGACCCACATTTGTGACACCTAGTTAGCGGGCATCAGTGGATAACAAGTAAATCGTTCTTATTAGCATTGTTTGTTTTCATTATTATTGTTTTCGCTTGCACAACTAACAACGTAGGTACAAGAATAATCGAAGATTTGCTATTCACCCCCTTGCAACCGGAATCGATCTAACAAGGTCATCCTTGGAGAAAACTTAACTACCCAATATATATTAGTAGTGTTGGATATACATCTCAATCTAATATAAATAGAAGAAAAATGTACACGACTTCTAGAATTAAATGGTGGAAGTTAAAGGATGAGCAACAAAACATATTTAAGGAGAAGTAGGAGTACAAGTATTAGACAAAATATACGATGACTATACAATATGGAATCAAATGGTATGAAAGTTAAAAATAGTAACAAAGAGTGTACTATTGGTGCCGGAAGCACCATATCAAACCTTATTTTGATATTGGTAAAGAGTTCAAAGTTAAGTATTTGTTTGTGATCTAATATGTTTCACTGAGTGATCAGGAAAGTCTTAGTGTAACTAGGAACTAAGTCCTGATCTGTAGGATTGGGCACAAAATCCTTGTCGAGGGCTGGGCACCGAAGACCTGGTGAGTAAAGTTGGGTACGAAGACCTGACCGAGGGTTGAGCACCGAAGACCTGGTGAGTAAAGCTGGGCATGAAGACCTGACTGAGGGTTGGGCACAAAGACCTGGTTCGGAAGACTGGGCATGAAGACCTGACCGGAGATTGGGCACCGAAGTCCTGATCCGGAAGATCGGGTAAAAGTCTTAGCCTAGCGAGGACAGCAGACAGAAGTAGGTGTCACACCCCGAGACCTAGGAGCCACTGATCCAATAGAAAATCGGACAGCACCTCCCATGTCCGGCGGACAATTTACATATACATACAATATATAAAGCATCACCACGCAGTTTAAATGAGCCTCAGGCCTCAAATCCAAACAGAATAACAATATATATGACAAAATAATCATAAATCCAAACCACGGACTTACCTGAGCTGCCAGGGGGCAGGAACGCAGCAAAATCACACACATAGTCCAACATAGGACATAAAGTACAATCCCATAACGAAAATCGCATACTACAAGTCCACGATAATCCAATGCAACGAAATAAAACATAACATAATCCGAGAATAGAAAGTAACACATAAAACCAGATCAGATGTCGTCACAAGCACGGGACTGGCAACTCGGACCCTTCTGGCAGATATCAACCTGAAATCAGGAAAATATGGCAACGGTGTGAGTCCAAATAAACTCAACGGATACTCAAACAGATATGCATAGTATGTTATAATAACAATAAGAGTCTATGCTGATACAGTCTCATATGAACAATAGGAAAGGGTATACTGAAGATACTGAATCAAGGTACATAAGAATCCATCTATCCTATAGAGAGGTGAAATAACTCCCTATGGACAAGTATAACATATAATCCAAAGTAAACAAGTCTCCAGTATATGCATGTCAATTAAGTGCAGAAATCAAATGTAGCAAACAATGCACGATGCAAAATATGCATATGATGTAATGATATGTGTCACCCCTGACACCAATCAGATCATCGCCCACCTGTCATAAATGGACGTCCGAAAGGGTAGAGCTATGATAACTGTACGCTGTTGGTGCAGTTTGCACTAACGGTCAAACTCGGGTGTTGATGTATGACAAAGTGGTTAAAGTTAGGGTTGTTGTTGGTATTTAACCTCTTTACTAAGTGTGCAGGGTTGAAAGACTTAGGACCAGACACTAGGCTGAAGTCCAGGATGGTTGAGTCCTGGCGGGAAGTCCAGTTGGGTCCGCGGGACCTGACAACTGGCTGAAGACCAAGTTGGTTGAGACTTGGCAGGAAGACCAAGGTGGTTGAGCCTTGGCAGGAAGTCCTGGTGGGTCAAGAAGTCAGGTAGAGCTGCACAAAGGGTAAGTGAGGTAAGTCACTGGAGGAGCGAACCAGTGAGGACGCGTTCCCCTTGAGGGAACATTAGGCGTCGGTTCGACCTAGGGCTCCATTTTGGAGACCCAAAGTCAGAACCAAGACAGCTAAGGCTGTTTTAACTAACTTATTATTTGCTGTTTTGGACTAACCCTGGATGCAGGACCGAAGGACTGTGTTTCTGCAGCTCAGAGAGCCTCAAAGGAGTGAGGCCGTAGCTGAGTAGGGCGCCCCGGATGTGTCGGGCGCCCCAGAGTCAACCCAAAGTCAGCAGAGAGGTAAACGCCCCGACAGCAGCGCAATTGGGGGCGCCCCGCGTGGGTCGGGCGCCCCGCATGTCGGGCGCCCCGCGTGTCTCGGGCGCCCACTGTGCCACGCAGAATCAGCTGCCGAAGCTCGCCCTCGCGAAGCCGAACGGAAGATAAAGTTTGACCGGTCAAGCGGGCGCCCCGCACTCTTCGGGCGCCCCGGTCAAACCCCATCCCGAAATGGAAGCGATCAGATGCGACCGAGCTGGGTGATGGATCGTACGCCACGTGGTAGGGCGCCCCGAGCATCCCGGGCGCCCCCAGGGCTATAAATAGAGCCCTCGACCAAGGCTTGAAGAACAACACTTCTTCCAAAGCTTTCAAGTTCTTCTACGCTCGCGCCTTGCTCCGGAAACGCCTCACTTTGAGCCGACGACGTCCTGCTGCCCCGAAAGAGTCGACCTACTCCGGACGTCGGTAAAAAGATTTTTTTATATATCTTATTACATTTAATTGATTGAAAGTGTGGGGTTGTCACACTTTCAATTCCTCTGTACTCGCTTACTCTATCGGTGCTTACCGGTAGAGAATACTAGTGGATTGCCCAACGGAAAGGTCCGAGGGACCTGGGCCTTCGAGTAGGAGTCGACGAAGGCTCCGAACGAAGTAAAACTCGTCTGTGTTAGTGTGTTTGTTTTTCGTTTCTTTCGTTTCCGCTGTGCACGCTTTTTAAAGCGCTTTGATTTTTGAAAAACGCACGTGATTCACCCCCCCTCTCACGTGCATCGATCCTACAAGTGGTATCAGAGCCTGGTACGCTCTGTATCGGTGCAACCACCATAAGAGCAGGGGGAAATCCAGTTTTTTTTGGTTTTTCGCTACACAAAGATCTAAATTAGGTATCATTGCCTACATTTGGGTTATCTTTTTCGTTCGTTTGATTTTACTTGAATCTGGTGCAACACCATTCAAGTTGCTTTTAGTTAGCTTATCATTTCCCGCACTACTAATCCAAGACCCAGTCTTGGGATATTTTTTCTACTTTTATTTCATGTGCACAGAAGTTAAATGGCCCAAGGTGAAGGCTATAGCACTGCTCGCCCTCCCCTCTTTAATGGGGAAGACTTTCCCTACTGGAAGAGAAGGATGGAGGTTTATCTGAAGACCGACATGGATCAGTGGTTTGCAATTCAAACAGGCTACACACCGCCAATGGATGAGGGAAATAATGCTCCACTGAGGCCCGACAGATGGAACTCAGAGATGAAGAAAAAGGCTCAGACCGAGTTCAAAGCTCAGAACACCCTCCAGTGCGGACTTACCAAAGAGGAGCTAAACAGAATTGGACCAACCGACTCGGCGAAGGAGCTATGGGACAAATTAACAGAATTACATGAAGGCACTTCTGATGCAAAGGTAACAAAGAGAGATCTATTATTGAATAAATTATTTAACATCAAAATGCAGGAAGGAGAATCAGCAAGTCAACTCCACGCCCGGATTAAGAACATATTGAATGGACTCCACATGATCGGGCACAAACAGGAGAACCGGGACATCATAAGGTACGCGTTAAATGCGTTCCCTAGAAACTCACTATGGGCATCTATTATAGATGCCTATAAAATTTCTAGGAACCTTTCAAAAATAAATCTGGATGAACTATTTTGTGAATTAGAGCTGCATGAGCAAACTAACGCCAAGGTCGAGAAAGGGCTAGCTTTATTTGCAGGTTCACCAAAGGAAGCCAAATCAAAGAGAAAAGTCCAAGAAGAACCTGAGATGAGTCAGGCTCTGATGAAGAAGAACAACTGGTGAACTTGGTAAGAAAAATGTTCACCAGAAGGAAGAACAAATTTTCAAAGAAAGATATTCAAAAGGTAATGAAGCCCTACAGCACTGAAGGTAAAAGCAAAATGATCTGCTTCGGCTGTAACAGAAAAGGGCACTTCAAACATGAATGCCCTTACAAGAAAGAGGACCAACCCACTAAGAACAAAAAGAAGAAGGCTCTTCAAGCCACGTGGGATGAAAGCTCGGACGATTCCGACGATGAACAACCAAAGAACGCAAGCTACCTCGCACTGATGGCAACCGGACCAGAATCGGACTCGGATCAAGACGAGGATTCCGAATACGAGTCGAGCCAAGAGATCGGACTATTTTCAGACGGCTCTACTAAGGTATATTTAGATTCAGTAAATGAAAAGTTCTTTAAAATTATTTCTGTCTTGAATAAAAAATTGCTTGCATCTGAATCTAGTAACGACCAGCTCCTTAAGGAAAATCAAGACCTTAAGGAGCAATTAATTAATACCGGAACATTAACTGAACAAACTCAAAATCAAAAATTAATTGAGCTTGAAACTGAAAACTTAACCCTAAAGGGTGAAGTCCTAAAACTTAAGGATCTACTAGCAACTTTCACAACCCGATCCAAGAACCTTGACCTTATTCTTGGATCACAAAAGGGCATGTACAACAAATCTAGGATAGGATATAAATCAAGATCGAACCAAAGATCTTTTATCTCCTTTATCCACCCCCGCAAAAATCAACGAAAAGCGTGGGTCCGGAAAGCTTATCTAACAAAGCAAGTAGGTCAGAATCAATTTTATGTCCCAAAAAGGGACATCCATTACATTGACCCTAGACACCCAGTCTACAATTTAGGGGGAGGCTCCAAACTAGTTGGAACCTTAAAATCAGCCTCTGCCCAGGTGGGCACTTAGGATTAGCTTCAAAGTTAATTTGAATCTTGTACTATTTAGTACCAAGGTTTTCAATGAGTAAGTTAAAAGTTCAACTTCTTTAAGCGGCTTTGCCTAGAAAATGGTTGTTGCTCCAATAAGGCTTCGGCCAAAGAAGACCACTGTGCCTCGCCATGGCCTGGAAGCCAATTATTGAAGTGTACTTTTAAATTACTACTTGTTAAACTTGGATCTAACACAAGGTCAAGTTAACTTTTCTAATCAAACTCAAAATCATCTCACAAAATCATAGGACTCCCTTGATTGATAACTTAGACCGAGTGAGATGAATAAGGATAACCAAATTTAAATTATTGATTGATAATTCAAATTCAAAAATTAAAATTAAAATTAAAATTAAAATTAAAATTAAAATTAAAATTCAAATTAAAATTCAAATTCAAATTCAAATTAAAATTAAAATTAAAATTAAAATTCAAATTAAAATTAAAATTAAAATTCAAATTCAAATTAAAATTAAAATTCAAATTAAAATTCAAATTAAAATTCAAATTAAAATTAAAATTAAATTAAAATTAAAATTAAAATTAAAATTAAAATTAAAATTAAAATTAAAATTCAAATTAAAATTAAAATTCAAATTAAAATTAAAATTAAAATTCAAATTCAAATTAAAATTAAAATTCAAATTAAAATTCAAATTCAAATTCAAATTAAAATTAAAATTAAAATTCAAATTAAAATTCAAATTCAAATTCAAAAATTAAAATTAAAATTCAAATTAAAATTCAATTTCAAAAATTAAAATTAAAATTCAAATTAAAATTCAATTTCAAAAATTAAGATTAAAATTAAAATTCAAATTAAAATTAAAATTAAAATTCAAATTAAAATTAAAATTAAAATTCAAATTAAAATTAAAATTAAAATTCAAATTAAAATTAAAATTAAAATTCAAATTCAAATTCAAAGTCAAACTTAACATAACTCAAATTTAAAATTCAAACTCAAGTGTTTAAATCTTTTTAGATTTTTTTCAAAAACTCAACCTAGGTCTAAACCGTTTACTTAACTGTAGGAGAATAAATGGATCATTGACAGTGGATGCTCCAGACACATGATTGGGGATCCCACCAAATTTACAGAACTCAAGTACAAAAGACTAGGGACCGTTGCTTTTGGAAACAACGGTAAACTTAAGGTAATTGGCCTAGGCAATATTGAACTTGAGTCTGATTTCATAATAACAAATGTATTACTTGTTGAAAATTTCAACTTCAATTTACTAAGCATTAGCCAATTATGTGACACTGGTTATAAGGTTAGGTTCCTATCCAATGAATGTCTGATCAAACACAATGACAACCCAAACATCACACTTAGAGGACTTAGGCACAATAATATTTATGAAATTAAGTTAACCTGTCCCTTAGAAAATTGCCTCTTAACTCATAAGGATGAGACTTGGCTCTGGCATAGAAGACTTTCACACACTCACTTCAGAAAACTACCTAAACTAAATGGTTTAGTTAGAGGCCTACCAAACTTATCTAACCTTGAGTCAACCTTATGTAATGCTTGTCAACAAGGAAAACAAACTAGGTCAACCCACAAACCAACTAATCAAACTCAAACCAAGTCAATTCTGGAATTAATTCACCTAGACCTATTTGACTCACATGGGGTTAAATCAATTAATGGTAACCTATACTGCCTAGTAATTATAGATGACTATTCAAGATTTACCTGGGTAAAATTCTTAAAAAATAAAGATGAAACGTTTGATATACTCACTCAATTTTGTAAATTAACAGAAAATGAAAAAGGGATTAAAATCAAAAGACTTAGGAGCGATAATGGCGGAGAATTCAAAAATCACAAATTTAATCAATTTTGTCTAGAAAATGGCTACCATCACGAATTCTCTTGCCCTAAAACACCTCAACAAAATGGAGTTGTAGAAAGAAAAAATAGAACACTTAGGTAAATTTACTTCTAAGGTTGAGGAAGGTATCTTTGTAGGTTATTCCCTTACCAGTAGAGCCTATAGAGTTTATAACAAAACTATCCTAAAAATTGAAGAAACTACAAATGTAAAATTTGATGAAAAATCTGACTCAAATAACTCTGATCAAACCATCTACCAACCAATTGACTTTTATAGATCCAGTACTGACCCTGATGAAAGGCAAATTGAGGACCAAAACGATGATCTAACTGAACCCACACCTGATACTGAACCTAACCAACCCAGAACTGTACGAGTTAGCTCAGCCCACCCAACTGATCAAATCTTAGGTGATCCAGAACTAAGGGTTCAGACTAGATCAGCTTTTAGGAACCTTAGTCAAATTGCCTTGATTTCAAAAATTGAACCCAAGTCTATAGAAGAGTCTTTACTTGACCCTGATTGGATCATAGCCATGCAGGAAGAGTTAGCCCAATTTGAACGTAGTCAAGTCTGGGACTTAGTACCTCTACCTAAAGGCAAGAAATTTATTGAAACGAAATGGGTCTTTAGGAATAAACTTAACGAACAAGGAGAAACAGTAAGGAATAAGGCTAGGCTAGTAGCTAAGGGGTTTAGCCAAGTAGAAGGTCTTGATTATGATGAAACCTATGCCCCTGTAGCCAGACTTGAATCCATTAGAATGCTCTTAAGTTATGCAGCCCATAAGGGATTTAAGCTTTATCAAATGGATGTTAAGTCAGCCTTCCTAAATGGCCTAATTAAAGAAGAGGTTTATGTAGGTCAACCCCCTGGTTTTGAAAGCTTAGAACACCCTGACTATGTCTTTAGACTTAAGAAAGCCTTATATGGACTTAAGCAAGCACCTAGGGCCTGGTATGAAAGACTGTCTAACTACTTAGTTTCTAAAGGCTTTAACCAAGGCAAAATTGACCCAACACTATTTGTTAAAACTCTAAAAACTGATATTTTTATAGCTCAAGTATATGTAGATGATATAGTATTTGGCTCAACTAACTCAAACTTTTTACAAGATTTTATAACGGTAATGGAAAATGAATTTGAAATGAGTTTAGTAGGTCAATTAACTTTCTTTTTAGGGTTACAAATAAAACAGACTAGTGAGGGTACTTTTGTCTATCAACAAAAATACACTAAAGAATTACTTAGAAAATTTGGAATGGATAGTGCTAAAGAAATTAAGACACCTATGGCTACCAATCAAACTATAGATAGTGACACAAATGGTAAACCTGTTGACCTTAAGTATTATAGAAGTGCTATAGGTAGCTTACTTTATCTAACTGCAAGTCGACCTGATATTCTCTTTGCAGTTAGTATGTGTGCTAGGTATCAAACATGTGCTAAAGAATCACATCTAACCCTAGTTAAAAGGATATTTAGGTATCTCAAAGGGACAAAAAGTTTAGGAATTTGGTACCCTAGAACAGCCCAGTTTGAACTTATTGGATTTTCTGACTCAGATTATGCTGGCTGTAAGTTAGACAGAAAAAGTACCAGTGGTGGATGCCAACTTCTAGGACCCTCACTAGTTAGTTGGTTCAGTAGAAAACAACATTGTGTTGCCCTATCCACCACTGAAGCTGAATACATAGCAATGGGTGAATGTGTAGCCCAACTACTCTGGATGATGCATACCTTAAAAGATTTTAACTTAGATTTTAAGAAAGTCAAAATTTTTATAGATAATCTAAGTTCAATCAATTTAACCAAAAACCCAATCCACCACTCTAGGACCAAACATATAGAAATCAAACACCATTTTGTCAGAGATCATGTAAATAAAGGAGAAATTGAACTTAACCATGTTGAATCTAAGTCTAATCTAGCTGATATATTTACCAAACCACTTCCTGAATCTGAATTTAGCAACTTAAGAAGGTTAATAGGAATGTGTGTTATAGACTAGGACTGACCTGATAAGTTTAAGTTGAATTTTGATTTTAAAAACATGGATTATTTTTCAAAAGTTTATTGCTTTTCAAAATTAAATTTAAACACGGACTTTTCAAACTTGATTTTCAAGAACTTTATTATATTTAAAAATTTGATTTTCAAAAATGGCAGACTTAGCCTAAGCTTGACCCCTAGAATTGCATGAACCTATAGTTTTAGGTAGCCGCATCTCACAAAACACATTAAGATTAACTTGTTTGTGTTTGCGAAAACATAGAACGGTTGTGAGATGCATAGGACTCTGCCTGGACTTCCGAATGCTTAAGTCAGTGCATCACAGTAAGTCTGGGCGTAAAATACCAACATTACAGTGATCAAGTCAAGTAGTCTTGCACTAAAATCTGAGCTAGACATTATTACCTGACTTGACTAACCCTGTGAACACTACTATCATCTAGATAGTTAGTCAGTAACTAGAGTTAGACACATGAAAAGAGACCACAATCATTATTTGGTCCAGGGGGAGCTGAGGTCAAAATACTTTTTCAAAATATCATGTTTGACAAAACACCTTGAAAATTTTGATAAAAGTTGATAAAGATTGAGAGGGAATTCCAACTAATCCCTTAAAACATTTTTTATTAAGATTGATAGTTTGAAAAATTTTTATGAGCTAAGTAAATAGATTTAAGACTTGTTTATTTCTAACACTTAGCCTATATTTCTACTCCCTTACACTTAATATACGTATGTTTTTTTTTGATGAATGACAAAGGGGGAGAGTAGGGTTAAAGCTTAGAAAATTCTATTTGCTACTTAATTTTGCACCATGTACTCTGCTAGTTTTTTCTCTAACTTTAACCTAGGTTGTCATTACATCAAAAAGGGGGAGATTGTTGGTGCAGTTTGCACTAACGGTCAAACTCGGGTGTTGATGTATGACAAAGTGGTTAAAGTTAGGGTTGTTGTTGGTATTTAACCTCTTTACTAAGTGTGCAGGGTTGATAGACTTAGGACCAGACACCAGGCTGAAGTCCAGGATGGTTGAGTCCTGGCGGGAAGTCCAGTTGGGTCCGCGGGACCTGACAACTGGCTGAAGACCAAGTTGGTTGAGACTTGGCAGGAAGACCAAGGTGGTTGAGCCTTGGCAGGAAGTCCTGGTGGGTCAAGAAGTCAGGTAGAGCTGCACAAAGGGTAAGTGAGGTAAGTCACTGGAGGAGCGAACCAGTGAGGACGCGTTCCCCTTGAGGGAACATTAGGCGTCAGTTCGACCTAGGGCTCCATTTTGGAGACCCAAAGTCAGAACCAAGACAGCTAAGACTGTTTTAACTAACTTATTATTTGCTGTTTTGGACTAACCCTGGATGCAGGACCGAAGGACTGTGTTTCTGCAGCTCAGAGAGCCTCAAAGGAGTGAGGCCGTAGCTGAGTAGGGCGCCCCGGATGTGTCGGGCGCCCCAGAGTCAACCCAAAGTCAGCAGAGAGGTAAACGCCCCGACAGCAGCGCAATTGGGGGCGCCCCGCGTGGGTCGGGCGCCCCGCATGTCGGGCGCCCCGCGTGTCTCGGGCGCCCACTGTGCCACGCAGAATCAGCTGCCGAAGCTCGCCCTCGCGAAGCCGAACGGAAGATAAAGTTTGACCGGTCAAGCGGGCGCCCCGCACTCTTCGGGCGCCCCGGTCAAACCCCATCCCGAAATGGAAGCGATCAGATGCGACCGAGCTGGGGTGATGGATCGTACGCCACGTGGTAGGGCGCCCCGAGCATCCCGGGCGCCCCCAGGGCTATAAATAGAGCCCTCGACCAAGGCTTGAAGAACAACACTTCTTCCAAAGCTTTCAAGTTCTTCTACGCTCGCGCCTTGCTCCGGAAACGCCTCACTTTGAGCCGACGACGTCCTGCTGCCCCGAAAGAGTCGACCTACTCCGGACGTCGGTAAAAAGATTTTTTTATATATCTTATTACATTTAATTGATTGAAAGTGTGGGGTTGTCACACTTTCAATTCCTCTGTACTCGCTTACTCTATCGGTGCTTACCGGTAGAGAATACTAGTGGATTGCCCAACGGAAAGGTCCGAGGGACCTGGGCCTTCGAGTAGGAGTCGACGAAGGCTCCGAACGAAGTAAAACTCGTCTGTGTTAGTGTGTTTGTTTTTCGTTTCTTTCGTTTCCGCTGTGCACGCTTTTTAAAGCGCTTTGATTTTTGAAAAACGCACGTGATTCACCCCCCCTCTCACGTGCATCGATCCTACATACGCACCCTGCTATCACTGCTCCTGAGTGACCGTGCGGACAGGATGCTGGCGGAGGTCACTCTCCTATCGCAAGCAATGGGGGAGTCTAGCTCTCATCTTCTCGTGTCTCAGGACGAGAAGGGATCCCTGGCTGCTACCACGCACCAGAACCACCCTCCAAATAGTGATCGTGCGGAGCAATACAGGGCAAATGCACACACCCTATGGTAGCCACTACCCTTGAGTGGATGTGTGTGTATATCCTCATGTAACTGACAATGGACTCAGACTACATAGGAGCCGATGATCGTCAACATGCAACAATGCAATGATGGTGCATGACCCAAACACATACAACACCCACCAAGTCCTCAACTAACACCTCAGTGTGCTAGGTATAGGTATGAATTCTATATCATGGGATACAAGTAACCTACTAGGTATACTGACAAAATAACCAATGATCCATCAATGTCAAATGCAAGGGAGCATATCACTACATCTATGCACAAATATATATACACGTAACCACTACTGAGACTGTATGAAGCTAAAAGGGAGGTAATCTCAAAGATATGCAACAGATATCAAATACATGTATACTAAGGCAGATATAGCATATAAACTTACTGTTATCTATAACAAACCATGCATAGCAATATGACAATATCTAAAAGATAAGTCAAGGGTACCGCCTCAATCGTACGACGCTCGTATCAGAAAGAACCACCCGTCCGTTAATCAGCGATAATAAATCCAATCAATGCCCTGTATCAAAGGCATATTGTTTAGCTACAACATTATGAAATTTATAGTTATACGAACTGTATCAAATAATTAGGATCTTTCTAATTATTATCGTTTCATCTAATTAACTATAATTAGATGATTAACCCTTAATTATTTCAAATTACCCCTGATTAGATTCCAATTAGGTTTTGGAATCCGAATTTACCAAGTTAACTCATTAGGTTTAAATTCCAAATAAAACCTAACCCGTTCACTCTTCAAACTATCCAAATGCTTCGTCTCCAAATGGAGCTCATGGCAAGCACACCCAAGTTGTTGCCAATTGTTTCACTTATCCTAAACAGGATTCCCACCACAACCATCCTTTTAATTAAAATACAAACTAACCCTATAAATCAGGTTAGGGTTGATACATGCCCAAACATGATCAGTGGTTGAAACTGACACTTAAATAACTTGACTCGTACCTCAGCTAATCACTGACGATGCCCCACAGTTCCGACGATCAGCAAGGAACCGCAAGTCTACAATTCCCTGTCAACAGGAGATCAAACCAGCGGTTAAAACTCCAATCAAACTTACAATCAAACCTAATATGATGGCTTCACCTATCTAATCCCAATCCGGAATCCATCCAAGTCTAAACCTAGATGGTGATCCTTACCTGAGATTCGCGGCCTTAAATAGCAGCGATCCGAAAGCGCAAACAGGGATCCTCAAAAGCAAACAAGAAATCTCAGGTTTTCGGCTCGCAAACCCTCCTCCAACAGCCCAGCGTCGCCCTTCGTCCGTGGTTGTGGAAACGCAAGGAGTAGCCGTCGGCTAGGCCTCGACTTCGAGTAGGGCTCGAGAAGGCAAAGGGGAAAGAAGAATCGGGGTGGAGTGGCTTCAACCGCGGCTAGGGCACGCGTGAAGGGAAGAAGACTGTCGGGCGTGGCAGCGGCTAGGGCAAGCGAAGAAGAGGGATTCACCGGCGACTAGGTCACGCGAAGGGGAGAGGAAGAGAAGGAGTGGGTCGACGTGCTTCGGCGACGGCTAGGGCACGAGGGGAGGAGTCTGCGGCTAGGGGGGTTGCGGCCGAGAGCTTTAAACAAAAAGGGGGGCCTTTTTGTAGAAAGACCCTTCACATTCCTCAATTTCACATTAAACTCTTAGGGTTAATGTTTTAACCATTTAACCCTCTCTTTTATTATAATCCCTAACTCTGCCCATATAATTTTCAAAAAATTTTATTCTACCGGTTTTTAATTGGCTGTATTTAACAGTAGGGGCAGGTTGATATATGGACGTCGCAATATCCAAAGTCATCGGAGTTTGAGCAAAAGTCCAACCGGAGGTGCCAGTTGGCAACAGGTAACTTCTCTAGAGTGGAGTAGGTGAGGACACGTTCCTCGAAAGAGAGAACAGTAGGTGTCGGTCCGACCTAGGGTTTTTGTTGAAACTTGAAAGTCAGGATCGGACAGTACTAGCTATCTTGCATGCATTTTCCTTTACATATTATTGTTGGACTAACCCTGTGTTGCAGCTAAGCAAACCAGCGACTGGCGGCACTCAGGTGCCCGAGAACATAGGCGCTCAAGAGGGACTCAGGCTCCCGTGCACCTGTGACTCAGCCAAGGTTCGGCTAAGTTAGCGCATGTTGAGTGGAGGCTCCACGCTAGCAACATAGGCGCCCGAGAGCAGTCAGGTGCCTGAGTGAGAATAAATCTTGGACCAAGCAGAGTAAGGCTGCGGCTGGATCGAAGCAACATGGGTCCCCATATATGCGTATGGTCGCCCGTATGACCCTATAAAAGGGTTATACCACCAAAGACTCAGAATCAACTTTCTACATTATTGTGCTCTCGTGTGCTGCGCCGAAATGGTTCAACAACGTCGAAACACCGCTCCAACAAAGACGCACTTCAGTTCTTCTTACTCTTTATTATTGGTATACTTTGTATTTACTCTTACTTGCATTGTACTTGAAATTTGTGCTACATCTTTACGAATTATAGAATTGCCGAAAGTAAACGGTTAAGGACCGTAAGCTTTGGAGTAGGAGCCGTCACAAGACTCCGAACTAAGTAAAAATAAATGTGTTATCGCTTTTTTTTTTCCGTTGCGTACTCACTTACTTTTACAAATCCGAAGAGTTTTTTGAATGTAATATTCACCCCCTCTATCGATGGTACCAATCCTACATGTACTCGGTGAGTCAAGGGGGTATGCACTACCAAGGAATCTTGATGGTAGAATGAGAAAGTATAAGAAAAAGTGAAAAAAATGGACAACCTATAAGGAATTATATATTTGTAAAACGAGGAAAACTCAAAAAATTATACAATAGCCAAGTAAAAGGGTAAGAAAGCAGTCAATGAAGAAAAAAAACTTTTGAATGGTTATATTGAAAATTGGATACAAAACAAGAGGAGAGAGACATTTATAGAATAACTAAAGTGAGAGAGAAAAGACAAGAGATCTAATTCAAATAAAATGTAATAAAGATGAATGTAATATAATACTAGTAACTAATGGAGAAATTAAAGAGCAGCTTAATAGATATTTTCATCAACATTTTACTAAAGATTTAGGCGACCAACTTAACTTTGATAATTTAAGTAGGTTAAATGAATATAAAAATTTAAATTTTTATATTAAAATTCAAAATTTAAAGTAGAACAAGTTTTAAATGGGATATAAAGTAGAAAAGTCGTTGGACCAGATGATATTCTGATAGATGTATAGAAGTGCTTAGGGAAATAATATATTGAATAACTTACAAAATTATTTAACATTATATTGAAAACAAAAAAAAGTCTGATAAATGGAGGACAAGTATTCTAGTTTTCTTATATAAGAGCAAAGGAGACGTACACAATTATGCAAACTATAGAGGTATTAAATTAATGAGTCATACCATTAAACTTTGGAAAAAAAAATAATAGAAAAAGATTAAGAAAAGAGATTATGGTGACCAAAAATCAATTTGGGTTTATACTTGGAAGGTTGACAATAAAAGCTATACATCTTCTCAAGTAACTAATTGAAAAGTATCGGGAGTAAAAACAAAATCTATACATGATATTTATTGACTTAGAAAAAACTTTTGATACAGTCTCATAAGAAATTATATGGAGAATTTTAGAAAAGAGACATTAGCGTAATATATATTGAACTAAATATAGATATATATAAGAATATAACGACCAGAGTAAAGACTTCAGGTGGATCAACTGAAACATTTTCAATAAAGATAGAGTTATATTAAAGATCAACTCTATGTGTCTATTTTTTTACACTAATTATAATGTGGTGTATTGTTTGTAGATGATATTATTTTGGTAGATGAGACACGTGAAGTAGTAAATGCTAAACTAGAATCTTGACAGGAAATAGTAGAAGTGAAAGGTTTTATAGTTAATAGAGTAAAAATAGAATATAGAAAATTTATGTTTAGCAATATTAGATATAATGAGATAATTGTTAAGATAAGAAATGACGAGTTATCTAAAACTGAGAGTTTGTAGTATTTAGGATCATTTTTACAAAATACCGAAGGGATTGAGAGAGAACCTTACATAGAATATAAACAGAATGATTGAAATGGAGGAGGTCATCGAGTGTTTATATGATTGTAAAGTACCTTTAAAACTTAAAGAGAAGATCTACAAAACGACGATTAGACCTGTTATACTATATGATGTTAATATTAGGCTATGACTCGAGCACATAAACATAATATGAGAGTTATAGAGATGAGGATGTTAAAGTAGACGTGTCGACGTACAAGGATAGTCGAAATAAGAAATGAGAATATTAATAGAGAGAGTCAGAGTTATATCTATTAAGGAAGAACTTCGAGAGACATATTAAAGATGATACACATATATACTTATACGACCAATAATTTCTTCGATTAGGAGATGTAAAATTATGATAAATATACACATCAAATGACGACGAAGAAGACCAAAAAGACTTAGTTAGTAATAATAAAATAAGATAAATTTATTTAAGTATAATGATAATATAGTAGGAAATAAAATTTCATGTTGTAGAAAAATTTATATAGTCGATTTTATTTAATGAGAAAAAATTTAATTGTTGTATCATGGATATGATTCACTAGCTATGTTAGATAGCCGATTCATGAATATTATTTATTAATATTTCATATTTTTGATTTAAAAATATTAACCAACTGAATACTTTTAAAGTTTATTTATTTATACTGAATTGATCTTTGCATATTGAACATGAAATTTGTTCTATTACCGTTTTGATTTATTTATAATATCCACCTTTATTGACAATAAAAGCATTGGATGAGCAATTTAGTAACTACAAAAAAACACTCGATTTTGCGATGAAATTTGTGACAAATAGTCGTCCCAGAATCATGTCGTAAATTTTGCGACAAATTCATTTTTCATCGCAAAATTTGTGACAAATTCAATTTTCACCGTAAAATTTGTCGCAACATTTTTCAAAATTTGTCGCAATTTTTGCGATGAATATAAAATTTGTTGCAGAATCTGCAACAAATTGAGAAATTCATCACAAATTATGCGATAAATTATGAAATTTGTCGCAAATTTTGTAACAAATTTTCAAATTTGTCGCAAAAAAATACAACGTTTATGATATTTGTCGCAGAATTTGCGATAAATTTTAAAATTTATCTCAGATTATTTCCGACGAATAAAAAATTTGACGCAGATTTTGCGATGAATAACTGAATTTGTCGCAGATTTTCTGGGATGAAATCATAAATTTGTTTGCAAAAACTATGATAAATTTTTTATTCGTCGCAAAACATCTTCAACAAATTTGAAAATTCGTAACAAATTCTATGGCAAATATAATAATTTGTCGCGGAATTTGTGACAAATTTATAAATTCATCGCCGTGAGAATCAAATAGGTCCTGGTGTTGGAGCTCAAGTACAGATTGGGTTAGGTCAGGCTGGGAAAGTTTGTGGGTAGACTTGGTCTGTTTACCCTGTTGACATGGATCACACACTGAATTTTCAAGATGCCTAAGTTTGGGTATACCCTTTTCAAGTCCTTTTTGGCTGAGTTTGGAGATTAGCTTTAGGTTGGCATGTCCTAATCTCCTATGCCAGAGTTTAGTTTCTTCTACTTAGGTTAGATAACACTTAAGTAAGGTAGGTAGGTTTATGGCATAGATGTTATTTTTCTTAAGTCCTTTTAGGGTAACCTTTGAGTCTTGTAAATTTTTAATTAGGCAGTTTTGGTTGGTAAAAGTGACTATGTATCCAGTATCACAGAGCTCACTAATACTGAGTAAATTAAATTTAAAACTGTCAACCAAAAGGACCTTTTTGATAGTAAAGTCGGATCTTAGTTCAATATTACCTGAACCGATTACCTTAAGTGTAGCGTTGTTGCCAAATGCCACTGTTCCTAGGCATTTGTATTTTAGTTTGGTGAACTTTGACTCGTCTTTAGTCATATGTCTGGAGCACCCACTATCCAATATCTACTGATCCAAATCTTTATGTTCCTACATATAAAGTGGCTTAGTTTAGATCCAGTTTAGTAGAAGTACAGGATAGGTTGTTCAAGTTTACTTGCCTAATCTGTCTCACCAACTTTAAGTGATCAAGTATGTTAAACCTATTGTTGATTTTGTGAGACAGAGTTCAGTCTAACAAGTTTGATTTGATTAGTTGTAAAAAAAAATTTGAAAAAGACTGAGAAAAGTTTGAAAACAAATTTTGAAAAAGAATTTTTTGAAAATGATTAAGAAAAATTTGAAAATGAATTTTTGAAATAGATAAAGATAAATTTGAAAAAGAATTTTTGTGATGAGAAAAAAATTAACAAGATTTGGATTGATCTAACTTTTATTCATCCTAACCATCTCACCCATTTCTAAGTGACAAAACAGAGATCCTTAATTATTTTGTAAGATGCTTTCAATTTTATCTTGAAAATTAGGTTCAGTCTATGATATGATTGAACCTTGAGTTAGATTCAAATTTAAGAATTAATAATTTAAAAATAAATTTTAATATTTGGCTTCTAGGTCTCGGCGAGGCACAGGGGTCTTCTTTGGCCTTAGCTTTATTGGATCAACAACCCGTTCCTAGACAAAGCTGCATAAAGAAATAGCATTTTTAAATTTCTCATTCAAAAACCTTGGTCTAGCTAGTCGAGGATGTGGTGAGGTAGCTTCGGCTAGTTCCACCGGACTAAGAAGACCAAATAGGATACGCCTCCCCCTACTTGACTTCCTAGACGACTTTCTTAACGTACTATCAGTTCGCCCCACCCTAATATTAGGTTGTGCAAGTTTCAATCTGATCTAGCCCTTAACTAACCATTTCTAATTCTAAGCATGATAATTTACAAAAAAAAAAATCATTAAGGAAGGTATTCAATCAAAAACTATTTAACCACATAAATAGTTTTATTAGCTTGCCCAGAATCATATCCTCGATATGGTCTATCTAAGTAATATATATGATCCTTGGGAATCCAATATTGATTTGGTCTGGCTTGATTAGTCAAGTTTAGTTTGGGGACCTATGCTTGGACTCGGGTGCTAGGGCGGTTAATTACTGAGTAGTAGGACCTAACTCGTGAATTAGATTTAAATCCAATTCCAGATCGATTTAGAACCGATTTTTGTTTTTCAAGAATCATATCAAGATTCTTGGAACCCAAGATAAATTGTTCCAAATTTGCTCTGAGTTCTTTGACTTGAGCCTTCAGGGAGGAATTCTCTTCCTCAAGTCCTTGGACTTAATTTGAGGTTTCTTCCTGAACTTGCTTAGTCAAAGGACTTGAGCTGGTCTCTTCCTTAAGGAGTTTTACCACCTCTCGGAGAGACCTAACCCGATCATTAGACTTAGTCAGTTTGCGAGATAAGTAGGAAATTAACTAGTAAAGATCCGGTTCGGAAAAACCCATTACCTTAAGTCAGCCTGTTTCCAACAGTGAGACAGTTCCGTGCTCACTTTCTTCATCCGATTCGGAGTCGATGTCGATCTCATCTTTAGCCGTTAAAGCGAGGAGGTTGGAGTGCGTTGGTTCATCCTCGTCCGATTCCGAAGACAACTCGTCCCAGGTTGCTTGCAATGCCTTCTTCATCCGTTGCTTCTTTGTCTCCTTTGCGTTTGGGCACTCGGACTTGAAGTGTCTCTTCTTTCCACACCCATAACAAGTGATATCCGCCTTGTTATTTGGTTTAGCCGCATCATCCTTTGGCTATCTCATTTTCTTATTCTTTTGGCCTTCGAGCTCTGAACAACTTTCAGACGACATTCACAAGCTCCGCCAGCTCTTCCTCTTCAGATTCTGAGTCAGAATCCGGTTCCGGTGTCTTATTCTTGATTTTTCCTATAATCAAAGCCACACCTTTCTCTATAAGGGAACCATTAATCTGGTCATGTAACTCGAATTCAGAAAATAACTCATCTAATTTTATTTTCGAAAGGTCCTTAGAAACATTGTAGGTATCAACCATAGATGCCCAGAACGAGTTTCTAGGGAATGAATTTAACATATACCTTATTAGATCTCTGTTCTCGATCGTGTGCCTGATGATGTGGAGTCCGTTCATAATTTCTTGAATTCAAGCGTGCAATTGGGAAGCAGTTTCTCTGTCCTGCATTTTTAGATTATATAACTTATTCAACAATAGATCGCAATGGCTCACCTTAGTGTCGAAGGTTCTTTCGTGGAGTTCTATGAGTTTGTTCCAGAGTTCTGCACTGTTGAAGGGTCCGACTCGGTTAAGCTCCTCCTTGGTATGTCCACATTAGAGGGTCTGAGTCACCTTTACGTCAGCTTCGATTCTTTTCTTGGCAGTGACATCCCATTTGTCGTAGTTCAGTACCGCCCCTTGTTCGTCTCTTGGATGGTTAAATCCAGTTTGAATTATTATCCACATGTCCACCTGAGTTTTCAGGTGGACTTCCATCCGGCTCTTCCAATACTTGAAGTCTTCCCTAGAGAAGAGATGTGGGCGAGCAGTACTGTAGCCCTCTTGCAAGGCCATAAGAATAGTAGAGAGAAATCCGAACTTGCAAATACAAAAATAACAGAATGTACCAAGACTTTTGTTTTGGATTAACAATATGGGAAAAAAATGTGAATGAAGTGAACTAAAAAAAATGGCAAGATTATCCTTTAACAAAAAAACTACGAAAAATACGAAAAGTGCTCAAGCGGTGACTTCACTAAAATTGAGCAGCCCCCGCTCTGATACCAATTGTAGGATCGAGATTGAGCGATAGAGGAGGGGGGCGGGTGAATATCACTTAAAAAAAGACCATTGGATTTAACGCTTGAATAAAGTAAGCAAAGTACACAGCGGAAGTTTTGAGAGTAAGCATAGACGTTAGAGAGAGAGAGAGAAAGCAGCGGAAACAAGAAACAAAATAAGATCGCTAACTCCGGTTGGTTTTACTTGCTTCGGAGTCATGACCGGCTCCTACTACAAGCCGACTAGTAAGCTGGACAGAAAAAATTAGCCGTTGGGCTAGCCGTTGGCTACCCAATTGGGTGGGACCAGTCGACTGCCCTAGGGGCAGTCGACTGGTATCGGGCTGGACAGCTTTTGGAGTTGTCCTTTACTCTATTTAAAGGGTTACTTTTGGGCAAGTGAAAGGTACAATTCTTGAGGGTATCATTGTGCTGTTTGTGCTCAAAGTCTCCAGCTCTTCCTCTCAATCTTAATTCTATCTTGTAAAGAGGAAGAGGGCAACCTTGTGAAGGTTTTCTCTGAAAGATCGATGTGAGGCGTGCAGAGGGGGGTGAATGCACTTTCGCGGATCATTTGATCTCTACACAGATGTTAGCGCAGCGGAAATAATATGCAAAGACAATAACAATGCTAACAAAAATTCTTTTACTTGGTATCCACCCAGATGGGTGACTAATCCAAGGATCCACGCCGCGAGCACCACTTTTCACTATCGAAAAGTCTCTTTGAGGTGGAGAAACCTTTACAGCAAAAGCTTCCTCTTTACAGATGTAGAAAAATGATGGAGGAAGCAAAAAGTCACTCTACAATTTGGCAGCACTTCGTTACTGTACGGAACTGTACCTACATGTGTAACGAGGAGCTCCTTTTATAGGTGAAAAGGACAGATTCGCAGTCTGTCCAGACACGCACCAGTCGACTGCCCCTAGGGCAGTTGACTGGCTTGGCATTAAATGCCGGCCAACGGCTAGCCAACGGCTAGCAAACAGCTAGCCAACAGCTAGTTTTGAGGTATACCAGTCGACTGCCCCAAGGCCAGTCGACTGGTCCGAAGCTGCGAACTCTCTGTGGGTTTTAGCAGTCGGCTGCCTTCGGGCCAGTCGACTGCCCTGCCTCCCAGCTCAGCTCCAGCCACTCCAAACCTTCTCCTTCGTGTGTGCCTTCAGGTCTGCTCCCTTGGCTCGCCCCTTGAAGTCCTCTTCCTCTGGCTATCGTCCCTCGGATGCGCACGCAAGCCTTCCCTTGGATTGCCTCCATGCCACCCTTCACGTGTGCCCTTTGAAGTCCACTTCCCGGCTTGCCCTTGGAGCTCTCCTCCCTCGGCTCTCGTCCCTCGGATAGGTCCACCAAGTGTGATTCTTCAAGTCCTGCAAACTCAATCACATAAATCAAATACAACATAACACTCTAACTTTAAACCTATTCGCCCACTCATCAAAACCATGATCTTCCAATCATTCAAGGGCCGATTGCCTCAACAATCTCCCCCTTTTTGATGTGTGGCAATATGTTTAAGTTAGAGATAAATAACAGCAATAGCAATAGCAAAGGATAGCAATTGAAACATTATGAGACATAATAACCCTAAGAGGTAACCTTCCCCTTAACCTATGTCCTCTCCATAGTTTCAATTCTAATCATATTCCAAGTTAAGTTTCCACTTAACAACGTCAATAGGAATGTAAGACATATCCGAACCTAAGAGGTACCTCCCCCTTAATCCATGTCTTTTCTCCAAATTTTAACCTTTCAAGGTCTAAGTTAGACAAAATACCTAAAATCATCCATTTTAAGTCAAAATTCTAACTTAAACCGCCCATTCTCCCCCTTTGACACCATCAAAATGATTGCCTCAAGCAACCAAACCCTAGGGTATCAAATGCGAGGATTATTGAATTCTGAATTTTCTCACAACAGCTGAAAATAGCTGTGCCAGTCGACTGCCCATAGGGCAGTCGACTGATACGCCATCAGTCTGAAATTTCAGCTTTTCTGTCGAATTTCAGAAACTCCCAGAAAATTCCAGAAAATTCCAAAAATTGGAAAATTTTGCATACATGTTTGAAATGTTATACTCTATCAGGGAAAAATATTAAACCATATAAAATTTCAAACATGCACGTCTTTTGATAAAAACCCAAAAGTTTTGAAAAACACTACATTTTGTATCAACTATTGAAACCAATTTTGCAAATATATGACTTTTAAAAGCATGACACAGTATGTAAAACATAAAATGGTTTTCAAAGTTTTAAAATGTCCAACTCTGATCTTTGGCAAAGTGTCCATTGATTAAACACTTGCCTCCCCCATAGTTGGTCTAGATTTGATATTTTGATACTTTTAGTGGTTTAACAATGTGCCACAAGCACAAGTGAGCCAAATGTATCACCCTAATGAATCAAGCACCCTTTTTCAAAGCTAATGTGTCCAAGTTCATTCTATACTTCCACAAAACACATTCCAAGGCCTCTTCTTAAGGATGTAAACTCCGATTCGGGAAGAGGCTTTGTAAAGATGTCGGCTAGGTTCGACTTTGATTCAACATAGTGTAATTCTATGTCTCCCCTTGCCACATGGTCTCTAATGAAATGATGTTTCACTTCAATGTGTTTTGTTCTAGAATGGTGAACCGGATTTTTAGTTAGGTTGATCATGCTTACATTATCACACAAGACTTTGACCTTGGTGTAATGTAGCTCATAGTCCTCTAAGGTGTGCATGATCCAAAGGAGTTGGGAAACACATCCACCCATTGCCACATATTCTGCTTCCGTTGTTGATAGGGCAACGCATGGTTGTTTCCATTTTCACATTAGTTCCTATGGGTGTGGATGCTTCCTTAGCATGTTCTAAACCAAATTTCTTTAGCATCTCTTTAGCATATTTGATTTGAAATACATGTGTACCTTCATTAGTTTGCTTAACTTGAAGGCCTAAGAAAAAGGTTAACTCTCCTACAAGACTCATCTTAAATTCATCTTCCATACACTTGATGAATTCTTGTAGGAAGTCATTATTTGTTGACCCAAAAATGATATCGTCTACATAGACTTGGGCAATAAATATGTCCTTATCCTTAGATTTTAGGAACAATGTAGGGTCAATTGTTCCTCTCCTAAACCCCTTAGACACCAAAAATGAAGAAAGTCTTTCATACCAAGCCCGGGGAGCTTGTTTCAATCCATATAAGGCTTTTCTTAATTTAAATACGTGTCTTGGATAGTTAGGGTCCTCAAACCCGGGGGGTTGTTCTACATAAACCTCTTCCTTAATGATCCCATTAAGGAATGTTGACTTCACATCCATTTGGTGGAGTGTAAAACCCATGTGAGCGGCATAGGCTAGTAGAATTCTAATTGATTCTAACCTAGCTACGGGAGCGTAGGTCTCATCATAATCTAATCCCTCAACTTGGTTAAACCCCCTAGCTACCAATCTAGCATTGTTCCTAGTGATTTTACCTTGGTTATCTAATTTGTTCCTAAAGACCCATCTAGTGGTCACAATGGTATAATCAGTGGGTCTAGGAACTAGCTCCCATACTTCACTTCTCTCAAATTGGTTTAGCTCTTCTTGCATGGCCAACACCCAATCAACATCTCCCAATGCTTCATCAATGGTCTTGGGTTCTAATTGGGAGATTAGAGCTATTTGACTAGTTTGATCCCTAAAGTATGACCTAGTCCTTACTCCTTGAGTGACATCACCCACAATTTGGTCAATGGGATGATCATGATGATGTCTCAAGGGTCTAGAGGTTGTAGGTTCATTTACTCCTTCTTCCTCATCCTCTAGTGTGTTTCTTACTCCCCCTTGATCATTGCCCTCCAAATGTAAGTCTTGAAGTCTTTGGGCAAGGGGTTGGACTTTTTCTATATCCTTATCAATAGAAGCCTTTCTAGGGTAAGTACTAGTGGTTTCATCAAATTTGACATTTGAGGACTCCTCAATTACTTTTGTCCTCTTGTTGTACACTCTATAACCCCTACTAGTCAATGAGTACCCTACTAAGATTCCTTCATCGGCTTTTGACTCAAATTTTCTTAGGTCGTCTTTGGTGTTTAAGATGTAAACTTTACATCCAAAGACTCTAAAATAGTGGACTTGGGGTACCCTTCCATTCCAAAGTTCAAAGGGTGTTTTTCCTAAAAACCTATGTACCAACACCCGATTTTGGATATAACAAGCGGTGTTAACCGCTTCGGCCCAAAAATAGCTAGGAAGAGAATATGCATTAAGCATAGTCCTAGCAGCTTCTTGTAGGGCTTGGTTTTTCCTCTCAACTACCCCATTTTGTTGAGGAGTCCTAGGGCATGAAAACTCATGCTTGTACCCATTTTCAACACCAAATTATGTGAAACTAGCGTTTTGGAACTCCCCACCATGGTCACTCCTAATTCGATTTATTTTGATGTTCTTTTCGTTTTCTACCCTTTTACTAAATCCTATAAATATATCTAGGGTATCATCCTTATGTTTCAAGAAATAGACCCAAGTAAACCTAGAAAAGTCATCTACTATTACTAAGCAATACTTACACCCTACAAGTGATGGAGTACTATGACAATCAAATAGGTCTCTATGTAAAAGTTCTAAAGGCAAGGAAGTGGTAATTAAAGTTTTACCTTTGTGTGATGCTTTGGATTGCTAACCCTCTTGACATGCATCACATAGCTTGTTCTTTTCGTACTTGATCATTGGGAGCCCCTTCACCAATTCTTCCTTGGCCACTCTTGCAATGCTCCTCATGTTGACGTGTCCAAGTCTCCGGTGCCATAACCACCCTTCTTCTTCTTTGGACATGAGACACTTAACAACATTGTTAGTAGCATAAGATAGATCAAGATAATACAAGTTTGCCTCTCTAAACCCTTCTAATATGATAGTGTTTGAGTCACTTTGCCTTATTACACATTTCTTAGCATGAAATTCTACTCTAAATCCGGCATCACATAATTGACTTACACTTAATAAATTAAACTTCATATCCTTAATTAAAAGTACCTTATGAATTGAAATAGTGGGAGATACCTCAATTGTGCCCCTACCAATGATCCTTAACTTTCCACTGTTCCCAAAGGAGACCATCCCTTCTCTTAGGTAGCTAATAGTGGTGAACTTGCTCACATCCCCGGTCATGTGTCTTGAGCATCCACTATCTACTATCCACAAGGTTGGGGCCTCCTTCACCTTTACCTAGACAACATGAAAACAGACTCTTTTGGTACCCATATTTTTGATCCAGAAGAATCATTTAAAAATTTCTTAGGTACCCATGCTTTCTTTGTGGTTCCCCTAGCCCCTAGTCTCCTAGATGCACCAATCCTACCGGTAAGTGAGACGAATGCTACTTCCTTAGTTTTAGGCCTATAACCCAGTCCGGCCTTGTTATATACAGCCCTTTGACTGTTTATGATCATGTCTAGGTCACTAGATCCTACTTGAAATTTCCTTAGGGCCTTTGTGTGGTTATCTACTTGTTGCCTTAACTCCTTATTTTCATTTTCAATATGTGAAACATGTGAAGAGGTAGAGCTAGCATGCAAATCTTTAAGTTTAATAGCTTCTACTCTAAGCATGACAATTTCTTCCTTAAGGTCCTTAATTCTACTTTTAGCCTTAGCTAAATCCATGTTCGTGCTAGAAATAATTTTCACTAAGGTAGAAGAGGGTAAGTGGTATACCTCACTTACCGAAGCTTCTGACTCTGATGATGATGAGGTGGAGGAGCTCTCATCTTCACTGCTTGAGCTTCGTTCATCGTCTGAAGAGTCTGAATCATCTTGTGCCATAAGAGCGAAGTGGGAGACTTGCTCTTCTTCTTCCTCTGAGGATGAGGGATCGTCCCAAGTCGCCTTGAGGTTCGTGGCACTCTTCTCCTTTCCCTTTGACTTCTTCTTGTCATTCGTCTTCTTCTCTTCCTTCTTGTCCTCCCTCTTCTTCAACTGGGGACACTCGTTCTTCATATGTCCCTCTTGATGACAGTTGTAGCAGATTATCTCCTTGGCCTTACCCTTACCTTTGGCCCCTTTCCTAGCATATGATTTGTTGGAAAAATTTTTAAATGCTTTACGAAATTTTCTTACCATAAAGGCCTCTTAGTCACTGTCCATAGAGGCACTTGACTCCTCTGAGTCCGAGGATGATGAGTAGATCTCCTTCTTCTTCTCCTTTCTCCTCTTCTTCTCCTTTTCTGCAACAAAAGCAATACCTTTCTCTTTTGCCGAAATGTTAGCTTGCTCGTGCAGTTCAATTTCACAAAATAGATCGTCTAATTTAACTAAAGATAAGTCCCTCGATACCTTGTAAGCATCAACCATGGATGCCCACAGGGTGGTTCTCGGGAAGGCTTGTAAGACATACCTGACGATATCCCGGTTTTCGATTTTCTCTCCAATTACATGGAGCTCGTTGATCACTTCCTTTACCCTTCCATGCAGCTGACTGACGGTCTCGTTGCTCTTCATGGAGAGGGATTGCAGTTGGGCCACCAACAAGTCCTTCTTGGCTCTTCTGGACTCGTTTGACCCCTCGTTCAGTTCTACCAACTTGTCCCATAGCTCTTTGGCGCTCTTGAATGACCCCACCTTGTTCAGTTGCTCCTTCGAGAGCCCGCACTGCAGTGTAGTGGTGGCCTTGGCATTTGACTGCGCCCTTTTCATCACTTCTTTAGACCATGTTCTCATAGGGGTAGGATCTCCTCTTTCATTGACGGGCGCCTCGAAGCCATCTACAACACTTATCCAAGTTTCTATGTCATTCATAAGATAGTACTGCATTCTATCTTTCCAGTATGCGAAGTCGTTGCCGTTGAAGAATGGTGGTCGTGCGGTGGAGTATCCCTCTTGAAACGCCATTACAAATGTTCTGGTTGATTGTTAGATCTTCCAAAACGCACCGGCTCTGATACCAACTGAAAGATCGATGTGAGGTGTGCAGAGGGGGGGGGTGAATGCACTTTCGCGGATCGTTTGATCTCTACACAGATGTTAGCGCAGCGGAAATAATATGCAAAGATAATAACAATGCTAACAAAAATTCTTTTACTTGGTATCCACCCAGATGGGTGACTAATCCAAGGATCCACGCCGCGAGCACCACTTTTCACTATCGAAAAGTCTCCTTGAGGTGGAGAAACCTTTACAGCAAAAGCTTCCTCTTTACAGATGTAGAAAAATGATGGAGGAAGCAAAAAGTCACTCTACAATTTGGCAGCACTTCGTTACTGTACGGAACTGTACCTACACGTGTAACGAGGAGCTCCTTTTATAGGTGAAAAGGACAGATTCGCAGTCTGTCCAGACACGCACCAGTCGACTGCCCCTAGGGCAGTCGACTGGCCCGACATTAAATGCCGGCCAACGGCTAGCCAACGGCTAGCAAACAGCTAGCCAACAGCTAGTTTTGGGGTATACCAGTCGACTGCCCCAAGGCCAGTCGACTGGTCCGAAGCTGCGAACTCTCTGTGGGTTTTGGCAGTCGGCTGCCTTCGGGCCAGTCGACTGCCCTGCCTCCCAGCTCAGCTCCAGCCACTCCAAACCTTCTCCTTCGCGTGTGCCTTCAGGTCTGCTCCCTTGGCTCGCCCCTTGAAGTCCTCTTCCTCTGGCTAACGTCCCTCGGATGCGCACGCAAGCCTTCCATTGGCTTGCCTCCATGCCACCCTTCACGTGTGCCCTTTGAAGTCCACTTCCCGGCTTGCCCTTGGAGCTCTCCTCCCTCGGCGCTCGTCCCTCGGATAGGTCCACCAAGTGTGATTCTTCAAGTCCTGCAAACTCAATCACACAAATTAAATACAACATAACACTCTAACTTTAAACCTATTCGCCCACTCATCAAAACCATGATTTTCCAATCATTCAAGGGCCGATTGCCTCAACATTCTCCACCTTGAAGGAGGGTTTTCATAGTGGAGCTTGTGCGTGCGTGTCGATCCTTGGATTAGTCACCTCTCTAAGGTGGATACCAAGTAAACAAAGGTGTTAGCATTGTTCTTATCATTTTTATTGTTTTTATTTGTGTTTGGCTAATAAGTTTTGAAGAGAAAATCAAAAACAACTATTCACCCCCCCTCTAGTTGGACGCCACGATCTAACAAACTCTACCTTGAGGAAGTAACGAAGAAAAGAAGTGAGACTTCTGCCTCAGGTATTTTTGTTATAGAAGTCAATTTATCTATTTTCTCTTCTTTGGTATTAGATACCGGTTGAGCATCTCACATTTATACTAATATGCAGGGCCTTTGAAGAGCTAGATCGTTGACAAAGGGCGAAGTGGACCTACGAGTAGGCAATAGCGCAAGAGTTGCTGCTATAGTTGTAGGAACATATTCCTTGTCTTTGCCTACTGGGCTTATCTTAGAACTAGAGGAGTACTTTTATGTACCTGCACTAACTAAGAACATAATTTCTATATCTTGTTTGGACAAGAAAGACTTTTCATTTATCATAAAGGACAAATGTAGTTCTATAATGTTAAATGACATGTTCTATTGTAGTGCATCACTTATGAATGAACTTTATGTTCTAGACTTAGAGAACCCAATTTATAACATAAATACCAAACGATTCAAACAAAATGATTTGAACCAAAGGTATCTCTGGCATTGCCACTTAGGTCATATAAATGAGAGTCGTATATCTTAGCTCCATAAGGATGGATTATTGGACTCATTTGATTTTGAATCATATGAGACATGTGAATCTTGTCTTCTAAGCAAGATGACCAAGACTCCATTTAGTGGACAAGGCGAAAGAGCGACAGACTTGTTAGGACTCATACATACTGATATATGTGGCCCATTCAGTGTTATAGCTAGAGGAGGCTATCAGTACTTCATCACTTTCATTGATGATGTCAGTAGATACGGTTATGTGTATCTTATGAAACACAAGTTAGAATCCTTTGAAAAGTTCAAAGAATTCAAGAGTGAAGTACAAAACCAACTTGGTAAGAGCATTAATATATTTCGATCAGATCGAGGTGGTGAATACCTTAGCCAAGAGTTTCATGACCATCTGGTAGAATATGGGATCATATCGCAACTCACTCCACTTGGAACACTACAATGGAATGGTGTGCCCGAGCAGAGAAATCGTACTCTATTAGATATGGTACGATTGATGATAAGTCAGATAGATCTTCCTACTTCCTTCTGGGGATTCGCTCTAGAGACGACTCTTTTTACATTTAACCGAGCTCCATCAAAGGCCGTCATAAAGATACCATATATGATATGGACTAGGAAGAGTCCCATGATGTCTTTTATGAGGATTTGGGGTCGTGAGGCTTACGTTCAATGTTAAGTCTCAGATAAACTTGGACCCAAATTTGATAAGTGCTATTTTGTAGGATATCCCAAGGAAACAAAGGGATATTACTTCTACAATCCCACACTAGGCAAAGTGTTTGTTACTAGAAATGACATTTTTCTCGAAAGAGAGTTTATTTCTAGAAGAAATAGTGGGAGTAAAATCCATCTTAAAGAAGTTCAAGATGTAGAGAGTACTGAAGCCTTGATGAACATTGAATAGGCACCATAAAATGTTGTGGATCATGAGATTATTGCACAAGAAGTTGTAGAGCAACAACCTGTTCAAGTAGACCAACCTCTTCGTAGGATAGGATACATCATCAGCCTGAGAGATACTCATTTCTCTTGTCTGACCATGATGACGTTATACTTGTTAAGTTGAACGAGCCTACATCCTATCAAGAAGCTGTGATGAGCCCAGATTATGAGAAATGGCTAGAGGCCATGAAGTCCGAAATGAAATCCATGTACACTAACCAAGTATGAACTTTGGTTGATCCACCTGAGGGAATTAAACCCATTGGGTGTAAGTGGGTTTTTAAAAGAAAGACTGACATGGATGGTCTTATGCATACTTATAAAGGGCGATTGGTAGCTAAAGGTTTCAAGCAGATTCATGGTATTGACTATGATGAAACCTTTTCACCAGTTACAATGCTTATGTCTATTCGGATCATGCTTGCTATTGCAGCTTACCATGATTACGAGATCTGACAGATGGATGTCAAAACCACATTCCTAAATGAGAATCTACTCGAGGATGTATACATGACACAACCTGAGGGTTTTGTAGATCTAGAGCATGCTGGAGAGGTATGTAAGTTGCAAAGGTCTATTTATGGGCTAAAGCAAGCTTCTCGAAGTTGGAATGCGGCTAAATGGGAATCTATAGATGCTGCTCATTGCTTATGTGTCTAAAGTGGTTTAGACACATTACCAATGTTACGAGAACCTATAGGGGACACACTAATGATACGATGCTTCGGAGATTAATTAATCTTATTTTGACAAAGATTTGATCCGAATTAGATTAATTGAGTTAGACTCCAGTGAATCCAATTGGATTATGAGATTGAGATATAATTTGAGTTTGACTCATTTAAATTAGACTCAACCACATTTGAATGAGATATTAATTCATTAAAATATTTAATAAATTAATAATAGAGGAAGATGAAAAGTTTCTCTTCATTGGATGAAGAGAAGTTGAAAAGCCACATGAGAAAATGTGCTCTAAGTGGGTTTTTATTAGCATTAATAGAGGGAAGCTAAAGAGACAAAAACTCTTCATATTCATGGGATGAGTATAGAAGAGTCTTTCTTGTCATTTGAATAAAGAACTTGTCATTTTTTCCTTCCCTTTCTTCTCTTGGCCAAAATCCCTGTTCTCCCTCTCATTGCTTTGTGAATATCCTCTTGTGGCTAGCACCACAAAGGCAATTCTTCTCCGAAGCTTGAGAGATCATGTTCGTGTGGATACGCATAGAGACACGGACACTTGAACGTGCAAGAGATCCGACATACCTCGGACAAGCGGGATAAGCGTGTTGGGTATGGCTTGGCGGGTTTCCTAAGCGAATACCTGGTCGTCCATGAGAGACCTCTCCATGTCTACGGATTAAAAATTAATCCAAATGGAGACCTATCTCCCAAACGACCATCTCGTCGTCGTATCAATTGATTCGAGTTACAACTTAGCCAAACTTAATGTTCAAGCCCTGTAACTCGCCTAACCAATTAGTCGCGAAAAAGATGAGCGGATCACCGATTTTTGTGTTTATTATCGGGGTCCAAAATAATTAATTATCAACATTAATTAACAAATAATTAAAACCATGATAATTAATTAATACCACATAAAATGATAAGATCAAAGAGTCAAGGAAGAGGTTATACTTTTCCTTTACCTCGCGATCTTCTATTGTATGATCCTCCCCTCTTGGACGTCGTGTCGGCGACGATCTACCAAGAACCGTGGTCACCAAGTTAATCCCTTCTCCTTGTGCCAACCAAACCCTAACCTTTAGGGTTGCCGTCGGCCACTCCAAGGAAGTAGAAAATCAAAACACAAACCCTACTACTCCTTTCCTCCACCACCGACGCCCGAGCTGTGAGTTGCTGTCCAGACTTCTCCTCACTTCACGCAACTTGAGTTGCTCCAAGTCCCTTGGAGAGTTGCGTGTACAAAGTTGCGTTCTCCATAGAAATTGTACAATTTCTCCAAGCCTGAACAAGTTGCGTGAGAAACTTGTATTCCTCCAAGCTTGAACAAGTTGCGTGCAAGCTTGAACCTCCAAGCCTGAATAAGTTGCGTGAGCAACTTGTATTTCTCCAAGCTTGAACAAGTTGCATGCAAGCTTGAACCTCCAAGCCTGAACAAGTTGGAAAAATCAGCTTGAACAAGTTGTGTTCTCCAAGCCAGAAGTCGGCGCCGATTGCTCAAACGAGAGAGGGAGAGAGAGAGGAGGAGAGGAGAGGAGGAGAGGAGAGGAGAAACTTAGGATTTTCTTGTGTTGAATTGGATCCATGGTTTCATGCCACTATGGGGTATTTATAGGGCTACAATAGGGACCATGAGGAGGAGTTGGGTCTTAGCCTGCTAATGGATCGAAACCCGATCTATTAATGAATATCCATTCCACTAAAGGATTCTCATTGAACTACCTCACCAACCCCCATATTTTCGTATGGGCTACACCTATTATGAGTACAATTTCTCCCCGTATTTAAGATATCGAATTCCCATTGATTAATTTAAATTACTGACAATTTTAATTAATCAACCTCTAACTCCTTGACTAGTACCACTCATCCTTATCATCATGTTGGACTAAGTCCACCTGCAGGATTTAATATGATGAACCTTATGAGCTCATCAAGGGGGCATCATCATCCTGACTCACCAGGACACAAATTCTGTCTATAATCAACGACACACCATGTAAATAAAATTATTTCCCAACTTACTGGGCCTACCGATTTAGCAGAATAAATCTCGCCCACTAGTAAATCAAAGAAATAGCTACTAAGTACATGTGTCCATTATTATATCGGAATTTAAAGCATGTACTCCATAATAAATCGAGGTCTGATCCAATTATAAAGTTAGTATAAATTGGATCACCTCTATGTTGGTCCTGCTCAATACACACAAAGTGCACTAGTGTAATTTGTTCGTGCAGACAACACCCAAGTCGAACCTGTGTTTTGATAATGGCAAAAGGGTTCAAAAAGTTAAGATATTATGTTTATTTAACATGTTCACTAAGTTTACAGGGAAAGAAGTCCTAGGTACACTGGGCACGAAGTCCTGGTCGAGGACTGGGCACGAAGCCCTGGCAAGGAGCTGGGCACCGAAGACCTACTCGGAAGGTGGACACGAAGTCCTGGTCAAGGACTGGGCACGAAGCCCTGGAAAGGAGTTGGGCACCGAAGACCTGCTCGGAAGGTGGGCACGAAGACCTGCTCGGAAGGTGGGCACGAAGACCTGCTCGGAAGGTGGGCACGAAGACCAGGTCAGGTGTATCGGGCAAAAGCCCAACCGGAGGAGCCGGTTGGCAAAAGGTAAACTCTCCTGAGAGGAGTAGGTGAGGACGCGTTCCCTGTCGAGGGAACAGTAGGCGTTGGCTCGACCTAGGGCTCCATTTTGGAGACCCAAAGTCAGAAACAAGACAACTAAGGCTGTATAAAACCAACATATTATTGCTCTGTATTATTTTGGACTAACCCTAGATGCAGAACCGAAGAAACGAGTGTCTGCAGTTCAGAGAGCCTCAAAGGAGTGAGGCAGAAGCTGAGTAGGGCGCCCGGAGTGTCCCGGGCGCCCCCAAGGTGAATACAAAAGAAGTGGAGCAAATGTACACTTTGGAAGCTAACTGGGCGGGGCGCCCCCGTGCTCCCGGGTGCCCCCGTGCTCCCGGGCGCCCCCATGCTCCCGGGCGCCCCGGATGGTCCGGGCGCCCCGAGCTCAAGCCAACGAAGTGGATAAAAGTCAAGCCAGCGAGAAGCCAGCGGATAGAGTCAACCCGGGCGCCCCTAGTGTCCCGGGCGCCCCCCAGTCAAACCTCAGCCCGATCCCGAAGGGATAACGGCTCACCGAGAGGTGCTCGGATTGGTTGACACGTGGGGGGGGGGGGCGCCCCCGACGTTCCGGGCGCCCCTAGAGGCTATAAAAAGGCCCCTCGACCCCAAGGCTTGAAGACACAATTCTTCCAACGCATTCACGCTCTTCTACTCCCGCGCTCTGCTCCGGAAACCTCCTGACTCAAGATACAAGCGCCGACGACGTCCCTCTGCTCCGAAAATACAATCTACACCGGACGTCGATAACGAAGAGCTGCTTTTAAGTTTACTGTACTACTCTTGTAATACATTTTGTAAACTGTGTTTGCGCACATATAGAATTGCCCGCAGTAAACAATCAACGACCGTGGGTCTTGGAGTAGGAGCCGACTGCGACTCCGAACCAAGTAAGATCGTGGTGTTCGCGTGTGTTTTACTTTATTTATTTCCGCTGCTAATTCTCTTTTATGAATCCGAACGTTTAACGATATTCACCCCCCCTCTATCGTTCTTTTCGATCCAACATAATTCTATGGTTAAGATAAACCACACCAAATTACACTACAACCATCCCGATGATTTGTCCAACTCCATCTTGGTTGTGAGCCTCTACTTATACTATGCAAGGGACTGATAACATGATCTTCTGTGTGTCACCACACACTATGTTATCTACAATGCAAAGTATTAGACGTTTTGTACATACTAATTTACATATGCAACAATGATTTTGTGATTCTCTTTCAAAATGTAGATGTCCATACAGAAAAGGCAAAACTTTTAGTATACATCCTAACAAAGCGAAGGGCACACGCCAAAGTTATACCTATATGATAGGAATTTATAAATTAACTTTGTATGAGTTTTCTTTCGCATGAATCACTCTTGGGATTTATTATTTCCGTTGCGATATTTGAATATTTTTTGTTTATAGATCCCTACACGATCCCTGACTAGGACTTCGTGCTCAGTCCCCTGGACTAAGACTTCGGTGCCCAACCCTCAGCCAGAACTTCATGCCCAATTCCTTGAACCAGGACTTCGTGCTTAATCCTTTAGGTCAAGACTTCTTGCCTAGCTTCACTCACCAGGACTTCTTCCACCTAGCTTCACTCAATAGGACCCAGCTTCACTCTAGCTTCACTCACTAGGACTTAACTTCACTCACCAGAATTTCTTCCACCTAGCTTCACTTACTAGGACCCAGCTTCACTCACCAGGATTTCATCTACTTAGCTTCACTCACTAGGACCCAGCTTCACTCACTAGAATTTCGTTCCTTGATAAGGTCTTCTTTGCTAGTCATTTTAATCCTGACTAGACTTCTCTCTGCCAAACATTAAGTCCTATTTGGCTCAGACCTTGGTCTATCTGATCAGATATGAGTTTAGTTACTCTGCCAAACATCAAGTCCTGTTTAGCTTGTCCTTTGGTCAAACAGACCAACCCTGGGTTCTATTCACTCTACCAAACATCAGATTCTGTTTGTCTAACCCTTTGTCAAACTGAACAAACTTGGGTTTACCCTACCAAACATCAAGTCCTGTTTGGCTTAACCCTTGATCACTTTGACTAGACCTTAGTATATTGTCAAATATCGAAACACTAGAGGTTGACTGTTCATGATTGATGCTCTTTGCACCAATACATTCTACATAGTCGCGCCTTATCAAATATGGATCCATCGACCGGTCCTGATGATTAGTTGTTAGATAGTTTGAATCTTCTTCGTGATAGTGCTACTTAGACTTATTAGTCGACTGATCCAAGTACTTACCGATCCCTTGGTCAATACTGTTTGACTGATCTGCATGAAATGGTTAGTACGACAATAACATGTAAAAGATTTAACCTCGCAAAATAGAGTTAGCACAAGAATATATAAAGGAGTACATGTGTAATTGATAATAGTAACTGTCTTGATCTAAACTTAGAAACGTTCGTAGGTTTCTCTAATTGGATCAGCTCTAAGGCTATCCCGTCGGGACACTGTTAGGATGTATACTAAAAGCCTAGTTTTTGTATGAAAATCTATATTTTGGAATAAGAATCACATGGTCATTATTTTGCATTTTATATTTATTATATGTGTGCATATTGTCTGTTACTTTACATTGTAGATAATATAGTGTGTGGTGCCATACAGAAGATCATGTTATCAGTCCCTTGTGAAGTATAAGTAGTGGCTCACAACCGAGATGGTTTTGGACAAACCATTGGGATGGTTGTAGTGTAATTTGGTATTAGTCTATCTTGACTATAGAATTACACTAGTACACTTTGTGTGTATTGAGCAAGACCGACTTAGAGGTGATTCAATTTACAGACCTCAGATATTATAGTCTACATGCTCTTAATCCTGATATAATAATGGACACATATACTTAATATATATTTCTTTGATTTACCAATGGGTGAGATTTATTTGTTAAATCAATAGGCTTGGTAAATTGAGAAATAATATTATTTACATGGTGGGCCGTTGATTATAGAAGGAAACCGTGCCCTAATACATTAGGATGATGATGCCCCCTTGAGGAGCTCATAAAGTTCATCATGTAAATCTTGTAGGTGGACTTGGTCCGACATGATGATAAGGTTGAGTGATACTACTCATGGAGTTAGATATTAATTAATTAAATTGTTAGTAATTTAATTAATTAATAGACATGCGAGATCTTAAACACGGAGAGATTATGTACACATAATATGGTGGAGCCCGTATTTATTTGTGGGGGTTGGTGCGGTAGTTTAATGATAACCCATTAGTGGACCGGGTTATCATTAATAGATCGGGCTTAGGATTCATTAGGAGACCAAAACCAACTCCTCCTCATGGTCCCTATTGTAGCCTATATATACCTCATGAGTCATGAGACCAAGGCCTAATTAATCAACCCTAGGGCCTCTTTCTTTTCTCTCTTAATCTTTTCTCTCTCCTAGATTTTCGGCGCCGACGGTAAGGGAAGAAGAAGAAGGGTCGGGCGGGGGAAGGAGGTCTCATCTCTTCTCTTCTCCTATTGTGTCTTCCTCTTTCACTTCCATCCCTTGGGCATGCGCAGGCTTGGCTAGCGGCAAGAAAGCAAGGAGAATTCTCTCCTTTTTGGCGCCGGCGGCAAGAGAGCAAGGAGGATCTGGCGTCTAGGGTTTTGTGAGGAAGAGAACTTCTTCTTCTTCTTCTTCTTCTTCCTCTACTCTTCTTCCTTTGGCCGGTGCATCCTTGAAGCTTGGAATTGGCCGGCGGCGCAAGGAAGAAGTGCTAGGGTTTTCGCGATCTTGGCGGCGCAAGGTGAGGAAGAAAAACTTCCTCTAGGGTTTCGGCGCAAGCTTGGTGGGAGAAGAAGGAGGCTTGGGTGACTTCGTTTCTTGGAAGACCGTCGCCCACACGACATCCAAGAAGAGGATAGGATATACGATAGAAGATCGTGAGGTAAACAAGAGGTATAATTCTTGTTTGGTACTTTCTTGCATCTTGTTTTATTGTATATTGTTAATTATCATGGACCCCGAAGATAAACACAAAAACTGGCGATCAAATCATCGTCTATTCTGTGGCTAATCAATTACAAGAGTTTGATTGCTTGAACAACAAGTTTGTTCAAGCGATCACTCAATTCGATTAGTACGATGATGACAACGGTTGTTCGGAAAGGTTCTCTCCATCCGGGTTGTTTCTAATTAATAGAAAATTTTAATCCGGGGGCATGGAGAGCAATCTAACCGAATGTGAAACCGAAACCAACAACTGATATCAGAGCTAAGGTTTCCGATTTTGTGTGTTTTGGATTTGGTTACTTTCATGCATTTTTTCATATATAATTTTATGTCGGTTAATAGTAGGATGTGCGTAGGTTAACTCTTTGGTTGCAGGTATAAGATCCAACTATTATGGCTATGTGATTGTATGTGATTGTGTGTGTGTATGATTGTAATAATTATTTGAATCCTCAGGGTTTGATGAGGCTAAATTAGTATTTAATTTTTATAATTAAATATGACATTGTTTAGCCGATTATTTTAATTTATTTCGATCTAGATTTCATGTATACTCCTTTGTGGAGTATAGGATCGAAGGATGTAAATTAAAATAATTTTTTTTCAGCTCGGATCTTCTTCAAGGCATGCGCATGGTGTATGGAGACGAGGTGGCGACACGACGGGAGACGTATTGGAGAACAAAAAGCCATAATAGTTGAAAATTTTAGTTTTTTCATATTTATTGCTTATTGTTTTATATGCTTGTTGTGCTAGCATGTAAAAATTCCTCAATTTTAAATTACTAAGTGGGAGCCGGGAATCATTGAGCCCCGTGGCCTCCATTACCAATTTGATAAGTGATACGAATAAACTTGCGCGTTAGCTCTGAGTGCCTTCCTCCATATCGGATGAGTTTGTTTCGTGGATCACTAGATCAAACATGATTATAGGAAATTATTTAGGAGCGTGTGATCTTTCCCATTGGAAGGGACATAATCCTAGATAATTACCTTAGTATCGTGTAATGGTGTACACTTAGATGCAAATAATAGTATCCTTCCCATCGGAGTCACTGTTATTATTTGTAGGGCCAAAGAGAAATCAACTATTAATTTTATTTGTCAAAAAGTAAGGTTGACAATATAATAAAATTAATGGGTAAAACCTTCTCTTACAAATGTTGAATCTGTATACGTCCACACTATCGTGGCATACAAAATTCACGGTGTTTTGAGGTGTTGGTGTTTTTAAAATTTTATTGTTTGAGGAATCAATATTATTTTAAAAACTAATATTTTGACCATTGTGATTCTCAGGATTTTTCAAAATAACTTTCAACCCACTTGCTGTTATTTTAAAATAGAATAAACTTACTGGTCCCAATTATGCCAATTGGAAAAGCAACCTGGACATTGTCTTAACTACTGAGGAGTATAAATTTGTGCTCTTTGAGATTTGTCCTCCTAAGCCTAGTGAGAATTCTAGTGAAGAGGAGAAAGAGAGGTATAGGAAGTGGATGAAAGTAGATGAGATTACGCGGTGTTACATTTTGGCATCTATGTCAAATGTACTGCAACATCAGCATCAGGCTTTCGCTTCTGCCTATGACATGATGCTTAATCTCAAGGAACTCTTTAGACACCAGGATCAGGATGCTAGGCAGGAGGCTATGAGGAACTTGATGACGACCACCATGGCAGAGGGAACTCCTGTGAGGGATCATGTCCTCAAGATGATGACTCATTTAAATGAGATGGAAGTCCTTGGAGCAGAGATCGATGGGGACACCCAGGTCGATATCATTCTCCAGTCGCTACCAAAGAGTTTTGAGTAGTTTCTCCTGGACTACAATATGAACAAGAGGTTGTATTCGTTGGCGGAACTTCTGATAGAACTCTAGGCCGTTGAGGGGATATTTCGTCAGAGTGCTTGAGCTTTTGTTGGTGAAAAAAATTTCTACTTCTAAGACGAAAGGCAAGAAGAAGAAGAAACAAGGATTAGCAAAGAAGGTGGCTGGATCTCAAGGACCTCAGGCTGGAGTGAAGAAGCCGAAAGGCAAGTGCTTCACATGCAAGCAAACTGGACATTGGAAGGTGGTCTGTCCTTGCTGAAAGGAGAAAAATCAAGGTATATATTTTTCTTTAGTTGTTGAAACATGTTTAGCGGTGTTATCTACCGGTACCTGGTGTGTAGATATGGGAGCCACTGATCATGTCTGCAATACTTTGCAGGGGTTCCAGGAAACCAACGACTAGCGGAGGGAGAGATTACCGTCTATATGGGCAATGCTACACAGGTGGCGGCTATTGTAGTGGGAGACGTTTATTTATCTTTTGATAGAATAGAACCATGATTTTGAGAAATTATCTTTATGTACCTACTATTAGAAAGAATTTAATTTTAGTTTCTAAATTATTTTTGGATGGATATTCTATTTCTTTTAATGATAGAATTGTTATAAAAGGGAATAGGGAGATTATCTGTTCTGGTATAGTGGTTGGCAATTTATATACTCTTGAACTAATAACTCCCACGATGCAAATAAAAATTAATAGAACTTTATCTAATCATAATAAGAGAAAAGAACCTTCAAAAATGAACCAAACGTATCTTTGGCATCTAAGGCTAGGTCATATTAACATGAGTAGAATTCAAAGGTTGATAGCTGATGGACCTTGGGTTCATTGGTGATGGAGGACTTCCCAACCTGTGAGTCTTACTTGGAAGGTAAAATGACCAAGAGGCTTTTAAAGCCAAGGGGTATAAGCCAAAGATGTGTTGGAGTTGGTTCATTCTGATTTGTGTGGTCCTATGTCTATCCAGGCTGGAGGTGGCTTTGAATATTTCGTCTCTTTTATAGATGATTATTCAAGGTATGGATACATTTACATGATGCGCCGCAAGTCTGAATGCTTTGATAGGTTCAATGAATTCAAGGTTGATGTGGAGAAACGTCAAGGTAAAAGTATCAAGACACTACGATCTGATCGTGGTGGTGAGTACCTCTTGGGAGAGTTTAGGAGTAACTTATCAGAGGCTGGGATTCAATCCCAATTGTCCGCACCTGGTACACCCCAGCAGAACAGTGTGGCAGAGTAAAGGAATACGACTCTTATGGAGATGGTTAGATCGATGATGAGTTTCTCGGAGTTACCAAATTCGTTCTGGGGATATGCTCTGGAAACGGCAGCGTATATTCTAAACTTGGTACCATCTAAATCAGTACCCCTACTCCCACAAAATTGTGGACTGGGCGTAAGCCTAGTTTGAGACAGATTTAGATTTGGGGTAGTCCAGCACATGTGCTGAAGGGAGATGCTGATAAGTTGGAATCTCGTTCGGAAGTACGTTTGTTCGTAGGCTATCCTAGAGGAACGAATGGTGGTTTGTTCTATAGTCCTAAAGATCATAAGGTCATCGTTAGCATGAATGCCTGATTTTAGAGGAGGACTCTGTGATGGACCACAAGCCCATGAGCAAGATTGTTCTAGAAGAGGTGAGAGGGGAAGTTCCAACTTTAGTACCAATGGTACAGGAGGGTATACCACAAGTGACTGCACCGCGTGTCACAGAGGATACACAAGTAATACCTTGTCGTATTGGGAGGGTTGTTAGACAACCCGACAGATTCATGTTTTTGGGAGAGTCTTTAGACTTTGTCCCTGGTGAACATGAACTGATCCTTGGACCTATGATGAGGTACTCCAAGATAAAGATGCGGTATCTTGGCAAAAGGCGATGAATTCTGAGATAGAATCTATGGATTCTAATAAGGTCTGGGAGCTAGTAGAGCCACCTGATGGTGTAAAAGCCATTGGATGCAAGTGGATCTACAAAAGAAAGAGAGGATCAGATGGGAAGGTAGAGACCTTCAAAGCAGGGCTTATTGCGAAGGGGTATACTCAGAAAGAGGGCATTGATTATGAGGAGACCTTTTCGCCGGTAGTCATGCTTAAGTCTATACGGATTCTCTTATCTATTGCCGCTCATATGGATTATGAAATTTGGCAAATGGATGTCAAGACAACTTTCCTTAACGGAAGTCTTGAGGAAAACATCTATATGAAGCAACTAGAGGGATTCATTGCAAAGGGCAAAGAGCATCTTGTGTGCAAGCTTAATTGCTCCATTTATGGATTGAAGTAAACTTCATGCTCTTGGAACATCCGATTTGATGAGGTAATCCAGTCTTATGGATTATTCAAAGTCGGATGAGTCTTGTGTATACAAGAGATGTGACGGAAACGTAGTGGTATTTCTTGTACTATACATAGATGACATTTTACTCATTGGCAACAATGTCAAAGTGTTATCAGACGTAAGGGTATGGTTGTCCAAACTGTTTGATATGAAGGACTTCGGAGAAGCAGGACACATCCTTGGGATCAATGTTATAAGGGATAGCAGGAAAAGGATGTTGTGCTTATCTCAAGCTTCATACATTGACACTATCCTAGCTCGTTTTAGCATGCAAAACTCCAAGAAATGTTTTCTACCTTCTAGGCATGGAGTACCTCTATCTAAGGAGATATGTGCTAAAACATCAAAGGAGATAGAGGAGATGAAGGCGCTTCCTTATGCCTCGGCTGTAGGAAGACTCATGTATGCTATGTTATGTACGAGACCGGATATCTGTTTTGTCGTGGGCATGATTAGTAGATATCAGAGTAATCCAGGACAAGAACATTGGACTGCGGTAAACCATATATTAAAGTACCTGAAAATGACTAGGAATTATATGCTGGTTTACCAGGCAGACCATTTGCTCCTTGTGGGTTACACGGATTCTGATTTCCAATCAGATAGGGATAACAGTAAGTCTACCTCGGGGTATGTGTTTAGTTTGGGAGTTGGAGCCATAGTATGGAGGAGTATCAAGCAGAAATGCGTTGCGGACTCCACCATAGAAGCTGAGTATGTGGCAGCCTCTAAGGCTGCCAAGGAAGATGTATGGCTCAGGAACTTTTTGATGGACTTAGATGTGATTCCTGGTTTGCCCAGAGCTATCACAATTTATTGTGATAATAGTGGTGCAGTTGCAAACTCGAAGGAACCACGAGCCCATAAGATAAGTAAACACATAGAGCGTAAGTACCACCTGATACGAGAGATCGTAAAGCGAGGAAAAGTTGTTGTCGCCAAGATTGCATCAGAGGATAACCTGCCAATCCTTTCACTAAGGCCCCTCCAGCGAGAGCTTATGATAGGCATGTGGTGTTGGGATGTATACTAAAAGCCTTGCTTTTGTATAAGACATCTACATTTTGAAAGAGAATCACAAGATCACTGTTTGCATGTTTATATTAGTATGTGCATATTGTCTAATACTTTACACTATATATAACATGGTGTGTAGTGTCGCACAAAGATCATGTTACCAGTTCCTTGTAAAGTATAAGTAGAGGCTCACAACCGAGATGGAGTTGGACAAACCATCGGGATGGTTGTAGTGTAATTTGGTGTTGGTTTATCTTGACCATAGAATTACACTAGTGCACTTTGAGTGCATTGAGCAAGACCGATATAGAGGTGATTCAACTTATACTGACTATATTGTTGAATCGGACCTCAGATATTATGGAGTACATGCTCTTAATCTCGATATAATAACGGGCACATGTACTTAATAGTTATTTCTTTAATTTACCAATGAGCGAGATTTATTCTGTTAAATCGATAGGCCAGGTAAATTGGGAAATAATATTATTTACATGGTGTGCCGTTGATTATAGATGGAAACCGTGTCCTGGTGAGTCAGGTTGATGATGCCCCCTTGATGAGCTCATAAGGTTCATCATGTTAAATCCTGCAGGTGGACTTGGTCCAACATGATGATAAGGATGAGTGGTACTAATCAAGGAGTTAGATATTGATTAATTAAAATTAATCAACGGGCATTCGATATTTTAAACACGGGGAGATACTTGTACTTATAATAGGTGGAGCCCATATTTAAATATGGGGGTTGGTGTGGTAGTTCAATGAAGACCCTTTAGTGAAATGGATCTTCATTAATGTATCGGGCCTTAATCCATTAGGTGGCCAAGACCCAACTCCTCCTCATGGTCCCTGTTGTAGCCCTATAAATACCCCATGGTGTCATGAAACCAAGATAATTTAACACACATCCAACCCTAAGGCCTTTCTCTTCTCTCCCTCTCCTTCTCTCTCCTAGGGCAGCCGCGGTGTAGAAGAGAAACCCTCTTCTCTTCCTTATTCCTCCCTCTCTTCTCTTGGTTGTTGGCACAAGGAAGAAGAGATTCCTTCTCTTCTCTTGGCCGGTTCGAACTTTAGAAGAAGAGAGGGGACAGTCGGCGGCAAGGAGGAGAAGGTGGAGCTTGGAGCGCCGGCGGGAGAGAAGTAGTTGGTGGGCCGGTTAGGGTTAGTGAAGAAGAGGTTGTTTTCTTTTTCTTCATCTACTTCTTCATCTTCCTTTGCTTTCTCCTCTGTGATATCTTGTGGCCGGCACACCTTGGTGGCTTGGATTGGCCGGCGGCGCAAGGTGGGAGAGGAATTGGTGGCCGGCGGCAACCCTTGGAACTTAGGGTTTGTTTGGCGCAAGGAAGAAGGAAGAAGAAGGGATTGGTTGATGGCCTTGGTGACTTCGGTTCTTGGTAGATCATCGCCCACACGACGTCCAAGAGGGGAGGGTCAAACAATAGAATGTCACGAGGTAAAAGGAATGTTATAACCTTCTCTTTGGCTCCATATTTTCTATCGTTTCATGTGTGGTTTAATTAATTATCTTGTCATTAATTATTTATTAATTAATTGTGATAATTAATTATGTTGGACCCCGATGATAAACACAAAAATCGGCGATCCGCTCGTCGTCTATTTCATGACTAATTGGTGAGGCGAGTTACAAGGCTTGAACAACAAGTTTGGCCAAGTTGTAACTTGAATCAATTAGTATGACGACGAGACGTTCGTTTTGGGAAATAAGTCTACATTTAGATTAAAATTTTAATCCGTGGATATGGAGAGGTTTCCTATGTGCAACCCAGTATTCGCTTAGGAAACCTGCAACCACCATCAATTGGTATCAGAGCTGAGGTTTCCGATTTTGTGTGCCCGGATTCCATTACATTTTGCACTTTATCATGTATTTTATTTTTGTCGGATACTAGTAGGATGTGTGTAGGCTAATTCTTTAGTTGCAGGCACGAGATTCCAACTATTATGACTTAAATAATGTGTCTATGTGATTGCTTGTGAATGGTTGTAATATTTGAATCCTCGGGGTTGACGAGGTTAAATTTGTATTTGATTTTTGTAATTAAATACAGCACATGTTTAGCCACACTTTTTATTTACTTTTCATCTAGATTTGATGTACACTCCTTTGTGGAATATAGGATCGATGGATGCAAACAAATAGTATATCATCTTGGTTCGGAGATCCCTTCAATGGTGGCTTGCGCATGGTGTAGGGAGGAGCGGACGAGGTGACGACACGACTGGAGGCACATTGAAGACTAAAGCTATGATAGTTGAAAAAATTTAGAAATTTTCTTGTTTATTGCTATTAGTTTATGTGCTTGTCGTGCGTGCATGAAAATTCCTCATTATAAATAACTAAGTGGGAGAGGGACCCTAAGGGTCCCGTGGCCTCCATTACTAATTTGACAAGTGATGCGAACAAGCTTGCGCGTTAGCTCTGAGTGCCTTTATCCCCATCGGATGAGCTTATTCTGCGGATCACTGGGTCAGACATGATTATAGAAAATTATTTAGGAGCGTGTGATTTTCCCCATCGGATGACACATAATCCGAGATAATTTTCTTAGTATCGTGTAATGATAAACACTTAGATGCAAATAATAGTATCCTCTCAATTGGAGTCACTGCTATTATTTGTAGGGCCGAAGAGGACCAACTATTAATTTTATTTGTCAAAAAGTTAGGTTGACAAGATAATAAAATTAATGGGTAAAATCTCCTCTTACAAATGTAGAATTCGTATACGTCCACACTATTGTGGCATGCGAAATTCTCGGTGTTTTAAGGTGTTGGTTGATTTTAAATTTATTGTTTTGAGGAATCAATATTTTTTGAAATCTAAAGTTTGTGATCGTTGTGATTCTCAGGATTTTTCAAAATGGGTTTCGACCCACTTGATTTGATTATAAGAGAAAACCAACTTAATGCCCCTAACAATAATGATTGGGAACTAAACCTGGATATTGTCTTAACTGCCGAGGAATCCAATTGTGAGCTTTTCGGGTTCTGTACTGAAAAGCCTAGCGTGAATTATGATGAAGAGGAGAAGGAATGTTTTAGGTAGTGGATAAAAGTAGACGAGATGACACAATGTCATCAACATCAGACTTCTTCCACTATAGTGATATAACGTCCAATCTCAATGAACTCTTCAGACATCATAATCAGGCTGCTAGGCAAGAGGCCATGAGGAGCTTGATGATGACCACTATGATTGAGGCTATGCCCGTGAGGGAACATGTTCTCAAAATGATGGCTCGGTTAAATGAGATTGAAATCCTTGGAGCAGAAATTAATGGGAAACCCTAGGTTGATATCATTCTCCAATCTCTACCAAAGAGTTTTGAGCAGTTTCAACTAAGCTACAATATGAACAAACATACATATTCGTTGGCGGAACTTCTGACAGAACTCCAGGCGGCCGAAGGGTTTTCTCCTCAAAGTACACATACTTTGACTGCACAGAAGGTTTCTACTTCTAAACCAAAACACATGAAGAAGAAGAAACAAGCTGGAGAAAAGAAAGTGGTTGGATTACATGGACCTCAGGATGGTGTGAAGAAGCCGAAAGGCAAGTGCTTCACGTGCAAGCAGACTGGACATTGGAAGGCGGATTGTCCCCGCCGTTAGAAGAATAGTTCAGGTATATCTTTTTTTTTTAGTCGTTGAAACATATTTAGCGGTGTTATCTATCGGTACCTGGTGTGTAGATACGGGAGTCACTGATCATGTTTGTAATTCGTTGCAGGGGTTCCAGGAAACCCGATGACTAGCTGATAGAGAGATTACCATATACATGGGCAATGCTACGGAGGTGGCGGCTATTGCAGTGGGAGATGTTTATTTGTCTTTTGATAGAAATAATGTTTTGGTTTTAAGAAATTGCCTTTATGTACCTAGTTTTAGAAAGAACCTTGTTTCGATTTCTAAAATAATAAAGGATGAGTATTCTATTTCTTTTAATGACCGTGTTGTTATAAAAAGGAATAGAGAGATTATCTGATGAGGTAAATTGGTTGGCAATTTGTATACTTTAGAACCAAAATCTCCCACGATGCAAATAGAAGTTAACAGCTCATCATCTAACCAAAATAAGAGAATGGAACCTTCCAAGATGAACCAAACATATCTATGACATCTAAGACTTGGTCATATTAACCTTAGTAGGATTCAAAGGTTGATAGCTGATGGGCCCTTGGGTTCACTGGTGGTGGAAGAATTTCCAAGCTGTGAATCTTGCTTAGAAGGTAAGATGACCAAGAGGCTTTTTAAGGCCAAGGGGTATAGGGCCAAAGATGTGTTAGAATTGGTTCATTCTAATTTGTGTGGTCCTATGTCTATCCAGGTTGGAGGTGGCTTTGAATACTTCGTCTCTTTCATAGACGATTATTCAATGTATGAGTACATTTACTTGATACGCCGCAAGTCTGAATGCTTTGATAAGTTTAAAGAATTCAAGGCTGATGTGGAGAAACATCAAGGAAAAAGTATCAAGACACTATGATCAGATCGTGGTGACGAGTACCTCTTGGGAGAATTTAGGACTTACCTATCAGAGGCTGGGATTCAATCCCAATTGTCTGCACCCAGTACGCTCCAACAGAACGGTGTGGTAGAGCAAAGGAATATGACTCTTATGGAGATGGTTGATCGATGATGAGTTACTCCGAGTTTCCAGATTCGTTCTGGGGATATGCTCTGGAAACAGCAGCGTACATACTGAACTTGGTACCATCTAAGTCAGTACCGTCTACTCCCATATAATTGTGGACTGAGTGAAAGCCTAGTCTAAGACATATTTGGATTTGGTGTAGTCCAACACATGTGCTGAAGGGAGATACTGATAAGTTGGAATCTCGTACAGAAGTGTGCTTGTTCGTAGGCTATCCTAGAGGGACGAAAGGTGGTTTATTCTATAGTCCTAAGGATTTGAGGGTAATCGTTAGCACGAATGCCTGATTCTTAGAGGAAGACTATGTGATGAACCACAAGCCCATGAGTAGAATTATTCTTGAGGAATTAAGAGGGGATGTTCCAACCTTAGTACCAATGGTACAAGAGGATATACCACAAGTCACTGCATTGCGTGTCACAGAAGATACATAGGTGGTACCTCGTCGTAGTGGGAGGGTTGTTAGACAACCTGAAAGATTCATGTTCTTGGGTGAGTCATCGGACTTAGTCCCTGGCGAACATGAATTTGATCCCTGGACCTATGACGAGGCACTCCAAGATAAAGATGCAGAATCTTGGCAAAGGGCAATGAATTTTGATATAGAATCTATGGATTCTAATCACCCAATGGTGTTAAAACCATTGGATGCAAGTGGATCTATAAGAGAAAGAGAGGATCGGACGGGAAGGTTCAGACCTTCAAAGCTAGGCTTGTTGCGAAAGGGTATACTCAGAAAGAAGGTATCGATTATGAGGAGACGTTTTCACCAGTAGCCAAGCTTAAGTCTATCCGGATTCTTTTATCTATTGCCGCTCATATGAATTATGAGGTATGACAGATGGACGCCAAGACAACTTTCCTTAATGGAAGTCTTGAGGAGACCATCTACATGAAGCAACTAGAGGGATTCATTGCAAAGGGCAAAAAGCATCTTGTGTGTAAGCTTAATCGGTCCATTTATGGATTGAAGCAAGCTTCATGATCTTGGAACATCCGGTTTGATGAAGTAATCCAGTCATATGGATTTATTAAAAGTCCGGATGAGTCATGTGTATTTAAGAGATGTGACGGAAACGTAGTGATATTTCTTGTACTATACGTAGATAATATTTTGCTCATTGGTAATAATATCAAAGTATTATCAGACGTAAGGGTATGGTTGTCCAAACAATTTGATATGAAGGATTTGGGAGAAGCGGGACACATCCTTGGGATCAAAGTTCTAAGGGATCGCCAGAAAAGGATGTTGTGCTTATCCTAAGCTTTATACATAGACACTGTCCTAGCTCGTTTTAGCATGAAAAACTCCAAGAAAGGTTTTCTACCTTTCAAGCATGGAGTTCCTCTATCTAAGGAGATGTGTCCTAAAATATCAAAGGAGATAGAGGAGATGAAGGCGGTTTCTTATGCTTCGGCTATAGGAATCCTCATGTATGCTATGCTGTGTACGAGATCGGATATCTGCTTTGTCGTGGGCATGGTTAGCAGATATCAGAGTAACCCTGGACAGGGACATTGGACTGCGTTAAAGCATATATTGAAGTACCTGAGAAGGAATAGGGATTATATGCTGTGGGACCGTTTAGAATCGATAGAGGGAGGGGGGGTGAATATCGATAAACTTTCGGATACGTAAGAAAATTACGCAGCGGAAAAATTAAAGCAATGCTAACTCTTTTTCTTTTGACTTGGTTTGGAGTCTATGACGACTCCTACTTCAAGGCTCATGGTCCTTGACCGTTTTCGTTGGGCAATTCTATATTTCGGAAAAGTTTTACAAGAGTTGAATCATGAATACAGAATCAAAGTAATACACCAAAAAAAATACCGACGTCCCAAAAAGATTTTGAAGACCGGAGCAGTAGGTAGTCGATCTGGAGCGTTTTTGGCGCTTGGAACTCGAGCACGTAGGAACCAGAACTGAGCGCATGAATGCTTGAGTTGGAAAAAGTGTTGTACGGAAGCAAGGGGTGAACCCCATTTTATATTGTTGTCTAGGGCGTCCCTGATGCAGTAGGGCGCCTGCCACGTTACCTATCTGCGCGCATCCTCATCCGCAGACTCGGCCAACTCCTATTCCTTTATCCAGGCGCCTGGGACGTCTGGGATGCCTGACTGCTCACGGGCACCTCCCATGCTGACGTGGCAGTTCAGCTTCACAGCCCTTGGAGTAACCCGTCTGGGGCGCCTGTATCAACACAGGCGCCTGTGTTCTCGGGCGCCTGAGACCTCTCAGGCGCCTGGGATGCAGAAACTCCAACCTTTTGCTCCTGCAACCAGGGTTAGTTCCAGAACAACAGTAATAGTAAAATTAAGTACAATTAACAGCTTGTGCTGTCTTGGTTCTGACTTTGAGCTTCCAAATGGAACCCTAGGTCGAACCGACGCCTAATGTTCCCTCTTTTGGGGAACGCATCCTCACCTACTCCTCTCAGGAGAAGTTATCTTTTGCCAACCGGCTCCTCCGGTTGGACTTTTGCTCGGTCTCCTAGATTGCCGGATCTCGAGACGTCCATTCGTCGACTCGTCTCTACTTCTGTCCGCAGCTCCCGACCGGCTAAGACTTCTGCCCAATCATCCGGATCAGGACTTCGGTACCCAGTCCACGACCAGGACTTATTGCCCAACCCCCGGTCAGGTATTCGGTGCCCAGTCCATGACCAGGACTTATTGCTCAACCCTGCAGGTCAAGACTTCGTACCTAGCTTACCTAGGACTTTCCTACACACTTAACAGATTCATTAGATAACAATTTAAGCTTATCTTTGAACCCTTTGCCATCATCAAAATCGAGGTTCGATCTGGTGCTTCCGGCACCAACATATGCTGGTTTACCGGACAGACCAATTACTCCCTATGGGTTATACGGATTCAGATTTCCAATCAGATAGGGACAAAAGTAAATCTACCTTGGGGTATGTGTTTACTTTAGGAGGTGGAGCCATAGTATGGAGGAGTGTCAAGCAGAAATGCGTGGCAGACTCTACCATGGAAGCTGAGTATGTGGCAGCCTCTGAGGCGGCCAAGGAAGCTGTATGACTCAGGAATTTCATGATGAACTTGAATGTGATTCCTGGTTTGCCCAGATCTATCACAATTTATTGTGATAACAGTGGTGCAGTTGTAAACTCGAGGGAACCATAAGCCTTTAAGACGAGTAAACACATAGAGTGCAAGTACCAACTGATACGAGAGATCGTAAAGCAAGGAGAAGTTGCTGTTGCCAAGATTGCATCGGAGGACAACCTGGCGGATCCTTTCACTATGACCCTCCCAGCGAGAGATTTTGATAGGCATGTGGAGGATATGGGAGTCAGATGTTTGGCATTGTGAGAAAAATAGAGTCTTTTAGTATAAGTGGGAGATTGTTGGGATGTATACTAAAAGTCTTGCTTTTGTATAAGACATCTACATTTTGAAAGAGAATCACAAGATCACTGTTTGAATGCTTATATTAGTATGTGCATATTGTCTAATACTTTACACTATAGATAACATAGTGTGTGGTGTCGCATAGAAGATTATGTTATCAGTTCCTTATAGAGTATAAGTAGACGCTCACAACCGAGATGGAGTTGAACAAACTATCAGGATGGTTGTAGTGTAATTTGGTGTTGGTTTATCTTGACCATAGAATTACACTAGTGCACTTTGAGTGCATTGAGCAGGACCGATATAGAGGTGATTCAACTTATACTGACTATATAGATGAATCGGACCTCAGATATTATGGAATACATGCTCTTAATCCCGATATAATAACAGACACATGTACTTAATAGTTATTTATTTGATTTACCAATGAGCGAGATTTATTCTATTAAATCGATAGACCAGGTAAATTAGGAAATAATATTATTTACATGGTGTGCCATTGATTATAGACAAAAACCGTGTCCTGGTGAGTCAGATTGATGATGCCCCCTTGATGAACTCATAAGGTTCATCATGTTAAATCCTGCAAGTGGACTTAGTCCAATATGATGATAAGGATGAGTGGTACTAATCAAGGAGTTAGATGTTGATTAATTAAAATTGTCAGTAATTTAAATTAATCAATGGATATTCGATATTTTAAACACGGGGAGATACTTGTACTCATAATAGGTGGAGCCCATATTTAAATATGGGGGTTGGTGAGGTAGTTCAATAAAGACCCTTTAGTGGAATGAATCTTCATTAATGTATCGGACCTTGATCCATTAGGTGGCCAAGACCCAACTCCTCCTCATGATCCCTGTTGTAGCCCTATAAATACTCCATGGTGTCATGAAACCAAGATAATCTAACACACATCCAACCCTAAGACCTTTGTCTTCTCTCCCTCTCCTTCTCTCTCCTAGGGCAGCTGGCGGGTGTGGAAGAGAAAGCCTCTTCTCTTCCTTATTCCTCCCTCTCTTCTCTTGGTTGTTGGCGCAAGGAAGAAGAGATTCCTTCTCTTCTCATGGCCGATTCGAACTTGAGTAGAAGGGAGGGGACAGTCGGCGGCAAGGAGGAGAATATGGAGTTTGGAGTGCCGGCGGGAGAGAGTAGTTGGTGGGCCGGTTAGGGTTAGTGAAGAAGAGGTTGTTTTCTTCTTCTTCATCTACTTCTTCATCTTCCTTTGCTTTCTCCTCTGTGATATCTTGTGGCCGGCACACCTTGGTGGCTTGGGTTGGCCGGCGGCACAAGGTGGGAGAGGAATTAGTGGCCGATGGCAACCCTTCGAACTTAGGGTTTGTTTGGCGCAAGGAAGAAGGAAGAAGAAGGGATTGGTTGGTGGCCTTGGTGACTTTGGTTCTTGGTAGATCGTCGTCCACACGACGTCCAACAGGGGAGGGTCAAACAATAGAAGATCGCGAGGTAAAAGGAAAGGTATAACCTTCTCTTTGGCTCCTTGTTTTCTATGGTTTCATGTGTGGTTTAATTAATTATCTTGACATAATTATTTCTTAATTAATTGTGATAATTAATTACGTTGGACCCCGATGATAAACACAAAAATCGGCGATCCGCTCGTCGTCTATTCCGCGACTAATTGGTTAGGCGAGTTACATGGCTTGATTAACAAGTTTGGCCAAGTTGTAACTTGAATAAATTAGTACGACGACGAGACGGTCGTTTTGGGAAATAGGTCTACATTCGGATTAAAATTTTAATCCGTGGACATGGAGAGGTTTCCCATGTGCGTCCCGATAATCGCTTAGGAAACCCACAACCACCATCATGTGGAGGTGATGAGAGTCAGATGTATGGCAGTCCCCCGTGGTCACTCCTAAGTCTTTTAATTTGTGTGTCATTTTGATTTTCTAGCATTTGAAACAAATTGTTAAATGAGTTAAATGTTTCATCTTTGGTTTTTAAGAATCTAACCCAGGTAAATCTTGAATAATCATCAATAATTACTAAGCAGTACCGATTCCCGCTTAGCGACTTGGCTCCATGAGAATCAAATAGGTCTAGGTGTAAGAGCTCAAGTATGGCTTGGGTTAAGTCTGATTGGGTTGATTTGTGGGTTGACTTAGTTTGTTTACCTTGTTGACATGGATTACAGATGTTATTTTCAAAGTTTTTAATTTTTGGTATCGCTTTAACTAGTCCAAGTTGACTTGGTTTTGAAATTAACTTTGTATGGGTGTGACCTAGTCTCCAATGCCATAAATTGGTTTCTTCTAGTTGAGTTAGAAAACACTAAGGTGTTACAGGTAGGTTAATTGTATAGACATTGTTCTTTCTATTACCCTTAAGTGTAATTTCTGGGTCTTATAGATTCCTAATCAGGCAGTCAGAATTAGTAAAGGTAACGACATAACCAGTATCACACAGTTGGCTAATGCTAAGTAGGTTAAACTTAAAGTTATCAACTAGCAACACCTTTTTGATAATGAAATCAGAGTTTAGTTCAATATTACCTAACCCAATTACCTTAAGTGTGACATTGTTGCCAAATGCCACTGAGCTTGAACTTGATTTTAGTGAACTTCAATTTATCCCCAATCATGTGTCTGGAGCATCCACTATCCAACATTCACTAGTCCAAATCTTTATGTTCCTACACATAAAGTATTTTTGATTTGGATCCATTTATGTAGAAGGATAAATTGATTGAATTTCACTGCTTAATCTGTCTCACCCATATCTAAGGTTATCAAGCATGTTGATCTTATGGGTTCCTTTTGTGAGATAGGTTTTCAGCTTAGGTTCAAAATTTGAGTTTTTAATTAATTGGAGTTTTCAAAAATTGAGTTTGAATTAATTTTGAAAAATTGAGTTTTAATTAGTTTTGAAAATATTAAGTGAATTTAATTTTCGAAAATGTTAAGTGAATTTAATTTTGAAAAATATTAAGTGAAATTAATTTTAAAAATTTTAAGTGAATTTAATTTTGAAAAATATTAAATCAAATTAGTTTTGAAAATATTAAGTGATTTTAATTTTGAAAAATATTAAGTTAAATTAATTTTCAAAATATTAAGTGAATTTAATTATGAAAAATATTAAGTTAAATTAATTTTGAAAATATTAAGTTAAATTAATTTTCAAAATATTAAGTGAATTTAATTTTGAAAAATATTAAGTTAAATTTGAATTTTGAAAAATTGTTGAATTTGATTAAAGTTATATTAAGGGTAGGATTAATTTGGTTGGTTGGGTTGGGCTACATTATTAGATCCTAGACATCTCACCCAATTCTAAGTGACAAAATAGGTTTCCTTATCTATTTTGTGAGATGTATTATTTTTATCTTTTGATTTTATGTTAATTCTATGATTTAATTGAAGCTTGTGTTAGATTTGAGTTTAACAAATAGTAATTTAAAAGTGAGTTTCGATAATTGGCTTCCAGGTTTTGGTGAGGCACAGAGGCCTTCTTTGGCCATAGCCTTATTGGATCAACAACCCTTTCCTAGACAAAGACTTTTAAAGAAAGATCATTTTCAAATTACTTTTTGAGACTCTCTGGTCTAACTAGCTTAGGATTTGGAGAGGTAGCTTCGGCTAGCTCCACCGGACTAAACAGACTAAATAGGGTACACCTTACCCTACCTAACTCCTTAGACATGCTTCCCTAACATACTATTATCTCACCTCCTCCTAATACTATGTTGTTCAAGTCTCAATTAAGTCTGATCCTTAACTAACCATTCATATGTCTAAGCAGAATAATATTAAAAAAAATAAAAAACATCAAACAAAAATTCAATAAAACAAATCATTTAAGTATAAAAATGATTTTTATATTGGCTCCCCCTGGATTGAAGCCTTGATATGGGCTAGGCAAGATGTGAATCTTGTCCTTGGGGACCCAATATTGGTTTGGTCCAGCTTGTTTGTTCAAATTCAGCTTAGGGACCCATGCTTGGACTCGAGTTCTAGTTTGGTTCAATACAGAGTAATAAGATCTGTATCGTGAATTAGTTCAATAGTCAAGTCCGGATCGATTTAGAACTGACTTCTATTTTCCAAGAATCATGTCAAGATTCTTGAAACATGAAGTGAACCGTTCTAACGCGACTCTGAGTTCCTTGACTTGAGTTTTCAAGGAGGAATTCTCTTCATTAAGCTTTTGAACTTGAGTTGAGTTTCCTTCTTGAACTGACTTAGTTAAGGAACTCGAGTTAACTTCCTCTTTCAGGATTTTGACTTCCTGTCGGAGGGATTCAAACCAGACGTTGGCTTTAGCCAACATGCGAGACAAATAAGAAATTAAGTCGTAAAGCTTCGATTCGGGATAGCCTCTTACTGTAATTCGTCCGTCCTCCAAGATCGAGAGCTTTTCGATGCTGACGTCTTCTTCCAGTTCTGATTCTGTTTGGGAGCCGAGGACTTGATAAGTACCATTTTATTGATGATTTTAATTACTAAAATCCATCTTTGACCCATGTTTTACTTGCTTAATTGTGATTTTACCCTAGGATTTAGGACTTCCTCTTATTTTGGACTTAATTGCAAATTGCACATATTTGGATTATTTGGCCACTAAATTTTTGATCTATTTTTTTGTAGGCATGAAAAGATCCTGGACCTAGGGCATACTGGGTCAAACTTGAGTCGGAAGTGGACCCGGATCGAGTTATCAAGCTTCGAATTAATCCGGGCCGTCCGATTCAAAAGCGGCTAGATCTGAGCCATCTGGGACCATCTGAAGCAATCCGAGCTAGGGTTAGGGTTGATCAAGCACTCTGATCAAGATCTGAAGGTTTCATCCCAATCAGAGCTCATTCAACCGTTGGATCAAGCTCAGAGGGTTCTAGATCGTCCATTCAAAGAATAGGTTGATCTGGACCATCCGTTGCAAATCTGGAGGATCCGAGCTACCACAAGGTAGATCCTGATCCCTGATCATCATCATCAAAGTTTGGATCAAATCAGAGCAAGATCAGCCGTTGGATTCATTCAAATCAATCTGGGCCGTCCATTCTTATGTATTTAATCAAATTTCTCCCCAGTTCTTCCTTGCCGCGTCTTCACCGCAATAGTTGCCTTCTTCGCAGTTCTTCATTTTTTTCAAGCTTTTTCTTCAATCCGAGGCGCGACCACCTCAATTCTTTGTTTGGAACAAGATCTGGATCGTTTGAGGATAGTTTTGTTGGATGATTTCAGCTCAATTTGCGCCGGAACAGGGCTGTTTGAGGGTTTCGGCATCTCTGCTACCCAATCGCTTGTTTCTCGTCCACAAGCCATTTTTGATCGTTTGAGCTGCTTGTAGGGGTTCTCAGGTGAGCTCAGATGATCCTCAAATCATCACGCAGTCCATCCATTGAGATAGAAGAGATTGGACTGGAAAATTCCAGCCGCGTGTAGTTTGAGCAGAATCGACCGACTGAGCTGTTTTCCAGTGAATTGCTGAGCTTAGGGGTTCGAGGCCAGCCCTTGCGTGACGAACAAGGAGATCTTGGGCTAATGGAGTGATTGGGGTTTAGATTTCTTATTGTAATTTCTGTTTTAGCTGTAATTTCGAATTCGGTCATTTCTGTTCTGTTTTCATATCAACTGGTCTAGCTTCCTGTTCTGAATTGCTTCAGTTGTAATTAGGTTTCAGTTCTGAAGTTTGCAAGTATTAGATAGTTAGTTTGTTAGTGAGTAATTGAATTAATTTTAGTTTGCTTCGCATAGTGTAATTTCTGCAATCTCTTTTATCTGTTGCGTGCCAATTTGTTTCTGCGTGCCAAGTTTTATTTCTGATTTTTGCAGTTTCTTTTGAATCCGATTTGTGTTTAGTTTACTCCCTACAATTGAAGACAACATTTAGGGTGTTAATGCATTAAATTTGCTTGTGTTTTCCATTCAGTTTTAGTTCTGAATTTAAGTTCAGCTTGTGCATATCAAATCCCAAATTCTGCAGCTTCTTATTTTGGCAAGTATGGGTCAACAGGTTCTGATTTATGTGATAGTAAACATTAGTTCCTCGATGACATTTCTAAAACGTTCCATTTTGTACCTTAGGTCTGAGTTTTATTGCTGTTTCTGCATTCGATTTGTTCAGAACTGATCTGAAATTGCTTGATTCTGAATGTCTGCATTCGGATTCTGTTTCTGCAATTTTCTTCTGCGTTTCTGAATTTGTTTTTCAGTCAGCTGTATCTGAATTTGTTAGCCTCATCTCTGCAATTCTAGGTTCATCCATTCTGAATATTAGATTCAAGAACTTATCTTCAGTTGTGTTGAGTGATTTCGCACCAAAATTGCTGCTGTATTTCAATTCTGTGCAGAGTTTCTTGCTTTCCTGCGTGCCTGTTTTGCAGTAGGTTTGTCCTTGACTGATCAGTAGCTAGCATTGAGTTCTTACAGGTTATGCATAGCATTTTACTTAAAGCCTCATATTCCCAGCTGAATTGAACAGTCTATTTCGGAAATGTCTATCTACAATCTCTGCATTTGACATTAGATCTTGGAACACAAAAAATCTCCCTCACGTATCAAGTTTAATTCACTTCTTCCTTGTGTATCAAGATAGAGCTACGGCATTGATTAGTGTCAAGACAGATGAAATTTCGAGTGTTTTTTGATGCTTTAATTCAGTTAGAATTATATTTGGTTTTGCTTAATTCTCTCTGAATTGGTTGGCTCCCGAATGTGTAATTAGCTTGTGTTGAGTTTGTTTTAAGTTTGATTGCTAAATTTGTGGCTAGCTTTAGTTTAAGCTTACTTGTTTCCAAAAATTGTCATCACTGCCTTATTCCATTGTTTAGCATTTGTTTTGCATGTGAACTCAGATTTGCCTTCATAGATCGTTTAAGTGGCTTTGATTGAGTTGTTCGTTGGTTAAGTTCATCAATTGTCATACCTTGTTGAATTCGTCTAGCTAAGATCTTTCTTTTCCTTGTGTTTTCATTTCTGAACTGCAAACCAAACCCAGATATTATTTGAAACCCAAAAATAATAACAACACATAAATACAAGCTCGAATCACACAACATCAACAGTCCCCAGGAAAAATACGACCTGTGGCCCCTTTACTACGTTTTCATATTTTGATTGCAAAAAGGGTTTCCAGCTTTTTATTCATATTCTAAATTTGAGACCCACATTCGTGATAGTCTATTTAGGGTCTATCATATTTTTGGCGCCGTTGCCGGGGAAACAACTAGTTGATTTGTTAGATTTTTGCTTGTATGCTTATGGACATATCATTGGGTTCTACTTTATTTTGCTTTATCTTTCGTATACGATTGCTGCCATTTTTCTTGTTTGTTGTGTGACAGGGCTATAAGATCAAAATGTTTTCAGATCAGGACATCAAAATGATTTCAACGGGACAATCAGAGCTCAAAGAGGCATTGATGGAGTTAAAATGTTGGGTTAAGGTGTTGGAATACCAACAAAAAAATAAAGCTCATTCATCTACTTACCAGCAGCCGATCCAGCCTACATTTCAACCACCTCAGCCCCAATCTCACCACAGACAGCCACAATTTCAGCCTCTCCAGCAATTCCAGCAGCCAAATCAAGATTTCCAGCAGCCCTATTTGAATTTTCAGCAACCAAATCAGTTTTTTCAGCCACATTTACAACAATTCCAGCAACCACAACAATTCCAGCAGCCACCACAGCAATTTCAACCGCAATTCCAACAATTTCAGGAAGAATTTCAGCATCTTAACCAAAATTTCCAGCAGCCTTTTGTAAGTTTTCAGCAGGGAAATAATCAATTTCAGCCTCAACCTCAGCCATGGCAGCAAGAATTTCAACCTATACAGAAATTTCAACAACCTCTTCAATATTCACAGTCATTTGATCCAAATTTTCAGTTTCAAAACCAGAATTTCCAGCCCACTCAATTTCAGTTTTCACCACCACAATTTCAACCTCAGATCCAAGATTTCCTGGGCTACAATCCTAATGAGAATGAGGCTCAACAACAAAGGATGATTGAGATGTTGCAACAAATCCTACAACAACAGCAAAGTTTTCAACAACAACAACAACAAGTTTTACAACAACAAAAGCTTTACGACATCGGACGCCTTGGAAAGTTGCAAGATCAATTGAATCAGATAAAAGCCCAAAAATCAGGACAATTATCTTCTCAAGCTACTCTTGATTCTGAGGGCCCCAGAGTTGAGTTTATATCAGTTCAAGGTGACCCTAGTGCATGGCCAAGTCCCTCTTCAAGTGATCTTGCACATTTGGTGGAAAAAGAAGAAGAAATCATTAAAATCAGGGCACCTACAGCATGCATTCCTCCGGAGATTCCTATTCAAAATCCATTTCCAAATTTTTCAGTTCAAGAAGAAGAAACTGAAGCTCCACAGGACCATTCTCATCTTTTATTTTGTGATGATAGTATTAGTGATGGTCCTAATTTTTCTAATGTTGTTGTTGCAAATATTACAGGAGAAGCATGCATAGGAGATGATTCCATAGGTGTAGGGGATTGCACTAAGCCCCAGGGACCACCACAATTTACTGGTGTTGGTGCAGAATGCACCAAAATCAAACCTGTGTTTTGATAATGGCAACAGAGGTCAAAAGTTAAGTATTAATTGTGTTTCTAACAAGTTACTCTAGTGTGCAGAGCAAAGTCCTAGCGAAGGAATGCTAGGCAACTGGCGAAGGACTGCCAGTATCCAAGACCTGACAAAGGACCGTCAGGCAAAAGACCAACCAAAGGAGCGGTTGGCAACAGGTAAATTCTCCCGAGAGGAGTAGGTGAGGACGCGTTCCCCGTCGAGGGAACAGTAGGCGTCGGTTCGACCTAGGGCTCCATTTTGGAGACCAAAGTCAGAACCAAGACAGCTAAGGCTGTATAAACAAATACTTTATTGCTTTATTGTGTTTTGGACTAACCCTGGATGCAGGACCAAAGGAAGGAGTGTCTGCAGCTCAGATAGCCTCAAAGGAATAAGGTAGTAGCTGAGTAGGGCACCCGGAGTGTCCCGGGCGCCCCAAGGGCCATACAAAACAAGTAAAGAAAAAAGGAGTTCGAATACATGCTGGGCCGGGCGCCCCAGTGGTCCCGGGCGCCCCCGCTGCTCCCGGGCGCCCCCATGCGCAACATCGAACCCGAACCCCTCGAAGCCAAGGAGATAGGACTTTGACCCGGTCAATGCGGGCACCCTGAGCGCTCCGGGCGCCTCGGTCAAAGCGGATCCAGAGGATAGACGCTGACCGAGAGCTTTGCGGATCAGAGGCCACGTGGGGGGCGCCCCCGACGTCCCGGGCGCCCCCAGGCCCTATATAAAGGGCCTTCAACCAAGGCTTCAGAACAACTGTTCTCTCAACGCCCCAAAGATCTTCTACGCTCGTGCCTTGCTACGGAAACACTCCAACTCGAGCTGACGACGCCCCGCTGCCCTGAAAGAGTCAATCCACTCCAGACGTCGGTAACGAAGATCAAATTTTTTATTATTATTGTTAGTGCACTTACTTGTAATAAATTATTGTAAACTGATTTGCGCGTATATAGAATTGCCCAAAGTAAACGGTCAACGACCGTGGGCCTTGGAGTAGGAGTCGACACAGGCTCCGAACCAAGTAAATCGACCGTGTCTTTGTGCTGTGATTGTTTTATTTTATTTCCGTTGCGTACGTGCTCTTTACGAAAATCCGAACGATTTTCGATATTCACCCTCCCCTCTATCGGTTTTCTCAATCCAACAACTAGTACATTAGAAGATTCAGAGAATGAACCAGAAAGTGTAGGGTCTTGCATGGTGGAAGCAAGAACCCAAGGATCACCTGCTTTAGTTGAGTGTCCACTAGAACTTGAGCCTGAGATGGAACATGATCAGGAGGAGAACACGGATACATCTACTCTTGTAGAACCTCCAGGTATTCTTCAGCACGCTCAGGTAAGTATTTCTCCTTTTTGTTCAGAAAAATTCAGCAAGGTACCTAGTGCTGACTTTATTGGGTATGATGAATTTATTGATATACCTTGCGTAGAAACTGCTTGTGCAATTCCAATAGAGGCACCCATAATTGATGTTGTTTGTTATGATGAATCTCTTGATACCTCTTTTGTGGATATATATTATGAAAAATTTTTAGAAGTGCCTGAAATTGATGTTATTTATTGTGATGAATCTCTTGCTATATCTTAAGCTGAGGTTGAATGTGAAAAGCTTATGGAGATATCTGAGATTGATTTTATTGGCTGTGACACATTGCTTGATACATCCTTGATGGAAAATAATTGTGATATTTCTATTGAAGTGCTAAAAATTGATTTCTTTGTTTGTGATGAGTTCCTGGATGCAAATTTTGTAGGAAATAATTGTGAAAAATTTATTGAGGCACCAAGAATTGATATAATTGGATATGATGCAGTTTTGGATACATTTCATGCAGAGACTGATATTATTTTATTTCTTTCTGACCCTGCACGCTTGAGAGAGGTATTACATTGTTTTGCAGGGTCCAGAAGACTATTGGAGTGGGTGCTCCATCTGAACAGACTCCAGCCTCCTGGAAGAAATTTCAAAAGGCATCAAGAAGGAGGAGTTGATTTTACTCTAATTCGAAGCACTCCACCTCTTACATGGGTCTTGTACCTAAATCGCCTGCGGCCACCTGAGAAAATTTTTGTGAAGTCTAAGTGTGGGGGAGTCCGAATTCTCTCAACCACCCATGTTCCTCCACTACCACGATGGAGGCTACTGCTTGATAGACTCCGTCCACCAGAAATAAAGGGGAGATTGTTCTTTCTTGTATTTTCTTTTATTGCATTTTTCATTTTCATGCTTTCTAGAAGTAGAATTTTCCTTTAAATTGAGTCCTTGTTAATAAATGCATGGTAGTCTTTTTGGAAATTTGTTTTGTGCATGACTAGGAATAAATGTATCCCTCTAGGTTATCTCCATAGCATTTTAGAATCACTTGGAAAATAAATTAAATTTGGTTGTTAAAACTTAGGGTTTGAGCTCATGGATGAATTCTTGGATGCTTGAGTACTACTTTGCTTTAGATTCTTAATTGATAACTTGAGATGAATTATTTTTGCCTAGTGAGTATTAGCCTTATATTTGTGACACACATATGTTATTGTACTCTAGAACTTGCTTAGGTTCTTTCAAAATCATATTTCAATGATTGGATCACATCTATAGAGACTAATCCATTTGTTTTCCTTTCCATATCAAATTTTGGCACTAATCATGTCTACTTTATTTGTCTTTCCTTATTCCAACTCTTAACCCCATTTCTATGGACTTGTTTGTTTGGGAATGTTTCTTAATGCTATTTTGCCCGAGACGAACAAAGATTTAAGTGTGGGGGAGTGACTAGCGTTCTGGAAAGATTTGATATCAAAGAGGCAATTCATGTCGAAAAAAAAAAATTTTTTTTTAGGGTGCCAAGAATGAGTTTGAGTGAGTTTGGTACCAAGAATGAGCAAGAGAGATGGAAGCAAATGGAGATCTAGATTCCTTATCATACTCTGAAAATCCAAGTGGCATGCAATGAATTCGGCTGAGAAGAAAAAAATTTTCTGCAATGAGAAATAATGGAACGCAAAAGCAAAAAGAAAAGAAATTCTTGTGCCAAGATCAAAAGCTGAGTTGAGATGCAAGGGTTGTTTACATGGATTAAGCACAAAAACCACTCGACAGCAAGGTTGAAATCTGAAAAATTGCAGCTGAAAAGAAAAAAAATCAGAAGGTTATGTTATCATCAAGACAGTTTGCATCAAGATGAAGCTGAATTGAAGTTTTCTTGGCTGTAAAATCAGAAACGTGGTGAAAAAAATTTGGAATGTAGCTGTGCAGAACTGAAACTAGTCATTGCTGGCTTTAAACAGAATTTGGAGAAAGGCTGAGCCAAAAACAGAGCTGAAGCTGAACTGCATTGCAAGCTATAAAAAAATCTGAGAGAAAAATTGAAATCTGCCGAGTGCTGACTTGAAGTTGCTGAAATGACAAAAGCTGAATGTGAAGTAAGCTACAAGATGCTGAAATCAGTAGAAGAAGTGTAGTGGAATATGTATTGGAAAATTCCAGCTGAAGTGCAGCTGTGAGGATCAACAATTGGTGGATTGCAACTAAACTGAATTTGCTTGCAGCTGTACTAATCTTAATGATGCAAGGGCTGTTGACAAGGATTAAGAGAGCCACCTTCACCAGCCATTAGATATTTCGAAGAGCAGCAAGCTGAGAATGCAGCTAGGAAAGAAAAAGAAAAAGAATCAGTGTAAAAAAAAAGCTGAGAATGCAGTTTGTATCAAGATGAGGCTGAATTTTGGGTTGCTTGGCTATGAATTAGGGAACTAAGTTCATCAATGCGTCAAAAAGGTGATGAGTGCATCTTTGTTGATCAGAATTGGATAGAAAAATGGCTGCTAAGAGTTCAGATCAGAGACAGAATTCGAAAGGCTGACCAAAGGCTGAAAAGAAGCTGAATTCCTGCTTCCTAAGTTAGCAATGTGTAGCTGAGTTTGATCAGAACTTGTAAAGCAGTTTATTTAAAAGTTTGGCAGCCAAATTACAATGGAAGAGTGAACAAGATGAAGAGAAACTTGAGTAGAGACTTAGCTGCAACTTAAATCTGCAGCTGATATAAAACAGTTCGGAAGCAAGGTTGAAGTTTTGACCATTTTAAAGAAAAGAGAAGGAGATAAAGTGGCACACAAATGAAGACTTGGCACTATTAAATCATTGAAGTTTCTCTCATCCGAATCAAAAGCTTTGCCCCACTACAAGTCTGACCTTGCTAGAGGATAAAAGAAGAGAAAAAAAATCAGGAAAGAAGAATGGAGAAAGAAAATTGGCTCGCAAGGTGGAAGTTGGCATATTGAGATCAATGGGGTTTTCTTCATCCAAATCAAAGGAATTATTCAAGTTTGACTTCGCCACACTCTTTATTTCATTAGAGGACTAACAAGAGGGGCAAAGTACATTGGAAACGTTCTTGAGCAATCAAGTCTCCCACTTTGTCAATTTTTCCATTTTCTTGGCTTTTACTCCATTTCTTATCATTTTCCATGTTTTCATTTGTTTTTGTAGATGTTGATCCTAATCATGAATAATGGTGGAGATTAGATAACAAGCAAGCCTATGGTAGTGCAAGAAGCATGTGTGTTTGAGTGAGCTCCACTTCCATCATTAACTTAGAATTTAAGGAGAGAGCCACCAAAATTTTCCCTTGAAAGGCTAGTGAGTTAAATTCATCTCAATGACTCATGAAGGATGAAAAAGTTAAGTTGTTGATTTAAGGACAAGATACTAATCCATAGAGCTTAGATTTTTGAGAATTTACAACCTTAGGTAATTTCTTTTCATTTGCTTCTAATTATGTTTAAGAAAATCTAAGGGATACATACTTAGTGGTTTCGCGAGACGCTCAAGCTTAAGTGTGGGGGAGTTGATAAGTACCATTTTATTGATTATTTTAATTGTTAAAATCCATGTTTGACCCATGTTTTACTTGCTTAATTGTGATTTTACCCTAGGTTTAGGACTTCCTCTTATTTTAGACTTAATTGCAAATTTACACATATTTGGATTATTTGGCTACTAAATTTTTGATCTATTTTTTGTAGGCATGAAAGGATCCTGGACCTAGGGCATACTGGGTCAAACTTGAGTCGGAAGTGGACCCGGATCGAGTTATCAAGCTTCGGATTAATCCGGGTCGTCCGATTCAAAAGCGGCTAGATCTGAGCCATCTGGGACCATCTGAAGCAATTCGAGCTAGGGTTAGGGTTGATCAAGCACTCTGATCAAGATCTAAAGGTTTCATCCCAATCAGAGCTCATTCAACCATTGGATCAAGCTCAGAGGGTTCTAGATCGTCCATTCAAAGATTAGGTTGATCTGCACCATCCGTTGTAAATCTGGAGGATCCGAGCTACCACAAGGCAGATCCTGACCCCTGATCATCATCATCAAAGTTTGGATCAAATCAGAGCAAGATCAGCCGTTGGATTCATTCAAATCAATCCGGGCCGTCCATTCTTATGTATTTAATCAAATTTCTCCCCAGTTCTTCCTCGTCGCGTCTTCGCCGCAACAGTCACCTTATTCACAGTTCTTCGTTTTTTTCAAGCTTTTTCTTCAATCCGAGGCGCGACCACCTCAATTCTTTGTTTGGAACAAGATCTGGATCGTTTGAGGATAGTTTTGTTGGATGATTTCAGCTCAATTTGCGCCGGAACAGGGCTGTTTGAGGGTTTCGACATCTCTGCTACCCAATCGCTTGTTTCTCGTCCACAAGCCATTTCCGATCGTTTGAGCTGCTTGTCGGGGTTCTCAGGTGAGCTCAGATGATCCTCAAATCATCATCGCAGTCCATCCATTGAGATAGAAGAGATTGGACTGGAAAATTCCAGCCGCATGTAGTTTGAGCAGAATCGACCGACTGAGCTGTTTTCAAGTGAATTGCTGAGCTTAGGGGTTCGAGGCCAGCCCTTGCGTGACGAACAAGGAGATCTTAGGCTAATGGAGTGATTGGGGTTTAGATTTCTTATTGTAATTTCTGTTTTAGCTGTAATTTCGAATTCGGTCATTTCTGTTCTGTTTTCATATCAACTGGTCTAGCTTCCTGTTCTGAATTGCTTCAGTTGTAATTAGGTTTCAGTTCTGAAGTTTGCAAGTATTAGATAGTTAGTTTGTTAGTGAGTAATTGAATTAATTTTAGTTTGCTTCGCATAGTGTAATTTCTGCAATCTCTTTTATCTGTTGCGTGCCAATTTGTTTCTGCGTGCCAAGTTTTATTTCTGATTTTTGCAGTTTCTTTTGAATCCGATTTGTGTTTAGTTTACTCCCTACAATTGAAGACAACATTTAGGGTGTTAATGCATTAAATCTGCTTGTGTTTTCCATTCAGTTTTAGTTCTGAATTTAAGTTCAGCTTGTGCGTATCAAACCCCAAATTCTGCAGCTTCTTATTTTGGCAAGTATGGGTCAACAGGTTCTGATTTATGTGATAGTAAACATTAGTTCCTCGATGACATTTCTAAAACGTTCCATTTTGTACCTTAGGTCTGAGTTTTATTGCTGTTTCTGCATTCGATTTGTTCAGAACTGATCTGAAATTGCTTGATTCTGAATGTCTACATTCGGATTCTATTTCTGCAATTTTCTTCTGCGTTTCTGAATTTGTTTTTCAGTCAGCTGTATCTGAATTTGTTAGCCTCATCTCTGCAATTCTAGGTTTATCCATTCTGAATATTAGATTCAAGAACTTATCTTCAGTTGTGTTGAGTGATTTCGCACCAAAATTGCTACTGTATTTCAATTCTGTGCAAAGTTTCTTGCTTACCTGCGTGCTAGTTTTGCAGTAGGTTTGTCCTTGACTGATCAGTAGCTAGCATTGAGTTCTTACAGGTTATGCATAGCATTTTACTTAAAGCCTCATATTCCCAGCTGAATTGAACAGTCTATTTTGGAAATGTCAGTCTACAATCTCTGCATTTGACATTAGATCTTGGCACACAAGCAATCTCCCTCATGTATCAAGTTTAATTCACTTCTTCCTTGTGTATCAAGATAGAGCTACGACATTGATTAGTGTCAAGACAGATGAAATTTTGAGTGTTTTTTGATGCTTGAATTCAGTTAGAATTATATTTGGTTTTGCTTAATTCTCTCTGAATTGGTTGGCTCCCGAATGTGTAATTAGCTTGTGTTGAGTTTGTTTTAAGTTTGATTGCTAAATTTGTGGCTAGCTTTAGTTTAAGCTTACTTATTTCCAAAAATTGCCATCACTGCCTTATTCCTTTGTTTAGCATTTGTTTTGCATGTGAACTCAGATTTGCCTTCATAGATCGTTTATGTGGCTTTGATTGAGTTGTTCGTTGGTTAAGTTCATCAATTGTCATACCTTGTTGAATTCGTCTAGCTAAGATCTTTCTTTTCCTTGTGTTTTCATTTCTGAACTGCAAACCAAACCCAGATATTATTTGAAACCCAAAAATAATAATGACACATAAATACAAGCTCGAATCACACAACATCAACAGTCCCCAGGAAAAATACGACCTGTGGCCCCTTTACTACGTTTTCATATTTTGATTGCAAAAAGGGTTTCCAGCTTTTTATTCATATTCTAAATTTGAGACCCACATTCGTGACAGTCTATTTAGGGTCTATCAAATTTTTGGCGCCGTTGCCGGGGAAGCAACTAGTTGATTTGTTAGATTTTTGCTTGTATGCTTATGGACATATCATTGGGTTCTACTTTTTTTTGCTTTATCTTTCATATACGGTTGCTGTCATTTTTCTTGTTTGTTGTGTGACAGGGCTATAAGATCAAAATGTTTTCAGATCAGGACATCAAAATGATTTCAACGGGACAATCAGAGCTCAAAGAGGCATTGATGGAGTTAAAATGTTGGGTTAAGGTGTTGGAATACCAACAAAAAAATAAAGCTCATTCATCTACTTACCAGCAGCCGATCCAGCCTACATTTCAACCACCTCAGCCCCAATCTCACCACGGACAGCCACAATTTCAGCCTCTCCAGCAATTCCAGCAGCCAAATCAAGATTTCCAGCAGCCCTATTCGAATTTTCAGCAACCAAATCAGTTTTTTCAGCCACATTTACAACAATTTCAGCATCTTAACCAAAATTTCCAGCAGCCTTTTGTAAGTTTTCGGCAGGGAAATAATCAATTTCAGCCTCAACCTCAGCCATGGCAGCAAGAATTTCAACCTATATAGAATTTTCAACAACCTCTTCAATATTCATAGCCATACGATCTAAATTTTCAGTTTCAAAACCAGAATTTCTCCATGATATATCAGTCTTACAGTCGGTTAAAATTTGGTTGTCCAAAACTTTCTCCATGAAAGACCTGGGAGAAGCAACCTATATCCTTGGGATTAGAATCTATAGAGATAGATCAAAACGGTTGCTTGGTCTTTCGCAGTCTACATATATAGACCGAGTGCTAAAAAGGTTTAGCATGTCAGAATCCAAGAAAGGTTACCTTCCCATCAGGCATGGGATCAACCTTTCAAAGTCTATGTGTCCGCGCACAGAAGACGAGAGGATTTGCATGAATAAGATTCCTTATGCATCCGCGATAGGATCTATCATGTATGCTATGTTATGTACTAGGCCCGATGTATCGTATGCTCTGAGCGTCACGAGCAGATACCAGTCTGATCCAGGAATGGATCATTGGGCGGCTGTCAAGACAATCCTTAAGTACTTAAGAAGAACTAAGGATGTGTTCCTAATATATGGAGAAGGAGATATGGTAATACGTGGGTATACAGATGCCAGTTTCCAGACAGATAAGGATGACTCCAAATCTCAGTCTGGATACGTATTTACTTTGAATGGAGGCGCAATAAGTTGGAAGAGTTCCAAGCAAGACACTGTAGCGGATTCTACCACGGAAGTGTAATATATTGCGGCTTCGGAAGCAGCAAAAGAAGCAGTCTGGATCAAGAAGTTTGTCTCAGAACTTAGTGTGGTTCCAACCATTGATGAAGCAGTGCCGGGTTACTGCGACAATAATGGAGCTATTGCACAAGCAAAGGAACCAAGGTCTCATCAGCGATCCAAACATGTGCTTCGCCGCTATCATCTGATCAGAGAGATTATAAGTAGGAATGATATACAAATTGAGAAAATTTCCACTGAAAAGAATTTAGCGGATCCTTTAACTAAGGCCTTGCCTCAAAGCAAGTTTGAGGGTCATGTTAGAGCCTGTGGTATTGGATACCGTAGCGATTGACATTAGGCCAAGTGGGAGTTTGTTAGTAATATGAGAGAAGTGTCCTACGACAATCGCCTTATGATTGTAATCATTTACTTTAATAAATGAATATTCACTATTTGAGTATACATGTTCGTGTATTTGATTGAGATCTTAAACTCATTTACTGAATGTCCGTAATACAATTCACAGCATGAGAGAATTTGTGATGAATTCACAACTAGTGATTATCTCTACATGTGCAATTGTGAAGTATTGAAATTGTCCCTAGTCGATGAATTGATAAATACGGACACTATCAATTCTGTTGAGACTAGCATGGGTTATTCTCTAATCAGCTGATTCTCACTGGCTGGTGACATTGGGATGTCCGGAGATAAACATGAATGCTAGTTAAGGGAACTAGTTCATTGGAGTGACTAGCTGTAAGACTTCATATGGTAATCTACATATAGATATGTCAATGAAGTTCTTACTGCAGCTTAAGTGCGATGTTCCTTTGACTTGCGGTGTTCAAGTCATCTTGGTCATCGAGACTTATACTTTGACATCTTAAGCAAGCATCTCTACGGAGGTGTGGACCCAGGATGGTTGGGTATAAGCCGAAGTGCCCGAAGATGTTTGAACAGCCTACAAAGGATTCACCACTCCTTGCGAGGAGATGTATACCCAAGGCCTATCGTCGGATTGTTACTCGAAGCCTCTAGCCAGAGCATCACATGTTCAGAGTATGAATCTCTCAGAAACATGAGAGTAACAAGAATCCGTAGGACGAGAAAAACATTGCTTGGGCTAGGTGTGACGTAGTCAGCCTAGTGGGGACTGACACACATAGACCGTGTCCTGAACCAAGTGGGTATAAGATGGTGAAGGGAATGAGGCACGATTCATTAAAGTTGCTGAAGGGTTTCAGAATAATTTCTGAGGTCAACCGTTGATCTTTCGATTAATTGGGGATAATGATGTACTACTAGGTGCCACTCATGATCGTTCTATAATTGGTTAATTATAGACGGCCAACATAAATCGAAAGCCTATTTAGTCACATGCACTACGAGTAGTCCGAGGGATTTAAAACGAGTTGAAAATTGGATTTTCCAATCAAGAGAGATAAGTCGAATCTGAATTTTTCAGAGACGCATCGGAAGCATAAAATGGCTAAGTCTTTTGAAGATTTATTGAACGAATTAAATGAGTTTAATTCGTGAGATCGTGGCTTGGGTTTGGCCGGCCAAAGAGGGTCCCCACCCTCTTTGTTTGGCCGGCCACAATAAGAGGGAAGAACCAAATTGTTTGGTTCGAAATTATAAAATAAACCGCGCTTGGTTTGTCTTATAAAATTATGGATAAAGAAATTTGTATAAAGAAATTTATATAAAGAGATTTATTTATCATGGAAATTAAAATAAACCTTGGAATGGCTTATTTTATTTTATAAAATCAATAATGGATTGATTTACCATGATAAAGAAATTTATATAAAGAAATTTCTTTCCATAATAAAAGGGGAGACATGGTTGTTTTTATTATAAATTAAGTTATAATAAAAACTTGGCATAACGGAATAATTCATAGAAAAATTTATAAGATAAATTTCTTATGAAAAATTTACTCCGTTAAGAGGAGACTTGGCGATTAAGAGACTACTATATAAAGGTACCAAGGCAAGGCTTGGAAATTAATCTAAGAGATCAAGGATTCTTGCCTAGCCTCTCTCCCTCTCCTTCTCTCCCTCTCCTTCTCTCCCTCTCCCTCTTCTAGTGCCGCCGGCCCTAGAGCCCTCCCCCTTTGCCGTGAGCTTCCACCACCAAGAAGAAGCCGAAGAAGAAGAAGAAGCGGGCGCGACTCCTTCCTTCCTCCCGGAATCTTGATTCCGTTCTTCGTTTGGTGGTTAGTTTTTCATCTCTCTCTTGGTATTCTTGTCGTGCCTTTAGAGAATCTAGTAGTTCTTGTCGGCACGAAACTCGTGGCTTTGCGAAGTCATCCCGAAGAAAACCCGACGTGGACGCGAATAGAGGCGGAGCTTCCAAGGGACGCTACGGTTGGATCTCGTCCCTTTCTACGAGTTACGCGAGGTATTAAGTAAATTAGTTTACTTTCAAGAAAATTTTAGATGTATGATCATGTCTCCACAACATAAGGTTGCATGCTAGATATGTGGTTAAAATAATTTGAGAAATTATTTATGCTAAACCTTCCGCTGCACGTAATTAAATTTTAAAATTACGAACCCGTATCCATGTCAACATGCACCCGGTCCCAACAATGGGCGCCTCCCATGCTAACGTGGCAACCTGCCAGCTCAACTTCGCAGCCTTAGGAAGAAACCCATTTGGGGCGCCTATATCAACACAGGCGCATGTGTTCTCGGGCACCTAAGTCCTCTCAGGCGCTTGGGATGCAAAAACTCGAACCTCTTGCTCCTGCAACCAGGGTTAGTTCCAGAACAGCAGTAATAATAAAGTTAAGTATAAATAATAGCCTGCGCTGTCTTGGTTATGACTTTGGGCTTCCAAATGGAACCCTAAGTCGAACCGACGCCTACTGTTCCTTCTTCCGGGGAACGCGTCCTCACCTACTCCTCTCAGGAGAAGTTACCTTTTGCCAACCGGCTCCTCCGGTTGGAATTTTGCTCGGCCTTCGAGACTGCTGGATCTCGAGACGTCCATTGCTCGACCCACCCCTACTTCTGTCCGCAACTCTCGCTCGGCTAAGACTTCTGCCCGATCTTCCGGATCAGGACTTCGGCGCCCAATCCACGACCAGGGCTTATTGCCCAACCCTCGGTTAGGTCTTCGGTGCCCAGTCCACGACCAGGACTTATTGCTCAACCCTGCAGGTCAAGACTTCGTGCCTAGCTTACCTAGGACTTTCCTGCACACTTGACAGATTCATTAGATAACAACTTTAACCTTATCTTTGAACCCTTTGCCATTATCAAAACCCAGGTTCGATCTGGTACTTCTGGCACCAACACATCGGACATCGTGTGTATCTTTCTTGCTTTCCCAGTGTACTTATCCGCAATCTTCACATTCCTCGGATGCACCGAGCCCGTCGGCTCCCTTCCCATGCCATCCTTTTCGTCTGCTACAGCTTCCACTCGACTTCCTGTACTCCTAAGCTCCTGCACATTTAGACACATAGATTAAAAACCAATAGAACCTAACTTGACTCAGTTGACCACATCAAAATTATCTCGGAGTAGTTACAATAGGAATCCAAAACTTGAAGCTTTGGGAAAAGAATGGTGCAAATGGCAGTTGAAATATTATTGATCCAAAACTATCACAAAAATAACTAAACAGATGTTTAAATTGACTCAAACCTTAACCCTATGAAAGATAAAAATACACCTAAACTCTAAGTATGAAAAATAATAAAAAGGATAAACCTTTTTTTTTGAGCCTCCGAAAAGCTCTAAATGACACCAACAGTAGATCTCTAAATGAGCTTTCATTTGCTATCTTGATCATCATGCAGTTCATCCAAGATCAAAAGTTATGACCTCTCAACGCTCGCTCTATCATCCCACATCATTATCAAAACCGTCTCAAAACAACTAAACAAATATTTAAATAGACTCTAACTCTAACTCTATGAAAGATAAAAATACTTCTAAACTCTAAGTTTGAAAAATAATGAAAAATAATAATAATAAAAACATGACTTTTTTTTTGGACCTCCGAAAAGGCTCCAAACTACTCCAACGGTAGTCTCTAAATGAGTTTTCATTTGCTATTTTGATCGTCATGTGGTTCATCCAAGATTAAAAGTTATGACCTCTATTTGCTCACTCTATCATCCTATATCAATAATATAGCTTGGGATTGTTGTAGGATAATATAGCCCGAATACTTTTTTAATATAATGAAAAATGATATGCAACAGGAATTTGGAGTATGAAATCCAACGGGAATGACGTGACACTTCAATTGTAGCGATCTCCGTCGGGTTCACTGTGCCCCCAGTGTATAGTTTTATTCGGGGCAGTGGCCAGAGACCACTGTTGGTGTCCAGGCAACAATCGGATGTATACATAAAAAGTGTCACGTCATTCCTGTTGGGTTTAATACTCCAAATTCCTACTGTGTATCATTGCTCTAATATAATATAGCCCCAGTGGATGTATAATGTAGTGCACATCGATCCTACCCCGGCTAGGGATGGGAGCTTTATCACGTAGACCATGAGGATGGGGCTTTATCATGGTAAAGATGAAACCTGTTGAGTAATTGGGTGTTGAGGTCTGTGACCTAGACTGAGGTTATGCGAACACTGAGCAATCGAGTTGAAGTCGTGCAATCACTTAGGAGAATAGAACTAAATAGCAGAGTCAAGTCGTAAGTGTTAGTGTGTGCACTTATGTGCCAAGACATTTTATGTATTTATGGATAATTATTTTAATAAAGGTAAGTATTTGTCATTAATCATTTACTTTTCTATACGTATATAATTAATGATAAAGTTTCACAGATTAATTAATCTGAAAATAGTCCTTGATCGGATAGATATCTAGAGGGGACATAGATATCTAGATCAACGTTGAGTATGACTAGGTCAAGATAGACCGAGAGATGGATATCCAAGTTGTACTTATGGTGTCTTGAGTTTAGAGGTACACTGGACACGACCAGCTTAAGAGAACACCACATATTAGCATCATTGGTCGTTCGTCTTAATGAATGAGTGTAACTGATCTTTTGATTTGAGACCTTCATTTATTCAATGCATAGAGTTATGTAATTTGATTTCGTTAAAAGCAATCTTTAATTGGATTGTGATTAATACGGTAGTTGGGTATATGACAAAACGTAAAGAGAATAGTGTTAAGTCAATAGAGGATTCATCACACTCTTAGATTAGGGAGTTAAATCCTGACCACTTGATGGAGAAATTAGTGACTCAAAATCCATGGTCATGGGAGGAATAATTATGATTCAATATGAGTATATTATATCTTGAAAATCAAGTAAAATAATTATTTTGGCGATGATGCATACTGCACTAAATTAATTGGGGATGTAGGGAAAATATGAAGAGATTGAATTACACAGTAATCGGTTCATGGTGGTTTTAGTTCATAACTAATATTCTATCATATTGGGTAGCTAAAAACTATTGTTAGATGATTATCTTAGTCTATGTATGGATTTACACTACCGTCATGTATAGAACCTAGAGGGTCGCACACATAGCACATAGATATGAACAGTATCTATAATTGATTATTTTAGTAGATACTAAAACTAATCAATTTATTATATTTGAATAAGAATTAATTGGATTATTAATTATTTCTGAAATATCGAAAGCTAGAACGAATCAAGATCAAATATGGATTTATTTGATCTAGAGAAGAGAGAGCGGAATTTATCTCTTATTCTTTCTAGAGAATTTGAAGAGTCACAATTATGATCATTAATGGAGAAGATGAAAAATCTTTATTAATGATTATTAATGTAGAATTTAAAGAGCTATAATTATGATAATTAATGAAGAAGATAAAGAGTCATGCCTCTTCATCTTCCTTGGAGACTATAAATAGCTAGCCTTAGAGACGATTGCCTCTGACGTTGATAAGCAAGACTTCTCCTTCGTCTTTCTTGCGACAACTCTTTCTACTTCTCCCGGGAAGTCTTTGACAACCTACTCCTTCTTTGATCAGAGACACATCTTCAGATCCGTAGTGCTTCCGAAAGTATTTTTGTCAATCCAAGTGACTAGCACCTAACGGATTATCTAGTTCGTGATCTAGTGCGCGTGAATATCGCTTTGTGATATCATTCACAAATAAGCAAAACATTATGATGTATGTTTTCATTTTATGCTATATTTTATATTATTTTATTTAGAACTATATGTACTGCGAAAAAAATCTATGATTTAAGAATAAAATTTATTTTGTTTTGAATATTCCATTGCGCTAATAGAGTTGTGGCCATGTAGCTAAGGCTGAAGTACTAGGAGGTGAGGCCTTGGGCCTAGTTGAAGTAAGGTGAGACTGTGTGAGCAAGGCAGAGCCATTAGAGCTGGAGCCGAGCTATAGAAGCTGAGGTCATCTGATCACTGAGGCGCACAATACTAATCAGCAGATTCAAAAGGCGAAACGTTCGCCCCCAGCGCCCCCGCCAGCCCGTCCCAGGATCAACACGAAGGAGATAAATCACGATTATCACTGGTGGAGTGAGGCGCCTGGGGTCGAGAGAATTTAATGCCAGCAGATCAGAGTTTTATCCCCGTGCACAACTGGCGACCCTTGACCCTGAGACCTTCGATTCAAGCAAAAGACGCTTTATCATCCGATCCAGCCCGTGGGGGCACAATACTAATAAGCAGAGTTAGGCTGCGAAGTCGCGTTGCTATTGAATAATAGCACTGAGGCATGTGGCTAAGGCTGAAGTACTAGGAGGTGAGGTCGTGCAGCCTAGCTGAACAACTGTGAGGTTGTGCGGTCGAGGAGGAAGTACAGAGGCTAAAATCGTGCGGTCATTGGGAAGCACAGTAGTGAGCATTAAAGTTAAGCTGTGCTATTGAGTAATAGCGTTGAGGTTGTGTGACCAAAGGCTGAGACTATGTGATCTAAGAGACAGAGTTGAGGTTGTGGCCACAAAAGTAGCATAACAGTGGAGGCTACGGGATAAGCTGAGACAATAAAATAATGTCGTGCAGTCGAGCCTGAGATATTGTGAGTTGTGGTTGTGTAGTCAAGCTGGAGGATTGACAGGAGTCCATGTGGCCACTGAATTATTGAATGCTTAGAAAAGTTAGGTTGTTTTGTTGTGGTCGACATAGATAAATGAAGAGCCGAGGTTGGCCCATGGCCATTAGGCGACAAAACAAAATGAAGGCAGTGTGGCCTAGTTTAAGAATCGAAAGTTAGGCTCGGTAGGCTGAATCACTGAAAGCAGTGCGGGCAAGGCTGAAGTAAAAGAGATAGTATGGTCAACACAAGAAAGAACGAAAGCTTACGACTTTAAAGTAATAAAAGTAAGTGAGACAACAAAAATCCTGTTGGATACCGGTGAATAGAAAAGCAAGATAGAGTGGAAAGAGATTTTACTGTGAATGGGGCTTTAGTCCCATATTAGAAGTTTTAAAGTATATTGATTAGTTTAAATTGATTCACAAACATATTAATTATAAACAAATGCATGGGAAGAAACTCTCTTTTACGCGTGGGTGCGCAAGAGAGTGTAAATCTAAGGCTTGAATTTGCACTAAACAAATTGACTCGTGTGTGAGTACGACCTGTGCGCATCAAATGCAAGGCCGGTCGGAATAAAATTTGTCTAAGCGAATGAACCATCAGGCGTAGTAATTCCTAACGTCAAAGTGGGTCCCATGTTGGAATACATGAAGTGTGCGACAATGTTGCCATTTATTTGGATTAAGCAAGTCCACATTTAATGATTAACGATGTTAGGTAGTGTTTGAGAAAGTTTCTGCTAACTGTTTTTTAGATTCTAGTTACATAGAATTATTTTTGGGTATTGTGAATGTCAAATTCTACTTTAACTTTTGTACTTTTATTCAAAAGCTGGAAACAAGAATTTGATTTTTTTTTTGCTCCTACTTTTTTACTTATGGTCCAGAATTAAAAGTTGACATTTATACCCTTAATAAATTTATCATTTTACATAATCACCACCACACTTTTAAATAAAATTTTATTTTTTTTAATTTTTATTTTTTAGAATTTTTTATACATATTTTTATAAATTTTTATAAATTTTATCATATTTTTTATATTTATATTTTTATTAATTTTATATCATTTTTAAACATATATATTAATAAAAAAATAATGTTGATATAATATTCAAAATATAATGATAAATATATAAAATATTATAGATGGTGTATCAAAATTATATTTAGATAATTAAAAAAAATTAACTTATATAGTTTATGGATATTATTGACATTTACTAAAAATTAAACTTGAAAGTAATTATTTACTAAACACTCAAACTTTACCTTGTATAAGTTTTTTAGCTTCTGTTTCCAAACACTCCATGCTTTAACTTCTCACTGACTTCTAGATAATCTCTATAAAAATCATTTTTCAAGAAGCAAAAGCTCTCCCAAACACTCACTTAACGCAGAATCTCGAATGATCCATTCAATTCTATGAAATTTTTTTATTGATTATCAAAATAAATTCAAGTATTTATGATGAATGATCTAGAAATTTAGCGTACTAGGATTTACATCCTATTTGAAAAAAAATTTATAAAATACGTCATAGATAGGGATTGAACTGTGAATATCTGAGATGATAATTAATTATCCTTCCATTGTACCGTAATCTGGGGACAAATCCTGTTGGATATTTGGGTCTTAAAAAGACCAAATATAATTTTGCAAGGGAAATCGAGGTGTCATCAATCAATGAAAGTCAGAATTAACTTCAAAAACGAAATCTATGTTTTGTATAGATGAATATAAACTATTAATTTGCTCAAAATCGATTACAGGTGAATGAAAAATTAATTGTTTAAAGTCAGTCCAAAATTAATATAGAAAAAGTAGATGGGGAATAGTCTCACATCTATAATTTTCAAATGTGTTTGCTTCCTTATATGTGTTCCTGTATTAATAGAGTTTAAAAAAAACACAAGTAGTTTCTTATCACAGACGAGCAGGTGCTCGCACCTGCGAGCCCACCACCCGCCACACATGCAATGGGAGTTGTTGGGTCACTTTGCACTTTGCACTCGGGTGACGTGGCATGTGACTTGGTAATGCCTACGTGACACTCAGGTAGGAGGAGAGAGATGACTGGACTACTGACTAGGCAAACGAATGATAACCTTTGGATCGAAAAGGGGTGTAGGATAACAAGTGACGCGATCTGAACCGTTGATCGCGAAGAGTCGAGACCTGACCATTAGTGATGAGATTGGATCTAAAGTGTCAGATCGAAGCTAACAGCTGAGATCAAAGGGAATCTAAAGGATTATAACCATCTAGATCTGATGGCTGAGATCAAAGGGCTATTCGAGGGTTATAACCCTCCAGATCGAGTAGCCCAGATCAATCCTAAATCAAAGGTCACACTCAATCACTAAAGGGTACCTCACCTCTTCCCTTGTATAAATAGAGTCTCTTAGATGCTGGAATCATTCATTCAATCATCCAAAGTTCATTAGCATATATCTCATCTTGTGTATCCAGAGTCTAAAAAACCTACGAGAAGGTTCGCTCGAAATTTATAGTGCTATTATTTCGAGACATTGTCGTTGTATCTTGGGAATCAAATTGCTCTTATACATGAGGGGATAGTGTCAAACACTAGCCTTGACGATATCATATCTGTTTGCATCCTCCGGACAGCAACCCTCGAACTAACCTCACAATCGTAAAACGATATTGTGCAAACTGATATGGCATTGATCAACGACGTTCCGACTGCCGTTCCACATGGAGAGAAATCAAAGAAATTTAATGGAGCCGACTTCAAACGAAAGTAGTAGAAAATGTTTTCTATCTGACAATGCTAAACCTCGTACGATTTTTGCGTGAAGACCCACCAGCCACTACGCTGATTCCAATAGCAAGGTTGCATGGAGATTTTCTTTGTTGTAACTACGTTCTCAACGGATTAGATAACACGTTGTATAACGTGTATAGTTTGATAGAGACAGCAAAATCTATGTAAGAATCACTAGAAAAAAAATACAAAATCGAAAACGTCGGATTGAAGAAATTCATCGTCGGTTGATTTCTGAATTTCAAGATGGTGGATCCCAAGAGCGTAACGTTTAAGTCCAAGACATGCAACTCATACTGCATGATCTGGATGCCGAATGCATGAAACTGAACGAGTCATTCAAAGCATCCATGGTAATCGAGAAACTCCCTCTGTCATGGAAGTATTTCAACAATTACCTCAAGCACAAGCAAAACGAGGTGGGACTCGAAGACCTAATCCTGAGGCTATGAATAGAGGAGGATAATCGAAAACTATCCGACTCTAGAGGAACGAAGCGGGCTGTCGACGAGATGTCCAACTGGTTGAGCCGAACACCAAGAAGCCAGAATAATTCAAAAAGAAGGTTCAAGGCAAGAAATTCAAGGGCTCGTGCTACAACCGTGGAAAGCTAAGACACATGTCCAAGGATTATAGAGACCCAAATAAATCAACTAAGAGTCAGAAGGATGCTGCGAACCATGTCGCAACTTCCGATGGTAGCCTCCTCAATTTTTAGGAACTAGATCTCATTATGGTCATGTTTGAAGCCAACACGGTGGTGGACAACTTGAAGAGGTAGTGGACAACTCGAAGCAGTGGTGGATCGATACTAGAGCAACACGTCACATCTGTTCTGATAAGACGATGTTCTCCAAGTATACTTCGATAAGTGGAAGAAAGCTCTATATGGGCAATTCCACTACATCACCGATTGTCGGACTCGAGAAAGTTGTCCTGAAGATGATATCTGGGATGGAGTTAACACTCATTGATGTGCTCCACGTTTCCGACATCAGGAAGAACCTAATTTCTGAGTCGGCACTTGTCTAGACTGATTTTAAACTAATGTTCAGTCAAACAACTTTGTACTTACAAAGAATGGTGTCTTCGTAGGTAAGGGATATTTAAAACATAGTCTATTCAAAATTGTTATAATGACTGTACACCGTGAATTTGATAGTAATAAAGTAAAAGTTTTCAGCTATGTTGTTAAGTGTTTTAATTTATAGCGTGATCGATTTGAACATGTTAATAATAATACTCTAAAACATCTCATCAAATTAATTTATTACCAAATGTCAATGTTGACAAAATGCATAAATGTGAAGTGTGTGGAAGCTAAGATGATGAGACTACCTTTTCATTCGGTCGAAAGGTCAACGACTCATCTAGAATTGATACATAGTGATCTATGTGACTTAAAATTCATACAAACTAGAGGAGGTAAAAAGTATTTTATTACTTTTATCAATTACTGCATGAGGTTCTATTTTGTCTTTCTTTTAAGAAGTAAAGATGAAGCCTTAGAGGCCTTCAGAATGTATAAAATAAAAGTTAAGGATCAACTTGATAAACGAATTAAAATAATTCGTAGCAATAGAGGTGGAGAATATGATGCATAGTTTGATGAGTTTTGTTCAAAATATGGCATTATCCATCAGACAACGGCGCTATACTTGTCTCAATCAAATGGTGTTGCCGAACGTAAAAATCGGACACTAAAGGAAATGATAAATGCCTTGTTGATAAATTCAGGCTTACCCCAGAACTTGTGGGGGGAAGCTATATTATCAGCAAATCACATTCTCAATAAAAGCATTCACAAGAAAAATGATAAAATGTTATATGAACTATGGAATGTTCACGAGCCATCATATAAATACTTGAAAGTGTGGGAGTGTTTGGTAAAGGTCGAAGTACCCAAGCCAAAGCATGTAAAGATAGGACCTAAAACGTTCGATGCGATATTTATCGGATATGCCCATAATAGTAGTGCATATTGTTTCATAGTTCACAAGTCAGACATTCCTGATATTTATATGGGAACAACTATAGAATCTCATAATGCAATATTCTTTGAAAACATATTCCCAAATAAGAAGGGAAACGTTCAAAGTAATTGCAATGGATGTTATAACGAACAAGATGTTCCTGAACTTAGTTGTCGTAAATGGACTATTGACGATCAAAGCTCAGAGCCACGTCGGAGTAGATGGGCTAGAGTTGAGAAATCGTTCGGGTCGGACTTCGTGACTTTTGTGTCTGAAAGGACCCCAAGAACATTATGTGAAGCTCTCTCTCATCCCGATGCCCTATTGTGGAAAGAGACTGTCAATAATGAAATTGAGTCCATCATGAATAATCATACTTGGGAATTAGTATATCTTCCTTCTAGTACTAAACCATTAGGTTGCAAGTTGATACTAAAATGTAAGTATAAAATTGATGGATCAATTGACAAGTATAAGGCCACACTTGTAGCTAAAGGGTTTAAGCAAAAGGAAGACCTTGACTTCTTCAATACCTACTCACCTTTGACAAGGATTACATCTATACGAGTGATGATTGCCATCGCAACACTATATGCCCTTGAAATACATCAAATGGACGTTAAGATTGTGTTTTTAAATGGTGAGTTAGAAGAAGAAATCTATATGGAGCAACCTGAGGGGTTCATAGCTCTAGGAAAAGAGGAAAAGGTGTATCGAATTGTTAAGTCGTTATACGGACTTGAACAAACGCCTAAATAATAGCATGAAAAATTTGACAAAATAATGTTGTCAAACGAATTAAAAATAAATGAATATGACAAATACATTTATGTCAAAACCACACCTGAAGATCATGTAATAGTCTGTCTATACGTAGACGACATGCTTATAATGGACTGTAATCATGAGATAGTCATGAGTACAAAGAGAATATTGACCAATAATTTCGATATGAAAGATATGGTCAAGCAGATATTATATTGGGAATTAAAATTCTTTGGACATCTGATGGGATAGTTCTGACATAATCCCACTATGTAGAGTCGGTATTGAAAAAGTTCAATGTGTATAATCTCTCTACAGTGAAAACACCTATGGATCTAAATCAACACTTAGCGAAAAACCATGGTAAGCCCATATTATAATTGGAATATTCTCGGATAATAGACAGCTTGATGTATCTCACAAACTACGCATGCCCGAATATTGCTTGTATGGTCAACAAGCTGAGTCATTTTACGAGTAATCCAAACGACACCTATTGGAAATCACCGATGCGAGTTCTTAGATATTTGAAATATACTATGAACTATGAATTACATTATGAAAGATATCCCGTTATCTTAAAGGGATACTGTGATTCTAATTGAATATCAGATACAAAAGACTCCAAATCTACTAGTAGATATGTATTCACGATCGGTGGGGGAGTAGTATCTTGGATGTTCACTAAGTAAATGTGCATTGCTCGGTCAACTATGGAATCCAAGTTTATAGCACTAGACAAAGCAACTGAAGAAGTTGAATGGCTGCAAACTTCTTAGAAGGTATTTCGAGTTGGACGAAACCTGTGCTCGTCATACTTATACACTGTGATAATCAATCGGCGATTGGAAGGGTACAGAGTAGTATGTATAATGGTAAGCCATGACATATACGTCGTAGACACAATACCATTAGGTAGTTGATCTCAAATAGAGTGATTGCAATTGAATATATTAAGCCCAAAAATAATTTGGTAGATCCTCTTACGAAGGGGCTGAGTCGAGATCAAGAATACTGCTTATCGAGAGGAATGAGATTAAAAATCTACAACTGAAACGACTGTAGCGGTAACCCAATCTTATTGACTGGAAATCCCAATATTTTGGTTCAATGGGAAAGCAAAGTTATAGAAGTTGTGTTATAAGACACGAGATATATTATCTTTATCCTAATCCTAGGATGAATATGTGTTATCCTACCATATATAGTGAGGTTAAGCTTATGCTTTTAATGATTTTTATACCATTATAAGATGGAGTATGGTATGATACTCTTGATAAAGTGTCACCTATGTGAGTGTGAAGACAGATCACTTCAATGAAACACTCATGAATACAAGATGGTGTCCATGGTCAAAACGGAACCAACCATGAGAACCAATAGTAGGTGATATAAGTCCCTGTGTGAGTGTTATTGTCTTAGTATACACAAACAACTGAGCAATTCAAGATATCACATTCACTGCGCAACCTAGTATACTCGATAGCATTCCACTACGAAAGGTTCAAAGCTACAAGCTACCTCTTTCGATGCATTAACTTATCGATTGGACTCTTGTAAAGTGTTAGCATGCATATACACATTAATTTCTATTCATGTGGAGGATTGTTGGATATTTGAGTCTTAAAAAGACCAAATATGATTTCACAAAAGAAAATTGAGGCGCCATCAATCGATGAAAGTCAGAATTGACTTCAAAAACGAAATCTATGTTTCGTATAGATGAATCTAGATAATTAATTTCCTCAAAACCGATTACGGATGAATGAGAAATTAATTGTTTAAAGTCAGTCCAAAATTGACATAGAAGGAAATAGATAGGGAATAGTCTCACATCTTTAATTTCCAAAAGTATTTGCTTCCTTATATGTGTTCTTGTGTTAACGGAGTTAAAAAAAATACACGTGGTCTCTTCTCATAGGCGAGCAAGAGCTCAAGCTTGCGAGCCCGCCACGTGCGCAATGGACGCTTTGTTGGCGTACTTTACACTTAGCACTCGGGTGACACGGTATGTGACGTAATAGTGCCATATTACACTCAGGTAGGAGGAGAGAGATGATTGAACTGTTGCTGACTGGGCGAACAAATGATAACTGTTGGATTAAAGAGGAGTGTGGTGCTGGATCGTAAGTGACGGATCTGGAATGATGATCATGAAGAGTCGCGATCTGACCATTGGTGATGAGACTTGATCTGAAGTGTCAGATTGGATCTAGCGGCTGAGATCAAAGGGCTATCTGAAAGGTTACCACCTTCCAGATCGAACAACCTATATTAATCTTAAATTAATGGTCACACCCAATCACCAAAGGGTACCTCACCTTTTTCCTTGCATGAATAGAGTCCCCTAGATGCTGGAATTATTCATTCAATTATCCAAAGTTCATTAGTATACATCTATTCTTATACATCCAAAGTCCAAAAAGCTTATGAGAAAGTTTGCTGGTTTCGAAATTTATAGTACTGCTATTTCGAGACGTTGTCGTTGTATATTGAAAAACGAATTATTACTATTCGTTACTGCTATCCGTGAGCATCTTTAGCGGAGCAATATCATTTTATGAAGATAGTATCGAATACTAACCTCGAGCAATATCATTTTATGAAGATAGTATCGAATACTAACCTCGATAATATCATATCAATTTATATCCTCTAGAGAGCAACCCTGCACTGGCCTCACAAATCCCACCTCTGATAAATGCATAGAGTGCTACTCGGCATTGTCATTCCTTTATATTAAGCGAGTTAATTTTATACTTATTAATCCTGAGATGCCCGATTGGATTAAAAAAAATCATCTCAATAAAATTTTTAAATCAATTAACCATTAAAAGAAATTAATTAATTAAAGTTGAAATTCAATTTTAAAATGTTTAAAAAACTGAAAAAATATTTTAACGTTGCGTGGTCAACATGCAGGGAGTGCTCGGCAATACTATTAATTTCATGAGTTATGATAGAGAGTGTGGAATTATAACGTGAATGATATGATATTTTTTTATATATATTTGATTATTGCTTGGATAGTGACGGCGGCTTCCAGTCGGTATCCTGAATAAAACTATAACTTGGGGTACGATGAATCCGTTGAGAATGATTATAAATATTATTCACGTTTAAAAATTCACATGGTCTCATTTTTGATATTTTATTAAGTGGGTCCCACTTTTAATACATGCATGAAAAGCTCGGCGTTTCTATTCTTTTTATCTAGAGGATCCCACCTGTGGCAACGGTGCTGGATACAAAGGAGTTGGTTCTGCTTTTTGGTAATGGTGCTCAGCAAGGAGAAGGATTTAGAAACGCTGCAAAACCAAGAAATAGAAGATAAATCTTGATGTAGTTATGGAGATTCTCGACGTTTAAGATCGGCAAATCATCTTCGGAGCCCATGGTGGAGGTTCTGAGTTCTTCACCAGCCATGGATAGTATTCAATTGTTCTGGGTGGCCACCTTATGTTCACACAGGACATATAGGTTTTGTTGACCTGAGCAATTGCAATTATACATACCCGTAAGGAACGAAAACATCATTGAATAATAAAATATCGATCCATATGGACTATGATTAAGTACAAATCGAGTTTGTAAGGATAAACTATCTAAACTATTGCAGGATTGATTTGAGAAAGCTGGCTAGAGAGCGGAGAACAAGAGGGAGGGAGAGAGAATGGAAGAGTTGATCTTTTGGGGAAGGGTCAAATGAGTGAAATCTAAGATTTCAGTTTCGCTATAATGCTAGTAATGCCCTATGGATTGTTTATATCCTAATTTTTATATTTATATATGTTCTTGTAGAGATCCTAGTTCTAGGTACCGATATTAACCCTGTAAAAGTGCAACGGAGTACTTCTCCCTTGGGCATCCAATGTCATTAAGTAGAGTAGGTAACTTAGATAGTCCGGTTAAAGGTAATCCTTTATCACCATGAGCTGCCGGTTACGTCTCTAGATTACGCTAAACACCTTTTAATACTATATAGGGAGAAACCCATTAAGTGGTGTTAGCGAATCTCTTGTAAAGGATTGACCTCTATTTGGAGACAATGCCCGAGATGTTTGGTTAAAGATAGTTTCTGTCACGAAGGCTCCCCAGTAATATAATCTCGGATACTCCCTCTATGTGGCGTACAAACCTTCGAAACTATATGTATTTATCATTCACACTAATGTCGAGGTAGGGTGCACCAAGCCAGCTAAAGAGGCCACGTCAACCTAGACAGGGATGCTTCGCCCGTATGGATCACTTCACATAACAACCCCACTGGGGTTAAGGGACTCGGACAAAGAGCTCGGGTTAGGCTCCTAACCCGAGCTCCTAACCTGAGCTCAAGAGCCAAACTCTCGACTTGCGAGTTTAACTCTTCAAGTCGACCCCCGAATTTGGCTCCTGAGTTTGGATTCCTCCTACTCGCAAAAATATCACCTCTTGAATTCAACAGAAACCCAAGTAATCTTACACCCCCGAAAAATAGCAACAACTCTAAAGAACGTGGGCAAAATGGTTCCGAAAAATGTACCCAACTACGAAACACTCGTTGTTAACTCATCTAAATGTGTCATATAACTCATCCCTAGTAGAGTAACGTGCGCGAAGCCGACGTGATTGTGGGGGTAAGTGTCTTCCATCCACCTCTTATAAAAAGGTTTTCACCCTAAAGGGGAGAGGTATGTGCGCAGAAAATCTTAATTCATTCCTATTGCATTTCCTCTTGATCTTCATCTCTAACTTGAGCGTCGGAGTGACTGCACCGGAGCCCCTTCGACCGTCTTCCTAACTCATCTTTTCCTCTTAGAATTTCCCAAAGGGACCACGTTAGCCTACACATAAAGCATCGTCTCCTTCTTCCCCGCCGAGTCACCGATGAGTTGTCCGTGAAGGAGCTTGGTGCACTATCAAATTGGCGTTGTCCGTAGGAACTCTAAGTTAAGAGTTGACTCGAGATTTGAAATGAACAATGTTGGCCGACCACACATTAAGGAAGAAGAAAGGCCAAACCCCGTCACCATGATGAGAGAAGAGTTCATTTGCCTTGTAGCCTCTACGGTGTAAGTCATACTCCAAGGGCAAGCACCGCCTATAACCATGTCCACCCCATCATCCTTTGAGACATCTCCGACGGTGCTCCCAAAAATAGTCCTTCTCATGGAGACACCCAAAGAAAATGCTCCTCTCCTTCCTAGTATCTCAACCATGAGAGGAGAATCCTTCGGGTCCTCTGGAGAGAATCTTCATCGAAGCGCCCCCCCCCCCCCCCCCCCCCCCCCAAAATATCTCCGCCACTAACAAAGCCCCTAGCGGTCTGGGCACTCCGTTTTTGCCCAATGTCTTGCAAGATGCCTTGCCCAGGTATTTCAGAACATTTACAATAGGGGAATATAATGGAACAACCAACCCTGAAGACCACCTCTGTAAGTTTGAGAACGTATCCCTACTACATCAATACACAGACAAAATCAAATGCAGAGTATTCTTAACCACTCTAGATGGGCCTACACAAAAATGGTTCAACCACCTTCCCACCTCTTCCATCAAAACATTTAGGGATTTTAAAGTGGTCTACTTGTTAGTGGGAGCCCTAGAGCCAATTATGTGGTGATTGACTAGGGACTTTTGTATCATATTCTATTATTAATAAAGGCAAGTTTGGTTATTATACTTACTTTATATTTATGTCAAATAACTAAGTATAATAATATCCTTGGGTAGTAGATTTTTATCTACATCATATTGATTGGTTGAATCAATAGTGAGATGATATAGAGAACACTATATTAAACCATTCCTAGTCAAACATTAATATTCAGGGATAATATTAATGCATGGAGACTAGCATGTAGGTCAATTAATGACTTGAGCTCACAAGTCATAGATATGTGATATCAAGTTGACACATGACTATACATTAGAGAATGTGTACTGAATTTACCTGCTATGAGAAAGTTTCATAGATGGTCAAATGAGTGTCATAATCTTTTTCATGTGACTATTAGTATAAATAGTCCTTAGACCTGAAGTCACTACGGTTCCCTACATAAGGAGTTATGTACTTTGGTATCGTCAAACGTCACACGTAACAGGGTGGACTATAAAGGCGATCACTCGGTATGTAATAAATTATGCGGAGGGATGTGAGTGATGTGGATGAGATTTATCTCTCTCATATGACGGAAATGATATCTGTGGGCCCCTTGATCGAGTAGGACTACTAAAACGCATGGTCATGCTCAAATGAGTCAATATGAGATATTATGCTCATTTGTTTGAGTAATTCTACTTAGGGATCAAGAAACACAAAGATTAATCGAGAATAACATGGTCTATTCCTCATTGGTCAATCGAGATATCGAGGATAGAAGGACAAGGTTATAAATTGTCATAGTCACAGAGGTTAAGTCGGATCTCGACATTCTCGTCACTTGGGTAGCAATTGTTGAGGCAATTTGTGGTCTGGAGTGACCAAGTGTTTTGATGTTTGGGCAAAGGGTTTAAGTTAGGTTTACCCTTGTTATCTCATATGTGTATGTTGAGTGTGCAGGTTGTACAGGTTACACATATGGACTTGACTGGACGACCTCGGTACGGTGAAGGGTGGCATGGAGACAAGCCGCGGGCTTGTGTGTGCACCTGAGGGACCTTGGAGAGCAGGGACGATGAGCTGATGGGCGCAGACTTCGAGGAATGTGTGAAGGATGACATGGAGGCAAGCTGGAGGCTTGCGTGCATTTGAGGGACGGGAGCCGAAGATGAAGAGGGCGCGAAGATAATAGTCGAGGTTGCGGATGAGGAGTCAGTCGAGTCGTGAGGATACGAGTTCTGTGTGATTGTACTCGGGAAATCCTAGGGTTTGAGTGCGGAGTGAAATGTACTCAGAAAGGGTAACCTTAGGTGGGTTAGTAGACCAGTCGACTGGCCTGGGGGCAGTCGACTGATGGAACTCATAGAAGGGTTCTGGCCGAGGATCAGTCGACTGCCCTAGGGGCAGTCGACTGGTAGGTGGTTGGTGAGTTGGCTGAGAATTCGAACGTTGGGGTGCAACGGTTGAATTTCAGTGGCACCAGTCGACTGCCCTAGGGGCAGTCGACTGGTAGCGTGGGTTTCAGCCCGAGTCCTATTTAAAGAGGACTTCGTGGTGACTGAGACTCTTGATGAAACTCGCTTGGGTAAAGTGAGTTAGTAGTCTTTTGTGCTCAGGTAGTGTCCGATGTGTTGTGGTGAGGTTTCTCCACCCACAAGGAGCAATAGAGTTAGCCGGAGGTTATCCGGGGATTGATCTACCGATGGATTCTTGGATTAGTCACCCGTCCGGGGTGGATACCCAGTAAATTTCTGTTGTTAGAATTGTTTGTATTGTGCTTTGCATATGATTGTTTCCGCTGTGCTAACAATCTTGTAGAGACGTAAACGAAAAAGTGCTATTCACCCCCCTCTAGTACGCCAGTCGATCTATCAGTTGGTATCAGAGCGAAGGACCTCTCTTGATCGGACTAACCGCCGAGGGAGCACACGCTAGAGGAAGAAGAACATGGAAGATATGTTGGGGCAAGACATCAACACACCCCCATCCTATAATCATGAAGAATTCGGCCAGTGGAAGGCAAGGATGGAAAATTGGCTAGGGATGGATTTGTTGGTGCAGGTAGCATCTAAGTCAAACCTGGATTTTGATAATGGCAAAGGGTTCAAGAGTTAAGATGTTATTTTTGGTCTAATGTGTTCACTGAGTGTGCAAAAAGAAGTCCTGGCGAAGGGCAGCTGGGCACCTAGCGAAGGGCTGCTAGGCATCGAAACCCTAAGACCTGGCGAAGGGCTGCTAGGCACCTGGCGAAGGGCTGCTAGGCATCTAAGACTTGGCGAAGGGCTACTAGGCACCTAGTGAAGGGCTGCTAGGCATTGAAGACCTGGCGAAGGGCTGCTAGGCACCTGGCGAAGGGCTGCTGGGAAAAAGTCCAACCGGAGGAGCCGGTTGGCAAAAGGTAAACTCTCCTGAGAGGAGTAGGTGAGGACGCGTTCCCCGTCGAGGGAACAGTAGGCGTCGGTTCGACCTAGGGTTCCAATTGGGAGACCCGAAGTCAGAACCAAGACAGCTACGACTGTAAAAACTAACTAATATTCTTGCTGTGTTTATTGTGGAACTAACCTTGGATTCAGGGACCGAAGGAGTGTGTTTCTGCAGCTCAGAACGCCCCAAAGGAGAGGGGCATGCAGCTGGGCTAGGCGCCCGGGAGGTCCCGGGTGCCCAAGGTCAAAGCCAAACAACAGTAAAGGAAGAAGCGCTTCGAATCAACACTGGCCTATGCGCCCGGGAGGTCCCGGGCACCCAAGGTCAAAGCCAAAGATGAGTCGAAGCAAAATCAGCCACGAAGCCAGCGGACCCAGTCAAGCTGGGCGCCCGAGAGGTCCCGGGCGCCCCAGTCAGCTCCAGAGCCTATTCGAAGGGGATAACCGCTGACCAAGCTTCGGATAGAGGTTCTCGGATCCGAAGGCACGTGTCAGGCGCCCCCGACGTCCCAAGCGCCCCCAGGAGCACTATAAAAGGGGCTCGACCCCTAAGGCTTCAACATGACTTTTTACAACGCCTCCAGCTTTTCGTTTAAGCGCTCTGCTTCGGCAAACTCCGTCCTCGACATTCTAGGCCCGACGACGACCCTCTGCTTCGAAGTACGATCCACATCAGGGCGTTGGTAACAAAAAGAGTAATTCATTTACGTACTACACTATTCTTGTATTAAATCTGTAAACCTTTGCGCGAATATAGAATTGCCCGCAGTAAACGGTCAAGGACCATGGACCTTGGAGTAGGAGACGACCGCGACTCCGAACCAAGTAAAAATACTTGTGTTCTTTGTGTGTTTTAATTCCGCTGCGTTTTCTCTTTCTTATCCGGAAAGATTTTCACGATATTCACCCCCCTCTATCGTGTTTCTCGATCCAACAAGTGGTATCAGAGCGGGGTAGCTCAAATTTGATGCAACCACCAATTTGGAAATTTTTCGAATTTTTATTCTTTTTCGATCGAACTTTTATCGTTAATCGAGGTTGGTGCACCGCCACTCGATATTTTTTTTAATATCTTATTCCTGCACTGCTAATCCAAGACCAAGTCTTGAGATAGTTTTTTTTAATTTTATTTCAGTATCACTAAATGGCCATGCAAGAGGGTTTTAGTACAGCCAGACCACCACTCTTCAGTGGGGAAGATTTCTCCTATTGGAAGAGTCGGATGGAAGTCCACCTGAAAACTCAGGTGGACATGTGGATAATTATCCAATCTCGACTGTAAATCCCGAAAAACGCTGAAGGAGTGCCACAATCTTACACCGAATGGCACGCCTCACTAAATAGGAAGATCAAGGCTGATGCTAAGCTACCCAGACACTTCAATGTGGTCTAACCAAAGAAGAGCTGAACCGGGTGGGACCATGCAACAGTGCAAAGGAACTTTGGGGTATGTTAATTGAGTTGCACGAAGGGACCTCCGACACCCGAATCAGCAAGAGAGATCTACTGCTAAACAAACTCTACACTATCAAAATGAACGACGACGAGTCAGCAACCCAGCTCCATGCCAGAATCCAGTAGTTGATGAACGGTCTACACACAATCGGTCACAAGGTAGAGAACCGTGACCTGATCAGGTATACCCTTAACGCTTTCCCGAGAAATACTTTGTGGGCATCTATGGTAGATGCATACAATGTTTCAAGGGATCTCTCTAAAATCAAATTAGATGAATTATTTTCTGAACTTGAATTACATGAGCAGACTAACTGCACCTTGGCCGAGAAAGACATTGCTTTTGTTGCAGGTAAAACTGGAAAGATAACCAAGAAGAAGCCTCAACCTGCACCCGAGTCTGACTCAGACTCAGACTCAGAAGACAGCGAAGGAGATCGACCCAAGCTGGTTCGGCTAGCCCGGGACTACTACAAGGAGCTGAAAAATCAGACCAACAGAAGGAAAGCTAGCCGAAGAAAGGAAGAACTAGCTGAACCATCAAATGAAAAGACCAAACCAAATGTGACCTGCTACGAATGCAAAAAGAAGGGTCACTACAAGACGGAATGCCCCAATCTGAAGGAGACGAAGAAGACAAGAAGGAAGAGGGCTCTTCAAGCAACATGGGACGAGTCTTCCTCTGAAGAAGAAGAAGAGGCCCCACAATCGAACCTGCTTGCCCTGACTGCTTCGGAAGAAATCGAGACCGAATCAGAATCGGAGCCGGACGACGGAATGCTCACATTTTCAGAGGACGGCAAAATCACTCTAAGTGGATTTTCTAGAGTTCAATTATCAGAATTAATTGCTTATCTATCTCGCGACTTGGTGAAAGCCAAAATCTGAGTCGAATCCCTCCGATAGGAAGTAAAACTCCTGAAGGAGGGAGCTGACTCTAGATCCTTAACTAAGAAGGTTCAAGAAGGAACCTCTACTCAAGTTGAAAAACTTGAGAAAGAGAACTCCTTCTTGAAAACTCAAGTCAAGGACCTTAGAGCAGCTTTGGAACGTTTCACTTCGGGTTCCAAGGGTCTTGACATGATCCTTGGAAAACAGAAGTCTGTTCTAAATCGATCCGGATTAGGGTATCGAACCAAGGCTAGACAAAGGTCATATTATGCTGTACTGAATTAGTCTAGACCCAAAATTCAGGCATGGGGACCCAAACTGTGCTTGAACAACCAAGTTGAACCAAATCAGTATTAGATCCCCAAAGACAAGATTCATATCTTGCCTAATCATTACCGTGGCTTTAGTCCAGGGGGAGCCAAATTAAAAACCATTTTTATAGTTAAATGAATTTCTTTTCTTGTTTTAAAATTGCATGATTGCTTGTCTATTTATTTTCTACAATTTACCATGCTTAGACCTAGGACTGGTTAGACCAAGGACTAAACCAATTAACTGAAATTTGAACAACATAGTATTGGGTGACGGTGAGATGATAGTACGTTAGGGAAGCCTTTAATAATAAGGTCAAGTATACACTACTTGGTCTCTTTAGACTGGTGAAACTAGTCGAAGCTACTGATCCAAGACCCAAGCTAGTTAGATCAAAATTTCTCAAAAAGTAACCTAGAAAATGAAATTTCACTAAAATGCTTTGTCAAGAAAAGGGTTAATTGTTGATGCAGTCTGACCCTGATTGTTGTTTTGGTGTTGACACCGATTTAAGTTTTGATTTAAGTTTGGTTGATCGAATTTGGGTTAAGTCCTGACGGGGACTGGGCATGAAACCCTGGTGAGTGAAGCCAGGTCCTAGCTTGGGAAGTTAGGTTGACTAAAATCCCGGTGAGTGAAGCCGGGTCCTGGTGAGTGAAGCCAGGTGATGGAAATCCCGGTGAGTGAAGTTGGGTCCTGGTGAGTGAAGCTAGGTGATGGAAATCCCGGTGAGTGAAGCCGGGTCCTGGTGAGTGAAGCCAAGTGATGAAAATCCCGGTGAGTGAAGCCGGGTCCTGGTGAGTGAAGCCGGGTCCTGGTGAGTGAAGCCAGGTGATTGAAATCCTGGTGAGTGAAGCCAGGTGATTGAAATCTTAGTGAGTGAAGCTAGGTTGAAATCCTGGTGAGTGAAGTCGGGTCCCGGTGAGTGAAGCCGGGTGATCGAAACCCTGGTGAGTGAAGCCAGGTCCTAGCTTGGAGGGCTAGTTTGAAGTCCCAGTGAGTGAAGTTGGGCATGACATGAGTCAGAGAAGGGCTGGAGGCTTGTTTTCGTGACTTAGAGTGCATTTGGGCTTGCCTGGATCGGTCTGGTGACCAATCAGGGAAGTTGGCACAGTGCTCCTTCGTGGATCAGTCTGGTGACCGATCCAGCGATTGCTGATCGGTCTGGTGACCGATCAGGGAGCATATTGTTCACCTGCTGCTCTGCTCCGGATCGGTCCGATGACCGATTAGGGAGCATCCAGTAGGTTTTGGGAACCTTACTGATCTGCTCCTGATCGGTCTGGTGACCGATCAGGGATACTATTCAGATCGGTCTAGTGAACGATCATTTGTCGCAAGGTTCTCACTATCACCGATCAGGATGACTCCTGATCGCTCTGGAAGCAGCCTGATCGGTCTGGTGACCGATCAGGCTGGAGCCTGATTGATCTGCGGACCAATCTGGAGTGTGCAGCAGAATGCTGGATTAGTCTGGGGACCAATCAGGAGTGTGCAGAAGACTGCTGGATCTGTCTGGTGTCTGATCAGGCTCCTCCCTGATCGGTCTAGGGACCGATCAGGAGCAGAACTTTAATTCAAATACGCTGTCAGAAGCTCTGATCGCGTCTGTTTTCACTGTCGATTCTCTGCTACTTGCTGATTTCATTTAATATCGATTTGCTAAGCCTCTGTTGGAGTGTGCAGGTGATAGCAAGTGATTTAAACACTGAAGGAGGGTCAATGGGAGGCTTTCCTTGGAGCAGGTTTGTTTGTTTCTCCTTCTCAGGTTTCGACGGCAACTGGAGCAGCTGGCGACTGACGGAGACTCAGCTGGAGAGGAGGTCTTCAGTGGACTGAGTGCTCAGGGAGGTCAGTGGGTTCAGGCTGGCTCAGGGGATGCTGATGGAGCCTGGTGATGAAGCAGGAGCTTAAGAGGAAGATGAGAAGTAGAGGAGGAAAAAAGAGAACGAACAGGAAAACAAGCAAGTGTGGCTGTGTGTTTCACTGTTGTTGTTGTGCTCCTTGTGTAGCTTCTCTCTTGAGCTTTCTTGCTACTATCTTGTGAGAGGTTCCTCCTTAGTCTCTTGTGCTTACCTTGTATTCATCTACTGAGGCGATTGTGGAGAGGTTTCTCCACCGAGAAGGAGGCGCTTGATATCCGGTGTTCACCGGGGCTTGATCTGCCGATGATCAAGGGATCGCCCACCTCACGGGCACGCCAAGGAGTAGGGGCAAGTTATCCCCGAACCTTGTACATCTTTGTCTTAGCGATTTGGTTTGCTTTCTTTCTTTGTATTGTTCTGTTTGTGTTGTTTGCTTCCGCTGCTACTAACCTGATCACGCAGAAAACTTTAGACAGCAAATTTTAGTGATTGGCTATATTCATCCCCCCTCTCTAGCCATCCGAGTTCCAACAAGTGGTATTAGAGCTTGGGGCTCTATACAAGCGGCTTAACATCCGAGAGTTATCAACAAGATGGCTGGAAGAGAAGGATTGAGCACAAACCGACCTCCATTCCTCGACGGGACTGATTTTTCATATTGGAAGTCAAGAATGGAGTTTTATTTGAAGACCAACATGTGCATGTGGTTCTCGGTTAAAGAAGGTTTCATCCCTCCAAGGGATGCCGAAGGAAGAGACCTCGATTTCTCAAGTTGGTCGGTTGAGCAAATTAGAAAGGGTGAAGCAAATGCCAAAGCTGTGGTTACCCTGCAGTGCGGAATGTCCAAGGACCAGTTAATCAAGGTTGACCCCTTCACCTCTGCCAAAGACCTATGGAACAAACTCCTTGAGCTCCATGAAGGAACTCAAGACACCCGGACAGCCAAGAAGGATCTCCTTCACAGCCAACTCCAGAACTTGACAATGGGAGAAAATGAAACTGTAAGTACGCTTCATTGTCGATTCAAAGAAGTATTGAATGGTCTCAACTCCATTGATGAAAAGGTAAAAAAACCGAGACTTAGTGAGGTATGTCCTCAAAGATTTTCCTAGGAACGCCTTGTGGTCATCCATGGTGGATGCTTACAAGGTGTCCAAAGATTTATCTTGTGTTAAGTTAGAAGATCTATTTTGTGAAATGGAACTATATGAGATCTCTAACAAAAGTTCAAAAGAGAATGGTATTGCCTTAGTGTCAGGTGACAACAAGAAGAAGAAGAAGGAGAAGAAGAAGGAGAAGGAAGTCTCTTCATCTTCATCCTCATCCTCATCCGAGTCCGATTCCGAGAAGGATGGCAGCGGGTCATCTTCCTCTGAGATGGCCAATTTTGTGAGAAGAATGATGAGGAAGAGCCGGCGCTTCAAGGGTAAAGGTAACTCGAGTGGAATTACAATTGATAAGTCTAATGTTACTTGTTATGAGTGTAGCAAGAAAGGACATTACAAGGATGAATGTCCAAAGTTAAAGAAGAAGAAGGGTAAATCAAAGAAGAAAAAGAAGCCCTTGAGGGCCACATGGGATGAACCGTCCTCTAATTCATCCGAAGAAGAGAAGGAGGAGAAGTACACTCATCACCGTGCCCTCATGGCTATAGAGGATTCAAATGAACAGGAGAGTGGAGACGAATCAAGCTCCTCAACCGCGCCTTCATCATCTTCGGATGATGAAGAGGTAATCTCTCCTGAGCTAGATAAGTGCTATAGAACCATTACATGTCTAGCTAGGTTGCTTAAAAAATCCAAGAACAAAGTTCAATTGTTGAAATTGGAAGTAGAAGAATTGAAATCCTTTAGGGTGGAGGATATTAATGACTTTCATGAGAAATCCTCTAAGGATGAGGATCTTGATAACTTGCATGTTAAAAATCTTGAGGATGAAAATAAGGGCTTGAAGGGTGAAATTGAAAACCTCAAGAATATTCTTGAAAATTTTTCAACAAGTTCCAAAACCCTAGATATGATTTAAACTCACAAAAGGCGGCTTAGAACAAGGTTGGTTTGGGTTACCAACCTAAAGAACCTAGTGTCATATCCTTAATGTCAAGAACCCAATTTAGAGCACAAAATAATTCTAGGGTTCAAAAGGTTAGAAAGAAAATGACTAAGGCATGGGTGCCAAAGTCCTTCATTGAAGATTCATTAGGTCCCAAAATTTGGGTACCTAAAACCTCAATATTTAGAATTGTATAAGCATCATTTGAGGGGGAGTATCTATCAACATTGGTTGTTGATAATTGGTGCTCCCAACACATGGCCATTCCTAGTTAGGGATGAACCTAGTATTTCTCAATTCAATGGATGATCATACACTACCCATGAGAAATGAATTTTCTCTCTTGAATTTAGATAATTGGAGTTAGAACCAATGGAAATCATAAAATAGATACATGGAAATTTTTCCCATATAGTATATTTCATTGGTGTCACTCGAAAATTCTCTCATTTGTATTTGTATACATTTGGGACTATAGTTTATCAAAATTACTCCAATATAATTAGGTCTATGGGTAATGAACTTGTTAGAGATTTGGGGCTACAAATTCTCCGATTTAATGTATGAATTTTCAATAGAATGGAGAATTAGGGTTCTAAACTTGATACAAACTTAGGATCATGAATTATCGAATTTCATCAAAATTGGTAAATTACCAATAGAACTAAGAATTTGGACTATGGATTGCTTAGGACAATTAGTTTTATTATTGCTATTTATAGTTTACTACAATTTATGGTTTATGAAATGCTCTATCTCAAGCCCAAGGTGTCTAATTTCTTGTATGAATTATAGAACATGAATGCATGCTAAAGAACAAGTATGGACACATCAATTAGTATTGATTCAAAAATCACCTTGGAAATTTCACCATACATCAAACTTACAAACTAAGCAAAATTTGGAGATGTGATCATTCATGAAAATTGATGCAACCCTGTTTTTCCATGCTATTCATGATTATGAATTTTATGTTCAAATGGTTGTATGCAAACTTTGGAATCTTGATACAAACATGTTATAAACATACCTTGAACTGATCAGAATTTAGAAATTGATCATAGTTTGATACAAATTTGATACAAGCATGTTTTTGAAAATTTGATCATATTTTTGTTTGTATTAGGAAATCTGATCAAGTTTTGGAAATTTGATATTAGTATCATATTTTGATAATTGTTTGAAAATATGCATTTTGATTAAGGAAACCCTTTAGGACCAATGAGATTTAAACTAATTGATTTAGGGTTTGGGAATGGTAAGAGTTGAAACAAACTTGTTTCTGAAACTGATCAGTTTCAGAAACCATTCTGTATCATCCCTGATCGGTCCACCAACCGATCAGGGGTGCTTATGATCGGTCTCGTGACCGATCAGACCAACTCTGATCAAGGAACTCCCAGATCATTCCAAATTGATCCAAAACCTCCTCAAACCAATCTCTTCTCATCGAATTATATCAGTTTAATGATCATACTCCTAACAAATCTGATACAAACCAATTACAATTGAAACATATTTGATCCTCCATTGGTACAATCCTGGTACTAAGGAAGTACAAATTTGTTCAAGTGGTACTTAAACAAAACCTAAATACTGATTTGATACAAACCTATGTTGGAATGTTCAACTTCATAACAAAGGGTTTGTTTGAGTCATGACTCTTGTTCTTAATGTCGTGTTTCAGAAATTTTTCTGAAATATCGAATATTAATAGAGTCTACATCACTGTTACAGAATGCAAATTGTCAATACAGTCTGATCAGGAACGTATCAGAGGTTCAGAAATTTTTCTAAAATTTGATCGCTCCCCAAACTAATAAGAAATATTTCTGTATTAAGTAATCAACGAACCTGATTGGTCACGGAGACCACTCAGGATTATATGTCAGATACAGATGCATTCCTTACTTGTCATATGAAACATATACATGCTTGACCATGATATATTTCTGTATATGTTTTCATGTGCAATTCACACTCTTTGCCGTATGATGCATATACATTGTTGCCATGATACATTTATGGTATATGCCTTTCATATGCAATTCAAAAATTTCACCTTTGATCATTTTAAGTTTTGGGGAGAGACCCATGTTTGAGGGGGAGGTATGTTTAAACTTAATAAGCATACCCTTTTCGATGTTTGACAAGGGGGAGAAAATGGTTAATTAAGTTTAGGGTTATTGTAGGGGGAGGATTTTGATTCCCTTACAATAATTGAACTGCCTCCAATTGATCATCAATGCCTAAACTTAAATCAGGGTGTCAAACAACAAAAAGGGGGAGATTGTTGATGCAGTCTGACCTTGATTGTTGTTTTGGTGTTGACACCGATTTAAGTTTTGATTTAAGTTTGGTTGAGCGAATTTGGGTAAAGTCCTGGTCGGGGACTGGGCATGAAACCCTGGTGAGTGAAGCCAGGTCCTAGCTTGGGAAGCTATGTTGACTAAGATCCCGGTGAGTGAAGCCGGGTCCTGGTGAGTGAAGCCAGGTGATGGAAATCCCGGTGAGTGAAGCCGGGTCCTGGTGAGTGAAGCCAGGAGATGGAAATCCCGGTGAGTGAAGCTGGGCCCTGGTGAGTGAAGCCAGGTGATGGAAATCCCGGTGAGTGAAGTCGGGTCCTGGTGAGTGAAGCCAGGTGATGGAAATCCTGGTGAGTGAAGCCAGGTGATTGAAATCCTAGTGAGTGAAGCTAGGTTGAAATCCTGGTGAGTGAAACCGGGTCCCGGTGAGTGAAGCCGGGTGATCGAAACCCTGGTGAGTGAAGCCAGGTCCTAGCTTGGAGGGCTAGGTTGAAGTCCCAGTGAGTGAAGCTGGGCATGGCACGAGTCAGAGAAGGGCTGAAGGCTTGTTTTCGTGACTTAGAGTGCATTTGGGCTTGCCTGGATCGGTCTGGTGACCGATCAGGAAAGTTGGCACGGTGCTCCTTCGTGGATCGGTCTGGTGACTGATTCAGTGATGGCTGATTGGTCTGGTGACTGATCAGGGAGCATATTGTTCACCTGCTGCTCTGCTCCAGATTGGTCCGGTGACCGATTAGGGAGCATCCAGTAGGTTTTAGGAACCTTACTGATCTGCTCCTGATCGGTCTGGTGACCGATCAGGGATACTGTTCAGATCAGTCTAGTGAACGATCATTTGTCGCAAGGTTCTCACTATCACCATCAGGATGACTCCTGATCGGTCTGGAAGCAGCCTGATCGGTCTGGTGACCGATCAGGCTGGAGCCTGATTGGTCTGGGGACTGATCTGGAGTGTGCAGCAGAATGCTGGATTGGTCTGTGGACCAATCAGGAGTGTGCAGAAGACTGCTGGATCGGTCTGGTGACCGATCAGGCTCCTCCCTGATTGGTCTGGGGACTGATCAGGAGCAGAACTTTAATTCAAATACACTGTCAGAAGCTCTGATCGCGTCTGTTTTCACTGCCGATTCTCTGCTACTTGCTGATTTCATTTGATATTGATTTGCTAAGCCTCTGTTGGAGTGTGCAGGTGATAGCAGGTGATTCATACACTCAAGGAGGGTCAATGGGAGGCTTTCCTTGGAGCAGGTTTGTTTGTTTCTCCTTCTCAGGTTTCAACGGCAACTGGAGCAGCTGGCGACTGACGGAGACTCATCTGGAGAGGAGGTCTTCAGTGGACTGAGTGCTCAGGGAGGTCAATGGGTTCAGGCTGGCTCAGGGGATGCTGATGGAGCTTGGTGATGAAGCAGGAGCTCAAGAGGAAGATGAGAAGCAGAGGAGGCAAAAAGAGAACGAACAGGAAAATAAGCAAGTGTGGCTGTGTGTTTCGCTGTTGTTGTTGTGCTCCTTGTGTAGCTTCTCTCTTGAGCTTTCTTGCTACTGTCTTGTGAGAGGTTCCTCCTTAGTCTCGCTACTGAGGCGATTGTGGAGAGGTTTCTCCACCGAGAAGGAGGCGCTTGATATCCGGTGTTCACCGGGGCTTGATCTGCCGACGATCAAGGGATCGCCCACCTCACGGTCACGCCAAGGAGTAGGGGCAAGTTATCCCCGAACCTTGTACATCTCCGTCTTAACGATTTGGTTTGCTTTCTTTCTTTGTATTGTTCTGTTTGTGTTGTTTGCTTCCGCTGCTACTAACCTGATCACGCAGAAAACTTAAGAGAGCAAATTTTAGTGATTGACTATATTCACCTCCCCCTCTCTAGCCATCCGAGTTCCAACATTGATGATCCAATAAGGCTACGGCCAAAGAAGACCTTGTGCCTCGCCAAGACCTGGAAGCCAATTTTTGAAATTCAAATTCAGTTTACTCTTTGTCAAATTCGAATCTAACACAAATTTTCAGTTAATCTTAGATTCAAATACTATTTTTCAAAATAAATTCAAAACTAATTGTTTTCAAAAATAATTTAACTTTTCAAAAATAATCATGGTCTTTCTAAATAAATCTGTTAAACCTGTCTTACAAAAACCCATAAGTTAACGTGATTGATAATTAGATACCGGGTGAGATAGTTAAGACATAAGTTAATACAAAATCTGATTTCTTTAATATTGTTAAATAAGACATTGAAGTTAGAGTTGAATTGTCTTGATTGTTGGTTGGTCATTAGAGTCAAACCATGTCAAACAGTCAAACCTGGTCAAATAGTTAAACTAGTCAATGGTCAAACAACAGTCAAACCGGGTGCCCATGACCCCTCGGGCGCCCCACCTCCCTTTTCTCTTCGATCAAGACAGCAAAAGCTATCAATGCCTAGCTAAGCTAGGCGCCTGTGACACATCGGGCGCCTACTACCTAAAGTCAATCAAAGGCAGCAAAAGGACCCCAGGCGCCCGGGTCCTCACGGGCACCCCCAAGGACAACATTAGCACCAAGAAAGCTGCCTTTGGCAGCATACGTTTGGCCCAGGCGCCTGACCCTTCCCGGGCGCCCGACCAAGCTCTATAAAAGGCCACCGAAACTCCCTTTATTTGCCACACCAAAAACGAACTCCTTCTCTAACTCTTCTACTCCTAAGGCGCTCGAACGACCCTCTCGTGCCCTCAAACGCTCCACTTCAACCATGCCTCCCCGGATGACTACGCGGTATCAATTTTTTTTGTATTTTTAATTATTTCCTTAATTATTTCACTAAATGCATATTCCTTATTATGTTAGAAAATGCCGTACTATTCAACCCAACCCCGGGCCCGAGCCTAGCCCTGACCCTAGGTTTCGAACCCTAGAACTAATGAATAAGTTTGCTAGGACAACCTATAAACATATCAAGACAAGCTTCTTGAATAGGCAGTTTTTCACTCAATCCTGTCCATTGGCTATGGACATAATCAATTTCTACCAACTTGATCGACTTGTTTTCTGCACTCATCCTGTAAATACGACCCTATGTGCAGAATTTTATAACAACTTAGTAAGACAAGATGATCTTAGCTATATCACCACTGTACAAGGAATGCCCTTGACTGTCACGCCTATGTTGTTTAACAGATTTCTTGGATTGCGACCTTCCCAGTCCACCTTCTGTTGTTACCCTCCTAGGGATCCTCCCTTTACTCCTCCCTACTCCCATATCGATCTGGATACCCTCTATTCATACTTCTATAGAACTGCCCGAAACCCCCTGGTTAGTCGGTTTCAATCAGTAGATCTACAAGTCCAGGACTACACTCTTTATAGAGTATTGGTCCATTGCATTCTTCCCTTGACCACGAGGGATGTCGCGACCATGTGACCATGTGACCATTCCATACCTTCCTGCTATATATGTTGATCCATCACTTAGATATAAACATTGGACTTGACATATACCACACCATTCTACATGCGTCCAGTGTTACTACCCAGGGTCAGGTACGCACTCCTTATTGCCACATCATCACCTCTCTTCTTCATCATCACGGTCGCGACATTACCAACGGAGAGATGACCTCAATGACTGAGTTTGATGAGATTGAGTATAGAAACTTTTCCTTAGCAGGCATAGATGTCTCAGGTACCAGGCTTTTATCATGGAGATGTCAGCGAGCCAGAGTCCAGATCGATTCCGATGAGGAGGTAGAGGTCGACGTCGCAGATCTCGCTGCCGAGATCCGAGAGCAGATGGACGAGCCCCCACCGCCGACGCTAGACGAGAGAGTGACACAACTTGAGACAGAGATTCATAGCCTTCGAGAGGAAGAGGAAGCCCACTACATCGAGATAGTCGACGCGATTCGGGCAGAGCATGATGTAAACCGAGCTTACCATAACGAGCACATGGAAGCTATTCTAGCCGATCGCTAGACGAGAGATGCACACCACACTGAGTATATGAATGCTCTCCGAGCCGAGCATGAGGCAAATCAGGCCCGACATGACGCGAGATGATGTCTTGGTTCCAAAACTGGCAACCCGGTCCATTCTTCCCTCCGGGCCCCTCCTCTTAGACTTCAGATGACTTCAGCTGTACTAGTGACTCTTTGACTACCCATACTCAGTAGGGTTGACATGTATTTGACTGTGGTCTGATTGTGCTGGTCCTCGCTTTGACCAGTTGACTTATTTAGTTGCTAGTTGCTGTCTTGATTATCTGATTTTTTATCAGTTACTAAGTTAGGATTATGCTTGGTAAAATAGGACTGCTCTATGTTTTTTTTAAAAAAAATTTTATTTTCTACAAAATCAATTCTTTATCTTATTTTGTTATTTAAAATGATTTTTCTGATTTAGTTTTTAATAAAATTACCCCCTTCAAAACTAGGGCCTTTTCGCAAAATGGACGTAGCCTAGGCCCTAACCCTAGAACTGCATGCACCTATAGATCTAGAAGCCAGCATCTCACAAGCACCTTAGGGTACTTTTGATTGATAACCTAGAATGGGTTGAGATGCTTAGGTCTTTGCCTTAATTCAAGATGCTTTAAGTCAGTGCATCTGCAGTAATTGGAGCACAAATACCAACTAAACAGTAATCAGGTTAAGTGTCAAGCTTAGAAAATCTAACTTGATCAGATCACTTAACTTGACTAACCCTAGCGAAAGCTACTGTTTATAACAGTTAGTAAGTAGCAAATTAGGTTAGACAGGACCTGAAAGCAGAAATTCAAATTGATTTGGTCCAGTTTAAATTTAGAATTGATTCAGTACAACATTTTACCTTGATTACTCAATTTCAATGTTATTTTTTTGCTATATTTTTTTTGATATATGGCAAAGGGGGAGATATTGGAAAGGAGAGAAAAGACTCCTGTTTTAAAAAAAATCTTAATTTTTTTTCAGAAATTAAATCCTTTTTCAAAAAACTTTTATCTCCTGTTTTTCAAAAAGTAAAGATCTTTAACTACTTAAGTTCATTTTGAAAATCAATTTTACTTGCTTTCAAAAATTATTCTAAGCACTTATCCTAGAAAATTTTCTGAAATTTTTCTAAGTTATAAATTCAGTGTGTTAAAAATTTTCTAAGTACTTAAACTACTTTCTTAAACTGTTGAAAATTTTCTAAGTACTTAAACTACTGTTGAAAATTTTCTACTGTTGAAAATTTTCTAAGTACTTAAACTACTTTCTTAAAATGTTGAAAATTTTCTAAGTACTTAAACTGTTGAAAATTTTCTAAGTACTTAAACTGCTTTCTTAAACTGTTGAAAATTTTCTAAGTACTTGAACTGCTTTCTTAAACTGTTAGAAAAATTCTCTAAGTACTTATACTTTCAAAATCACTAGCTTTCAAAGATTCATTCCAAGTACTCATTCAAAATCTTTGGTTGGTCGAAAATTTTCTAAGTGTAAAGTTCAAATTCACCTGAAAAGTTTCCAACTCAAAATATTTTGAAAATGCTTTTCTAACATAAAAACATTTTCTTGAAAATTTTCTAAGTGTTGAAAACTTGAAAAACACTTCACGTTAAGACTTATAAATTTTTTCAAAAACCCCACGGGCTTTTGAAAAACTTAGGGGGAGATTTCTTCCAGGGGGAGGAAATAAAATCTATGTTACTTAGCTGCTTTTTGTTTAACTTAACTTTTTGAATCGGGTTGCCATAAATCAAAAAGGGGGAGATTGTTGGTGCAGGCAACACCTAAGTCAAACCTGGGTTTTGATAATGGCAAAGGGTTCAAGAGTTAAGATGTTATTTTTGGTCTAATGTGTTCACTGAGTGTGCAGAAAGAAGTCCTGGCGAAGGGCAGCTGGGCACCTAGCGAAGGGATGCTAGGCATCGAAACCCTAAGACCTGGCGAAGGGCTGCTAGGCATCTAAGACCTGGCGAAGGGCTGCTAAGCACCTAGTGAAGGGCTGCTAGGCATTGAAGACCTGACAAAGGGCTGCTAGGCACCTGGCGAAGGGCTGCTGGGCAAAAGTCCAACCAGAGGAGCCGGTTGGCAAAAGGTAAACTCTCCTGAGAGGAGTAGGTGAGGACGCGTTCCCCGTCGAGGGAACAGTAGGCGTCGGTTCAACCTAGGGTTCAAATTGGGAGACTCGAAGTCAGAACCAAGACAGCTATGGCTGTAAAAACTAACTAATATTCTTGCTGTGTTTGTTGTGGAACTAACCTTGGATGCAGGGACCGAAGGAGTATGTTTCTGTAGCTCAGAACGCCCCAAAGAAGAGGGGCATGCAGCTGGGCTAGGCGCCCGGGAGGTCCTGGGCGCCCAAGGTCAAAGCCAAACAGCAGTAAAGCAAGAAGCGCTTCGAATCAACACTGGCCTAGGCACCCGGGAGGTCCCGGGCGCCCAAGGTCAAAGCCAAAGATGAGTCGAAGCAAAATCAGCCACGAAGCCAGTGGACCTAGTCACGCTGGGCGCCCAAGAGGTCCCGGGCGCCCCAGTCAGCTCCAGAGCTGATTCGAAGGGGATAAGCGCTGACCAAGCTTTGGATAGAGGTTCTCAGATCTGAAGGCACGTGTCAGGCACCCCCGACATCCCAGGCGCCCCCAGGAGCACTATAAAAGGGGCTCGACCCCTAAGGCTTCAACATCACTTTTTCCAACGCCTCCAAGCATTTCGTTCAAGCGCTCTACTCCGGCAAACTCCGTCCTCGCCATTCCAGTGCCGACGACGACCCTTTGCTCCGAAGTAGGTTCCACATCAGGGCGTCGGTAACGAAAAGTGTAATTCATTTATGTACTGCACTATTCTTGTATTAAATCTGTAAACCTTTGCGCGAATATAAAATTGCCCGCAGTAAACGGTCAAGGACCGTGGGCCTTGGAGTAGGAGCTGACCGCGACTCCGAACCATGTAAAAATACTTATGTTCTTTGTGTGTTTTAATTCCGCTGCATTTTCTCTTTCTTATCTTAAAAGATTTTCACGATATTCACCCCCCCTCTATCGTGTTTCTCGATCCAACAGGATTGGGAGTGTAGAATGACCATTGAAGACCCCTTTGAAATTTCGAGAGACAAGCACGACAAGAGGCTTCGGCCTAGATATTGCACAGATGAACAACGAGAGCAATCTAGGGTAAACGAAAAGGTAATCAATATTTTGATTGATATGTTGCCTAAAAATGTGTTGAGTTGTGTAGTTGTATGTAAAAGTGCTTATGAGTTATGGAGCAAGCTAGAAGAACTTCACAAGAACCCTACACAAGCTCAACTAGTGGAAGAATCTGAAGAAGTAAGTTCAAGGGTCCAAGAAGACCAAAATGAAGGAGAAGTATCAAGTTCATCAAGTGAAGTTGAAAACTCGAGTGAGGAGCCATTCACCTCATCAAGAGGGGAAGAGAGACCCTCAACTATACAAGAGCAAGAGAAAGCTTCCACCTTCACCAAAGTCAAATCAAAAGAGCACATCACATGCTTTGGTTGCAACAAAAAGGGGCACTACAAGGATAAGTGCCCACTAGGTAAAAAGGAGATAATTCCTAAGCCCAAATCTATTCATTTAAATTCTAATATGGGTTGTAGGAATGAGGATGCTCAAAAGGAGAAAAGAAAGAAAATCAGGTGATTCACATGCGGGGAGCTAGGACACTACCATACAAAGTGTCCAAGGAGTAAATAGCTCAAGAAGATGGAGCATCTAAGGAAATGGGAGAGAGAAGAAAAGAAAAAGAGGAGCTCACATCAAGAGAGCTACAAGGGTAAGGGAGGTAATCTCTAATTTTACTTATGTTCAAAGCTCTTTCATGAATGCTAGGAATATAAATGATTGTTTGCCTAGGCATAATTTTGGTTTTAAATACAATGATAGGAATAGGAGTAACAAGGTAGATCAACACCCTATGAAAAGCATGCATCATGGTAAATCTAGGACCTTTGTACCTAAGGATCAAGGCACTAATCCCAAGAAGGGAACGAATGTGCCTAGAAAGGAGGGTAGGTCTAGGAATGTTCAAAGTGGACCTATGGACTCTAAGGTTAAAGGTCTAGAAAGGAAAAATCAAGCCTTGAGGGCATGGATTGATAAATTAGAGAAAATCCTAGAGAGATTCACGGTTGGATCTAAGGGTTTGGATATGGTGTTGGGTGGCCTAAACCGCACCAATGATAGATCGGGTCTAGGATACCGATCTAAGGTCTCCCATGCCAAGAGAAAGAGATATGCTAGGATAGCATATGATTATGGCAAGAAGGGGGAGTCCAAAAATGGAAAGTGGATGCCATGTAAAGGGAAAAGAAGGACTTAACCAAAGACGAGGTGTCTAAGATTAAGAGTGTCAAATTTGTAGGCCAAGAGTCACCAGTGGAACACCGATGTGGCCTAGTGATGGTTGAGTCATCTAGGGAGGTGGCTAAGGCTAAGAGTTCAAGGGGGAGCTTTAGGAGCCTTTAAGATATATGGTGAATAGATCGTTGGAGGGTTCCTTCTAGAGGTCTAGATGGACCATGGAGTGTGCCAAAGAAATTGGAGACGAACTTGAGTCTCAATTCTTGGGTTTTGGCACGGTGTTTTTGAGTTTCATGCATGGAAATATGACATTGGGGTCATATTGCATGAAAAGTGATTTTTGGTGTGTAATTTCCATGTAAATCAATGCTAGGGACGCATTGTGGGTTGGCATGGGCAAAGACATCAAGAGAAAACCAAAACTAGGACTTTAGGGCAAGGTTTGATTGAAGTTTTTAGCTAGTTTTGGGCTTTATGTCAAACTTGGGAATGATGATAGATACATTTTGGAATGTATTTTTCCCAAGTAGGTATGGGTACCACAAATGTCTCTATAAAATTTTGGAATTTTTGGAGATTTGTGGAATTTCTGGCGCATTTCTGAATTTCGTTAGAAATGCTGAAATTCTAATTTTCAGTGTATCAGTCGACTGCCCTGGGGGGGCAGTTGACTGGTCAGGATTGATTTTTGTATCAGCAGCTGGGTATGCGTTCAAATGATGCAAAACAAGTGTATGGGGGGCTAGTACACATTGTTTATGGTCATTGGGGATTAAAAGAACCGATAATTGGGATATTGTTGGGTTCTTTTTGATGTTAGGCAAAGGGGGAGAAGTGTTGGGTTTAGGTTGGGAAACCAAGCACACCTCTACTAGAAACCCTAGGTTTAGGGGGAGCTAAGATCAAGGGGGAGCATGGTTGCTCCTTCCTTGGCGTAAGGGGAACCTTGGAGAGGTTTTTAAAAAGCCTTTGTAAGTCCAATGTAGGGGGAGCTTTGGAAAAACTTTAAAATAGCCCATGTTGAAAAAGTCCTAACTTGGAGGGTTTGGTGTGAAAAGTCTAGCTTGGAGGGCTAGGTGTGTAAAAAATTCCTAACTTGGAGGTTTAGGTGTAGGATGCCTTGGGATAGGATCCATGTATGCATTGCATATGCATTTGTTTAGCATGGTTTCATTGCATATGATTTGTTTAGCATGGTTTTTGCTATTGACTACTATCTTGTTTCCCTAACTTAAACGTATTGCCAAACATCAAAAAGGGAGAGATTGTTGAGGTAATATGTGGTCCGGAATGACCAAGTGTTTTGATGTTTGGGCAAAGTGTTTAAGTTAGGTTTACCCTTGTTATCTCATATGTGTATGTTGAGTGTGCAGGTTGTACAGGTTACACATATGGACTTGATTAGATGGCCTCGGTACGGTGAAGGGTGGCATTGAGACAAGCCGCGAGCTTGTGTGCGCACCTGAGAGACCTTGGAGAGTAGGGACGATGAGCTGATGGATACGAACTTCGAGGCATGTGTGAAGGATGACATGGAGGCAAGCTGGAGGCTTGCGTGCATCCGAGGGACTGGAGCCGAAGATGAAAGGGCGCAAAGGCAATAGTCGAGGTTGCGGATGAGGAGTCAGTCGAGTCGTGAGGATACGAGTGTTGTGTGATTGTACTCGGGAAATCCTAGGTTTTGAGTGCGGAGTGAAATGTACTGAGAAAGGGTAACCTTAGGTGGGTGAGTAGACCAGTCGACAGGCTTGGGGGCAGTCGACTGATGGAACTCATAGAAGGGTTCTGGCCGGGGACCAGTCGATTGCCCTGGGAGCAGTCAACTGGTAGGTAGCTGGTGAGTTGGCTGAGAATTTGAACGTTGGGGTGCAACGGTTGAATTTCAGTGGCACCAGTCGACTGCCCTAGGGGCAGTCGACTGGTAGCGAGGGTTTCAGCCCAAGTCCTATTTAAACAGGACTTCGTGGTGGCTGAGACTCTTGACGAAACTCGCTTGGGTAAAGTGAGTTAGTAGTCTTTTGTGCTCATGTAGCGTCCGAAGTGTTGTGGTGAGGTTTCTCCACCCACAAGAAGCGACAGAGTTAGCCGGAGGTTATCCGGGGATTGATCCACCGACGAATTTTTGGATTAGTCACCTGTCCGAGGTGGATACCAAGTAAATTTCTATTGTTAGCATTGTTTGTATTGTGCTTTGCATATGATTGTTTCCGCTGCGCTAATAATCTTGTAGAGACGTAAATGAAAAAGTGTTATTCACCCCCCCCCCCCCTCTAGCACGACAATCGATCTATCAGCAATGATGCATTGTTAGATGCCACTCATTGCTTATGTGTCTAAAGTGGTTTAGACATATTGCCAACATTATGAAAACCTATTGGACCACACACTGAGGACACGATGCTTCGAAGATTAATTGATCTTAGTTTGACTAAGATTTGATCCAAATTGGATTAATTGAGTTAGCCTCAAGTGAAGCCAATTGAATTATGAGATTGAGATCTAATTTGAGTTAAACTCATTTAGATTAGACTAAAACACATTTGAATGAGATATTAATTCATTAAAATATTTAATGATTTAATAATAGAGGAAGATGAAATATTTTTCTTCATTGGATGAAGAGAAGTTGAAGAGTCACATGAGAAACATGCGCTCTAATTGGGGCTTTATTGGCTTTAATGGTGGGAAGATAAAGGGACAAAAACTCTTCATATTCATAGGATGAGTATAAAAGAGTTTTTCTTATCATTTGGATGAACTACTTGTCATTTCCTTCCCTTTTCTTCCCTTGGCCGAAATCCCTTCTTATCCTTCTCCTTCTTGCTTTGTTAATCTCTTCTTGTGGCTAGCACCACAAAGGCAATTCTTCTCTGAAGCTTGAGAGATCGTGTTCGTGTCGATACACATAGAGGCACGAACACTTTAACGTGCAAGAGATCCGGCATACCTCGGACAAGCGGGATAAGCGAAGGGCACGCGCCAAAGGTATACCTATAAGATAGGAATTTATAGATCAAACTTTGTATGAGTTTTCTTGCGCATGGATCGCTCGTGGAATCTATTATTTCTGCTGTGATTTTTTAATATATTTTTGCCTATAGATTCCTACACTTCTTACAACATTTCTCTCTTAGCCGGAGGTATCAAAAGGCCCCTTGTGATATATTCGCCCTCAAACAAAAGCCTAAGGAACCGTTGAAAAAAATTATAACGATTCAATCATGCCCAAGGTCCAGGTCAGTGACTTCTCGCCAGGATTGGTGGATGAAGATTTCTTTCAATCTCTGGTTAAGAAGTCTCCTCTTAATTTTGACAATCTACAAGCTAGGACCCTCAAATATGTCCAAGTAGAGGAGCCCCAAAGCATAAAGAGAAAGGAGGGGTCTGCCCCAACCCCCTCGAGAACCATGACCGAGAGAAAATACCCAACTCTTCCTCGTAGTCAAGATTTTACAGGTCCCAGAGAGCAGGCAGTTCAGATGGTCAACTCGCTGAGCCATGGTTCAAAGTCTGGGCCTCAACCTGAAATTCTGTGATTTCCACCAGACCAATACCCACTCCACCTGCGACTGCTATCAATATGTGTGAGAACTATGCTTATTGGAGATAAGAGGAAAGCCACATGGAAATCGACAGACCATAGTTCCTCTGAACCCTACCCCCATAAGTGCAATTCAGACAAAGAAAAAACTCGACCCCATACCGATTAGTGAGGTCGACCTCAAAATGGAGGTCTATCCTGCGACATCGAACTCAGACCCTGCATGGATCCACGTCGAGACACAATGACAAGGGCAAATGAAGGTGGGACCATCAGGAATGGTCAATATTATATCTGGCGACCCCACGAATGATGATTCCATCAAAGCTCGAAAATCCTATACTCGCCGCTTGGAAAACTATGGGATCAGCTCGAGAGGATCCGAATCAAGCTCGACTGTTGAAGAGGAGAGCAGCGCGATTCACACTAATTGCGGACTTATTATACCCGCGCTCCTTTTCTAGGCCTCTGTGTAAATATCTCGGACCGATAGATGCTGACTACGTCATGTGAGAAATTCACGAGGGCATATGCGAAAATCATGCAGGGGCTTGGACCCAGTCTTGCAATGTTCTCCTACTGAGATACTTCTGGATAACCTTATAAATTGACTCAGCTCGCCTTGTAGCCGCTTATATCCATTGTCAGAAGCATCAGAATCTACTTCATTGTGCTACCACATTCCTGAGGACCTCCACTATAGTGTGACCATTCGACCAATGGGGGATGGATATGTTAGTGCAATCGACCCATGTTTGATCGAGTAGATCATTGGTTTTGATGTGTGTGTCAATATGATTAAGTTAGGTTTTCATGTTGGTTAGATGTGTGTATTTGAGTCTTGCAAGACTTGGTGAACCACACATGAGGAATAACAGAGTGAAGCCTCCGAGGGACGAGAGCCTAAGGAAGAGGATTTCAAAGGGCGAGCCGAGGAAGTAGACTTCAAAGGCATACGCGAAGGATGGCATGGAGAAAAGCCGTGGACTTGTGTGCGCATCCGAGGGACGAGAGCCGAAGGAAGAGAACTTCAAGGGGCAAGCCGAGGAAGTGGACTTCAAGGCATACTTGAAGGATGGACTCCGGAGAGGTGAAGTGTGAGCTTGAAAGCAAGGTAGTCGACTGGCAAGGAAAGAAGTCGACTGGCACTGCTGAGAGTGAACTATAGTAGTCGGCTAGTAAGGGAACTAGTTGACTGATCTTTCTATAAAGTCGAATAGCGTGTAGTAGTCGTCTGGTCTGTTCGAAATCCAACCGTTAGCTTGACACCAGTCGACTGGCCTTGGGGGCAGTCGACTGGTTTCGGGGCTAAGTTATTTTGTTAACAGTTCTCTCCTCTATTTAAGAGGAAGTTTTGGGGCATGAAGAGGTTATGAATTGTGATTAAAAAAATTCTCTTCTAAGTGTCCAAAGCATCTAAATCCTACTCTCTTTCTCATACTCTTATCTTATCTTGCAAAAGAAGAAGAGATAATCTTGTGAGGGTTTCTCCACCTTCAAGCTTGATTGAAAAGGAGAAGAGCATAGTAAAGCATGGTTGTGTGGGTGTGGATCCTTGGATTAGTCACCTCAAAGAGGTGGAGGCCAAGTAAATCAAGGGAGTTAGCATTGCTTTCATTGTTATTGTTTTTTTCTATCTTGTTCTTGTACTTTGGCTAACAATTTTGTAGTCAAAACCCAAGAGAAGCTATCCACCCTCCCTCTAGCTAGACACAAAGGTCCTAACAAGTGGTATCAGAGAAAGGTTTGTTTTGGGAGAACTCACCGTCAACCGAAACATCAAGATGACGTTTTAAGAGGGATATAGCACCACACAACCACCGTTCTTTGACGGCAATGATTTTGCTTATTGGAATGATAGAATGGAGTATTATTTGATGAATGATATTGAAAATTGGTTTAGTGTGTTAGATGGTTTTGAGATGCCAAGGGATGAGAGGGGAGAACCTCTCACAACCAAGAATTAGACAAAAGAGATCATGAAGAAGGCTCAAGCAAAAGCAAAGGTCACAACAACTCTACAATGTGATCTTTGAAAGGAGTAATTGAACAAAGTTGGACCATTCAAATCCGCCAAAGAGCTTTGGGAAAAGTTAATTGAGTTAAATGAATGATCGAATGAATCATAAAGAGACAAGTGTTGGGGCAATCGACCCAAGTATGATCTGGAGGATCATGGGTTTTGATGTGTGTGTCAATATGGTTAAGTTAGGGTTTGTCGTTGGACTAATATGTGTATGTGAGTGTGTAGGTTTGCAGGTACACATAGGCTTGGTTGTATGTCTTCACATGAAGGGTGGCATGGAGGCAAGCTGGAGGCTTGTGTGCACATCCGAGGGACCATGGACAGAGCAGAGACGATGAGCTGAGGGACACAGACTTCGAGGCATGCGTGAAGGTTGACATGGAGGCAAGCCGAGGGCTTGCATGAGCATCTGAGGGACGGGAGCCGAAGATGAAGAGGGCGTGAAGGCGACAGATCGAGACTGTGGATTGAAGAGTCGACTAGGTCATGAGGGTCCGAGTGTGAGTGTTTGTACTCGGGAACTAAGCCGGGAGGGTTCGAGTACGGAGAGAAATGTACTCAGGAAGGGAAAGCCTAAGCTTAGGGAAGGACCAGTCGACTGCCCCATGGGCAGCCGACTGGGGTGGCTAGAATTCGAAAGGTCAGTATGAAATTGAATTCAGGGAGGACCAGTCGACTGCCCCAGGGGCAGTCGACTGGCCAACGGTCACATTTCAGCTCGAGGTCCCTTTAAAGGAACTCGTTTCAAGCTATTTACCCTTGGCGAAACTTGCTTGGTCAAAGCTTGTTAGTAGCCTTCTTTGCTCAGATAGTGCCCAGAGGTTGTGGAGAGGTTTCTCCACCCACAAGGAGCTACGAGATCTAGTCGGAGGTGCTCCGGGGAATCATCCACCTACGGATTAGGGATCGCCCACCTTACGGACAGCCGTGGAGTAGGAGCATCATCTCCGAACCACGTACATCGGTGTGTTTCTTCCTTGTTTTAGTTTAGTTTTATTTTGTATATTCCTCTTAAGCACTAACGGTTGTATGAAGAAAATCGAAGAAACGCTATTCACCCCCCTCTAGCTTACCGAACACGATCTAACAAGTGGTATCAGAGGGTATCAGAGCGAAGGTTTGCTCTTGTTGGAATAACCGCCAAAAGAGCACAAGCTATAGGAGAAGAATGATGAAAGACAAGTTGGAGGATGATATCAACACTCCACCTCTATATGATCATGAAGATGCTGACTATTGGAGGACAAGAATGAAGACTTGGCTTGGAATAGATTGGGAGTGCATGGTGGTGCTAGAAGAACCATTCGAGATTTCGAGAGACAAGCATGGGAAAAAGCTCTGACCTAGATATTGGACCAAGGAGCAACAAGCCCAATATAGGGCAAATGAGAAGGTAATTAGTATATTGATTAATGCTTTGCCTAACAATATTTTGAGTGGTGTAGGTGAGTATAGAAATGCATATGTGTTATGGAAAAAAATAGAAGAATGTCATGAGAACCCTATACAAGCTCAAATAGTAGAAGAGCCCAAAGAAATAAATTCAATGGTCAAGAGGGGGAAAAAGAAAAGGAATTGTCAACTCATCAAGTGAAAGATCATCTACCTCATCAAAGAAGAAGAAGAGGTGTCAACGTCAACTTCAAGAATTGGGGAGGAGACCCTCATCAATACCGGAACAAGAAAACTCAACTCCACCAAAGCAAAATCAAAGGATCATATCATATGTTTTGGATGCAACAAGAAGGGCACTAAAGGACATGTGTCATTAGGTAAAAGGAGGTACCCAAACCTGGTCCATTCATTTAAATCTAACATGGTTGTAGGAAAGAAAGAAAAAAAACATTAGGTGCTATATGCGGAGCTAGGAATTATCAATCAATGAAGAAGCTGAAGAGGGGGGGGGTGCATGTACATAGGTTCATTTTAATTATTAGTAGGATTTAAATAATTTATTATTTAAATTAATGATTATCTTTTATTTTTTTTTTTTTAGAAAAATAATTTATATTGCGATCGAAGGAAACAGACAGTAACGTCGGAGCTCCCCCATCGTGCCAGCGAGATCGGATATTGCAACAAGTCTCAAATATAATGAGAAGCGAAAGAAAAATCAAGAAAAGAATACATCGAAAATATCAAGGTTGGCCGAATCAATTGCGAGAGGAGGAAGATGACTTGCGCCCCAAGGGATGGGCTGGAGAGGAGATCGCACGAAGAACTTCGTCGCCGTGTCCTGTGCTCCGACGAGAAGGGAGGACTTGGCGCAAGAGGAAGGGGGGAGGGAGAGCCCAGCAAGAAACTCTTCCAAGCCTTGTCTTGGGTCCTTAATATAGTGGCCTCTCAACCATCAAGCCTCTCAAAAAAGACACTTATTCCATCATGCCAAGTTTTATCATATTTTAATTCATGATAAAATCGACCAAGTCTCCTTTTTCTTATGGAATAAATTTTCTTATCATGGTAAATCAATCCATGATTGATTTTATAAAATAAAATAAACCAATCCATGGTTCTTTTAATTTCCATGAAAAATAAACCAAACCTTGGTTTATTATATAAAAAATTTATATCATCCATAATTTTATAAAACAAACCACACTTGGTTTATTTTATAAATTGAACCAAAAACTTAGTTCTCTCCCTTTGTTGTGGCCGACCAAGCAAAGAGGATGGAGACCCTCTTTGGCCGGCCCATCCAAGCCACGCCCCAATGAATTAAACTTATTTAATTCATCTATTAAGTCTTCATTTTACGCTTCCGATGCGTCTCTGAAAAATTCAGATTCGACTTATCGTTTGGCTTAACCAAACCTAATCTCTCTTGATTGGAAAATCCAATTTTCAACTCATTTTAAATCCCTCGGATTACTCGTAGTGCGTGTGACTAAATAGGCTTTCGATTTATGTTCAATTATAGAACGATCATGAGTGGCACCTAGTAGTACATCATGATCCCCAATTAATCGAAAGATCAACGGTTGACCTCAGAAACAATTCTGAAACCCTTCAACAGCTATAATGAATCGTGCCCCATTCCTTCACCATCTTATACCACTTGGTTCAGGACATGGTCTATGTGTGTCAGTCCCACTAGGCTGACTACGTCACACCTAGCCAAGTAACGTTTTCTCGTCCTACGGATTCTAATTACTCTTATGTATTTAAGAGATTCATACTCTGAACATGTCATTCTCTGGCCAGAGGCTTCGAGTAACAATTCGACGATACGCCTCGGGTATACATCTCCTCGCAAGGAGTGGTGAATCCTTTGTAGGCTGTTTAAACATCTTCGGGCACTTCGGCTTATACCCAATCATCCTGGGTCCACACCTCCTTGGAGATGCTTGCTTAGATGTCAAAGTATAAGTCTCCATGACCAAGATGACTTGAACACCGCAAGTCAAAGGAACATCGCACTTAAGCTGCAATAAGAACTTCACTGACATATCTATATGTAGACTACCATATGAAGTTTTACAGCCAGTCACTCCATGAACTAGTTCCCTTAACTAGCATTCATGTTTATCTCCGGACATCCCAATGTCACCAGCCAGTGAGAATCAGCTGATTAGAGAATAACTCATGCTAGTCTCAACAGAATGATAGTGTCCGTATTTATCAATTCATCGACTAGGGACAATTTCAATACTTCAGAATTGCACATGTAGAGATAATCACTAGTTGTGAATTCATCACAATTCTCTCATGCTATGAATTGTATTGTGGACATTCTGTAAATGAGTTAAGATCTCAATCAAATAATAAACATGTATACTCAATAGTGAATATTCATTTATTAAATAAATGATTACAATCATAAGGCGATTGCCTTAGGACATTTTCTCATATCACTAAAGATGGAGCATGTAAGAAGATGGGAAAAAGTTGAGAAGAAAAGGAGCTCATGTCAAGGGGGAGCTACAAGGGTAAGGGAGGTAATCCCTAACTTTACTTATGCTTCAAATGTGGTTATGAATGCTAGAAATAATAATGATTGCTTGCCTATGTATACTTTTGGCTTTAAGTATCATGATAGAAATAAAAATACTATTGCGTACCAAAATACCAAAGAATCTATGTTCCATGATAAATCTAGGGTTTCTAGACCTAAGGATCAAGGCATCAACCCTAAGAAAGGGAGCCACATGCATAAGAAAATAGGTAGATCTAGGAATGATCAAAATGGACATGGTAATACTAAGGTTAGGAATTTAGAGAAGGAAAATCAAGTTTTAAGAGCAAAACTTGATAAATTAGAAAAGAACCTAGATAGACGCATTAGAGGGTCCAAGGGATTGAGTGTGATACCAAAGGATCAACACATTAGAAATGATAGGTCGGGTCTAGGATATCACTCTAGAAGGTCAAATGATAGCAAAAAGTCGTATTCAAGGATGCCTTATGATTATGGTAAAGAAAAGGTCAAAAATGATAAGGAAAAGCCATTTAAAGGGGGAAAAAAGGATTTGATCAAGAAAAAAATATATAAAGTCAAAAGAGTGATAGTTGAAGGTCAAAAGCACCGGAGGAACACTGGTGTGGTCTTGCAATTGTGAATGAGTTATCTAGGGAGGTAACTAGGGCTCAGAGCTAAAGGAAGAGCTCTAGAGGTCAAAATGGGATCCATGGTCAATGGATCTCAGGAAGATTTCTCTTAGGAGATTAGATGGACTATGGGGTGTGCCAAAGGGTTTAGAAGACTAAGATGAGTCTTAATCCTAGAGAATTGGCACACTAAAAGGAGATTTATGGAGGAAAAGATGGAAATGGGATTATATTGGGTAGAAATGGGTGTTTAATATGTAAATGCCATATAATTTAGTACTAGGAATGTATTATGGTTAGGAATGGGAAGATACATCAAAGAGAGGTCAAACTAGAACTTTTGGATAAGTTTCAATGACACAATTTGGGTAGTTTTGAATTTCGTGGCAATCTTGGGATTCAGAGTAAATTTGTTTGAGAACATATTTTTTCCAAGTAGACATAGGCTCCACAAACCTCTCCACAAAATTTCAAATTTTTTGGAGGTTTGTGGAATTAGTTACGTATTTCTGAAAATAGGACTGGAAAACTAAAATTCAGGTACCAGTCGACTGGTTCAGAACCAGTTGACTGGTCTCGTATAAATCTGAATCTGGAAAATTCGAATTATCAGTCGATTGCCCTAGGGGTAGTCGACTGAACTCTTTGTTCAGTTTCGCAGTCGACTGCCCCAGGGGCAGTCGACTGGTAAGCGTAGGTTTAAATAAGAACAGCCGCGCGGGGGTGGCCAAAACCTAGGGTTTTGCGTGCCACCCCCTACAAGATCTTCTCCTCCCCGACCTCCTCTCATGTTCTAAGGTCCACCCAAGCCCTAAAAACACTTCTTTAACCTCTTCCCACCTCCGATCTACATCTAGGGTTAGTAAAACATCTTCTTTCAAGTCAATTCTCATCAAGTCTCATCATGAAGCGATTGGGAAAACGGTAATACTTTGTATAGTTTGATTTTTCCCATTTAAGTCAAGATTTGAAACTAATTTGGCCTACGTTTCTTGTTTTCCCTTGTTTTCTCTTGTTATGGGATGGTGTGGGTACATGCATTGGTATGCCACATGTTAGGATTGCACATAAAAGGTCAAGGGGTGAGGGATCATCACAACAAGGTCACGAAGATCCGAACACATCTCGGTTTCGTTCCAAGGAGTGCCGGAAAGATTTACCGAAAATGAGTTTGTCCTGATGAATTGCCGGTATCTCAACATGACATATTTTCGGGAACATGCCTCTCATATTGCTGAAATGATTACTTATTTTAGAATAGAGAAGTTGATGTATTGTCAGCATGACATTAATCTAGACATGTGTAAAGAGTTCTATGCAAACCTCTCATGCATCGATCCCGATAATGAACTCTATGAGTCCTGGTGGCAGGAGTCACCATCCCCTTCTCACCCACAGTTTTAGGTGCATTTCTAGGGTGTAGGGTCTCTAGCAATGCATTCACTTATTTTCCAAAAATTATCGACCCTTTTACCTTTCATGGTTGACCCTAAACCAAATTCATGTGCATTATTTTGTGACACCTCGATGTTCTACACAGCGCCTTTTTGAGGCCAAACGCATGGGTCCAACCAATAACGTGTTATATAAGGTTGTCTTAGACTGCATCTTACCCATTGTTACCAAGGGGAGGTCAAAGATTCGGCTTCCTCACTTGGTAATGATGTACGCCTTAGAGAGGAGGTTAGACATCAACATCACTCTGCATGTCTTTACATCTATTGTTCATTTTTTCCATAGTGTCAATGGGAATATCTACATGTCCTTTTGCCATGTCCTGACCAAATTCTTTGAGTCTAGGGGTATACGCACGACTAGCGGTCAGATACATTACTTGTCCAAGGACTATGATCATATTGGTACATGCCAGTTGTCCTTGGCAGGGATTGAGTGCAAGCAGGGGGAGATAGTTTGGAGGCAGCGTTTCGACTCCTTCAGTTTTGATGAGGAGCCCACTGGCAGAGTTACACAGAAGAAGTTCTCCCAGCTCCAGTCCGAGGTTCACAACATTCGGGCAGACTTCCACGGCTTTCAGCAGACATATATTGCCATTCAGGAGGAGGTGCATGACCTCACACAGTTTTGTCAGGGGTTCTAGCGATAACAGGATGAGATGTACGCCATGATATAGCAGTTGCACCTCACGTATCAGGCCCCTTCTTCTCCTCCTCCAGGTGGCGACATGCAGTAGATTTTATTTGATTGTTGAGTGTTGAGAGTGTTTTGTTTAGATTTACATTTTATCTCTCAAACACTTTCTTTTGGAAATGTAATATTTAGCTACTTCGGGGCTTTAACACTTGTGTTACTTTCATGTTTTATTTTTAAGTCATGTATGAAACATCTATTTATGCCTTCATGTTATTTTATAAATTTTGATCTCATGATTTGCTAGTATTTATATTGCTTGAAATTCATTGCTTGTTATTGAAAGATAAGATCTTGCTAAATATGGGCCTAAGGGAGGTTCATGTATATGTATCTAAGGTTAAGGGTAAATGAGGGGGAGGCGTGTCATATTAAAATTCATGAGAAAAAGGGGGAAGTGAAAGCAATTCTATGTGTAAAATGGTAATGGTTGAAGTTGGCAAACACATGGATTCATATATGAATTTCAAAGTTGATACAAAATGCCAATATTTGAGGAAATTAGAGTTTGTACTAAAATTCAAGCACATTTGATATTTTTCATGAAACTATATTTTTCTAGGATAGAGTATATCCTAATAAATGTACTTGCAAAATTTTACATTTTTCCAGATTTTGTAGAATTTTCTACGTGTTTCTGAATTTGGACTGAAAATTCAGGTTGAGACTGTATCAGTCGTCTGCCCTGGGGGCAGTCGACTGATGTCTCGGGATGTTTGCAAATTAAGTGTATCAGTCGACTGATGTTGGATTACTCGACTGATAAGGCTGTTTGGCGATTTCTGAGAGATTTTTCAGAAATAACGTGAGTTCTTTTTGGCACTAGGGTTAGGATTGCTTGGGGCAATTTTTTTGATGGTGTTAAAGGGAGAGAACTTGGGGTGTTAAGTTAGGTTTAACTTGATGTGAGAAGACACATGTGGTGTTAAGTTGGGTAGAACTTAACTTGGTGTTGTGTGATATGAGAATTGAAAATTGGGAGAGGGCATAGGTTAAGGGGGAGGTTGTCTCTTGTTTGCTATGCTTTAATTTTCAATTGCTATTGATATTATTGTTGTTGTATACCTAACTTAAACATATTGCCACACATCAAAAAGGGGGAGATTGTTGGGGCAATCGGCCCAAGTATGATCTGGAGGATCATGAGTTTTGATGTGTGTGTCAATATTGTTAAGTTAGGGTTTGTTGTTGGACTAATATGTGTATGTGAGTGCAGGTTACACATAGACTTGGTTGTATGTCTTTAGGTGAAGGGTGACATGGAGGCAAGCTGGAAGCTTGTGTGCACATCCGAGGGACCATGGACAGAGCAGAGACGATGAGCCGAGGGACACGGACTTCGAGGCATTCATGAAGGATGACATAGAGGCAAGCTGAGGGCTTGCGTGCGCATCTGAGGGACGGGAGCTGAAGATGAAGAGGGCGTGAAGGCGACAGATCGAGATTGCGGATTGAAGAGTCGACCAGGTCGTGAGGGTCTGAGTGTGAGTGTTTGTACTCGGGAACTATGCCGGGAGAGTTCGAGTGCGGAGAGAAATGTACTCGGGAAGGGAAAGCCTAGGCTTAGGGAAGGACCAGTCGACTGCCCCAGGGGCAGTCGACTGGGGTGGCCAGAATTCGAAAGGTCAGTATGAGAATTCTAATTCAGGGAGGACCAGTCGACTGCCCCAGGGGCAGTCGACTGGCCAATGGTCACATTTCAGCTCGAGCTCCCTTTAAAGGAACTCGTTTCAAACTGTTTACCCTTGGCGAAACTTGCTTGGTCAAAGCTTGTTAGTAGCCTTCTTTGCTCAGATAGTGCCCAGAGGTTGTGGAGAGGTTACTCCACCCACAAAGAGTTATGAGATCTAGCCGGAGGTGCTTTGGGGAATCATCCACCGGCAGATTAGGGGTCACCCACCTTACGGGTAGCCGTGGAGTAGGAGCATCATCTCCGAACCATGCACATCGGTGTGTTTCTTCCTTGTTTTAGTTTAATTTTATTTTGTATATTCCGCTTGTGCACTAACGGTTATAGGAAGAAAATCGAAGAAATACTATTCACCCCCCTTTAGCTTGCCGAACATGATCTAACACCAAGAAGGACTTCTTGGTGACTCAACTCCAATCCTTCAACATGAAGACAAATGAGATCGTGAGTCAATTGCATGGTAGATTTAAAGAAATCGTCAATAAGTTTCATGTGATAGGTGAGAAAATTAAAAATAGGGATCTAGTAAGGTATGTGCTTCAATATTTCCCTAGAAACACTTTATGGGCTTCAATGGTTGATGCTTATAAAGTCTCTTGGGATCTTTCTTTAGTTAAGCTTGATGAATTATTTTGTGAATTTGAACTTCATGAACAAGCTAACGTGTCTTCCAAAGAAAAGAGTATAACTCTTATTGTAGAGAAAGAGAGGAAGAAGAAGAAGGACAAGAAGAAGGTTTCATACTCATCATCATCCGATTCGAAAGAATCAAGCACATCAATGGATAGTGATCAAGAGGCGTATATGGTAAGGAAAATGAGGAAAGCATTTAAAAGTTTTTCTTCTAACAAATCTCATGGTAGGAAAAATTCAAAAAGCAAAAGTAGGATAAGAAAAATCATATGATACAATTACCATGAAGAAGGACACATAAGGTATGATTGTTCACTCTTGAAGAAGAAGGAAGATAAAAAGAAGGGAGAAAAGAAGAAAACAAAAGAAAAAGACAAGAAGGTTCAAAACTTAAAGGAGATATAGGATGATCCTTTGTCATCAAAAGAAGAAGAGCACTACGTATCCCATTTTGCTCTAATGGGAATTGAAGACATAGCCTCCATATCATCCGAAGACGAAAAGAGCTCAAGTGAAGATGGATAAGGGAGCTCAAGTGAAGGGGGATGTCAATCTTCGGATTCGACGTCTCGGTAAGTGAGGTATACAATCTACCCACTACCACTTTAGTAAAAATTATTTCTAACACAAATGATGACTTGTTTAAAGCTAGAAAGAAAATCAAATGTTTGAAAAATAAAATTTGCAAGCTAAATGAAAAACTAGAATCCTTGACACTTAGGGATAACATGCATGCTTCCTCCTCTTCTAGTTTAAATGATTCATGTTTAGAACAAGAAAACAAGGAATTAAGAGAAAAGGTAGATAATCTTACTAAAGCCCTTAGGAAATTTGAAATTAATTCAAAAACCCTAGACATGATCATTGAGAGTCAACGGGCAAGTTTCAAGAAAGAGGGATTAAGTTTTGAAAAATCTAGCAATGAAAAATCCTATCATTGCCTACTTGCTAGAGGACAATCCAAGGCAAAATCCCTAGATAGGAAGTGGATCCCTAAGGAGTACTTGATCAACCCAATTAGAAAGAATCTCTATTGGGTGCCAAAGTCAATCCTTAATGGTTAGAGGATTTAGGTTTAGTCAACCATATTGTTAAAATTTTAAAATTTTTTTGAAAAATGGTTGACTTGAGACCTTGAGGGGGAGCACTTAGCCCAAATAGAAATTCATGATAAAATGGTTTAAATAGGGATTACCTTTAGTACATCTAATAATGATTTGATTTATGAGTTTATTTATGCATATGAGATGTTAGGATGATACTCATAATTCACATGTGATTGTGGCATTTTGGTGATTATGAATTATATCACTTTAGTAATACTAGATCAACTATTGGGAAAGTAATATTTAATTAATAGACATTTTACCCATAGATCATAGTTGGACATTTCAAATGTTTTAAAATCAATTTTGTGTTTTATTTGCTATGACATAGATTTGAAAAATACAAGGGTTCAAAACTAGGGCTTGATTTTGATACAAAATTGAAGGTTTTTAAAGTTTTTAAGCTCTGGTCAAAATTCAAAAATATTTTGAGTTTTCATGAAACCATATTTTTCCCTGTTAAAGGATATTAAATAAAATATGTTTGTAAAATTTCATAATTTTTCAAATTGTTTGGAATTTCTTATGCATTTTGAAATTCAGCTCAAAAGACTGAAATTCGAATCAGAAATGTATCTGTCGACTGGTACCAAGGGTCAGTCGACTGATCTTAGTGTTTCTTGGCAAAAGGGAAATTTCGTTGATACCAGTCGACTAGTAACTGACTCAGTCGACTGGTACCTAAGTTTTCTGATTTCTGTGTATTTTTCAGAATTTGAAACTTTATCCTTATTTGATACCATAGGTTAACATTGTTTGGTACAATCTTTTTGATAGTGTCAAATGGGGAGAATTGAAGGGTTTAAGTTAAAATTTAACTTATTTCTTCATGTTTGTGCAATAACTGAAAATCATGTGATAAGGCATAGGTTAACGGGGAGGATGTATGTTTATGCTTCTTAGTATGTTATGCTTCTAATTTTCAATTGTCATCTTTGTGCCTAACTTAAACATATTGCCACACATCAAAATGGGAAAGAACTGTAGCAATTTACTGGTAAGGGAACCAGTCGACTGATCTTTCTATAAAGTCGAACAACATGTAGCAGTCGACTGGTTTGGGATCCAGTCGACTGGTTTGTTCGAAATCCAACCGTTGGTTGGACACCAGTCGACTAGCCCTGGGGTAGTCGACTAGCAGGGCTAGTCGACTGCTATCGAGGCTGAGTTGTTTTGTTAACCGCTCTCTCCTCTATTTATTTGGAGCATGAAGAGGTTACAAATTGTGATTGAAAAATTCTCTTCAAGTGCCCAAAGCTTCCAAAGTCTATTCTCTTCCTCATACTCTTAGTCTCATCTTGTAAAAGAGGAAGAGATAATCTTGTGAGGGTTTCTTCACCTTCAATCTTGATTGAAAAGGAGACGATCATAGTGAAGCTTGGTTGTGTGGGTATGGATTCTTGGATTAGTCACCTCAATGAGGTGGAGACCAAGTAACTCAAGGGCGTTACCATTGCTTTCATTGTTATTGTTTTTGTATATCTTGTTCTTATGCTTTGGCTAATATTTTTATTGACAAAATCCAAGAGAAGCTATTTACCTACCCCCCCCCCTCTAGCTAGATGCAAAGGTCCTAACAGTATATTGTGGGGTCGTTCCCCCAGGGCTCATGGCAAAAGAAATTCTTGTTAGTAGTCGTTGACTATTTCTCTAAGTGGGTTGAAGTTGTTCCCATGGCTCGCATCGCGAAGTGGGAGGTCATCAAATTCTTATGGCAATATATTGTCTACTGATTTATGATCCTATACAGGCTCATATCAGACAACGACCAACAATTCCAAGATCGTCGCCTTAAGCAATGGTGTGATAAACTAGGCATACAACGGGCATTCACCTTCGTCACCTACCACCTAAAACAATGGGCAGGTCAAGGTGGTAAACAGAGAAATCATCCGAGGACTAAAAATCAAATTAGATCATGTCCAAGATAACTGGATAGAAGAACTCCTGAGTATCCTGTGGGCTTATCGAACAACTCATCAGGAAAGTACTCAGATAACACCATTCCACCTAATCTAAGGGGGAGAAGCGATGGTCCCAGTAGAAATCGGGGACGAGCTCCTTAGAAGAACTACCTAGGGGATCCAGAACGATCAGTTATGCCTATTGGACCTAGATCTCCTAACAGAAGTTCGTGGAAAGGCAACAACCTAACTCATTGCCTATCGGTAGTGAATGTGCCTCAACTACAACCATCAAGTCATCCCTCGGTCCTTCTAGATAGGTGAAAAAGATCAAACACGCAGGAGAAGTAGGCAAACTGAAACCTCGTTGGCATGGACCCTTTTGGGTCATAGAGAAACTGAGCTTAGGAGCATACTACTTGGAGGATGCGAAGGGAAAAGATTGGAAAGGCCTTTAAATGAGTCATATAGGTCATAACTAGCCAAGACTACCTTGCGGGCCCAAACTCCCCTAACTCAGACATAGTAGAGGTCGAGATCCTCAGGTTGCGATAGTAACCTCACCCTCTACGGGTCGAGCATATGTCGTATTGCCTACATCCTTTTCAAGGCCCAAACTCTCCCAACTCGGATATAATCGGAATCGAGATCCTCAGGATGCGGTAGCAACCTTACCCTCTACGGGTCATGAATATGTCATATCGCTTGTGTCCTTTTCAGGGCCCAAACTCCCCCGACTCGGACATAGTTGGGGTCAAGATCCTCGGATTGCACTAGTAACCTCACCCTCTATGGGTCAAGCATATGTCACATTATCTGCATCCTTTTCATGGCCCAAACTCTCCTTTCTAGGACATAGTCAGAGTCGAGATCCTCGGGCTACGGTAGCAATCTCACTCTCGACGAGTCGAGCATATGTCGTATCACCTACGTCCTTTTCAGATCCTAAATTTCTCCGACTCAGACATAGTCGGGATTAAGATCCTTGGACTACGGTAGCAACCTCACGCCCTACAGGTCGAGCAAATGTCGTATCGCCTGCATCCTTTTTAGAGCCCAAACTCCCCTAACTTGAACATAGTCGGGGTCAAGATCCTCGGGCTGCAGTATCAACCTCACCCTTTATGGGTTGAGCATATGTCGTATCACATGCATCTTTTTTAGGGCCCAAACTCCCTCGACTCGGACATAGTTGGGGTCGAGATCCTCGGTCTACAATAGCAACCTCACCCTCTATAGGTTGAGCATATACCATATTGACTGCATCCTTTTCAGGATACAAACTCTCCTAACTCGGACATAATCGAGGTCGAGCTCCTCGAACCACGGCTATCGTTACTTAATGCTTAGAAGACCCACTACAAACAACCTTGGATATCTCCACACCCAAACGGAACCTCAGTCGAAGTAACGCACCTCTGTCTACGTCTGCACCAAGCATCTGTCAACTTAGAAACCTTAGTAAATACACCCTCAGAAATACATCTTTTTTATTCATAATTGATGGGAAAGTTACAGGACCCGCAAAAGGAGAAAAACACAAACAGACGACGGCAACCTTAGAAGTCCGCTACATCCTTGGCCGGGAAGTTGCCAGTAATCTAGGCCAAGGAGATCTGGGGTCGAGTTTAACCTACTGGAAGGAGGCCAACCTTGGATAGTTGTTGAAGGGTACTAGCCACGTTGTGCTCCACCATCCGGAGAAACCACACCCTACCAAATTGTAGAATTCCTCTAAAGAGAGGAAGGCTTTCTTTTGCGCTGCCTAACGAGATACCTCCCTAGCTTGGTACTCACGCAACTCGGCCTCCTTGTGCTCCAGTAGCTCCCGATGCACCCCCAAAGCTGTCCTGAGCTCTGGTACAAAACAATGGAGGATCACCACTTCAGCTTGGGTCGCCTGAACCTCCACATGAAGCCACTCCAGTTTAGCAGACTGAACCTGGCTCGATTCCTCAGCCTCCCATGTAGAGGATCGGGAGGATTGTAGCTCACCCTCTAGTGTAGCTAGCGCCATCTCAGAGTCCTGCACTGACTCTATCTCTTGCCACCAGCTCTTCGCCACAGACCAGTGGGACTCGGCCTCTTCTTAAGTCACCTTCAGCTCCACCTCTAAAAGGTGTCGCTGGTAGGCCCCTAGCTTGGCACAAGCCTCTCTCAGGCCGCCTCCGAGAATGCCCATTTTTTGGTCCCCTGCTCCAACATTGCATTTAGGCGCTTGGCCTTCTTGCCTTTTTTTCTTCCCCTCCACCGCCAATGATTTAACCTGAGTCATCAGAGAGTCGATCTCATTTTGGCATTAGCTCAGGGGATACTTGGTGTCCGAAAATGAGATTTTATTCACACTTATTATTCTTTGAAGACGCTTGATCTTGGTCAGACCAGACGTAGGGTCCTCAGATAAGGACTTCAGGCGTGCCACCTCCATCTTCAAGCTTGTGATGGTGACCCGACAGGCAGACAACTACACAAGCAAACAAGCCACCTGCTCCCGTTGTTTGCGACGCCCTTGAAAGTGCTCAGGATAAAGACAACAAAAGACCATTAGCTTGGACATAAGGTCAGCACCAGTCCCCATCAGTTCTTCAAGTAGGGCCCGCATGGGTATACCCTCAGCTGCTACTTCCCCATCCTACCACTGGGAGGCCACTGGACTAAGCAGAGTCAGGTCCAGGTGGAAGTCAGAGCTGCTAGGAAAAGGAATAAATCCTCTTCTCGAAGATGCGAGGGTCTGATCACAATTTTCTCTCGAGTGACTAGGGGAAGAGAGGGAGCGGAGCCTCCAGACCCGCGCTAATTTCTACTGAGGCTGGAGGAAGATCTGACTGAGCATACCCGAGCAAGTCGGACCGGGATATAGCCAGGGCTGAAAGCTACTCTGGCTAAGGTAGGTCCCATTGAGGTGGGTCAGACTGAGGCAAGACTATTTGGGGCAGGTCCAAGCTGTTGGTGCAGATTGCACCCAAGTCAAACCTGTGTTTTGATATTGACAAAAGGGTTCAAAAGTTAAGGGTTAATTGGTGTCTAACAAGTTTCTTGAGTGTACAGGAAAAGCCCTAGCGAAGGAATGTTAGGCACTGGCGAAGGACTGCCAGACTGGACAAAGTCCTAGCGAAGGAATGCTAGGCACTGGCGAAGGACTGCCAGAATGGACAAAGCCCTAGCAAAGGAATGCTAGGCACTGGCGAAGGGCTGCCAGAAGTAAAGACCTAGCGAAGGGCTGCTAGGCACCAAGCGAAAGGCAGCTTGGTACCTCAAGACCTGGCGAAGGACTGCCGGGCAAAAAGTCCAACTGGAGGATCCGGTTGGCACCAGGTAAAACTCTCCCGAGAGGAGTAGGTGAGGACGCGTTCCCCTTGAGGGAACATTAGGCGTCGGTTCGACCTAGGGCTCCATTTTGGAGACCCAAAGTCAGAACCAAGACAGCCAAGGCTGTGTAAAATTAACTTATTAATTGCTGTTTTGGACTAACCCACCCTGGATGCAGGACCGAAGGACTGTGTTTCTGCAGCTCAGAGAGCCTCAAAGGAGTGAGGCAGTAGCTGAGCAGGGCGCCCCGGATGTTTCGGGCGCCCCAGAGTCAACCCAAAGTCAGCAGAGCAAGTAAACGCCCAGCGCGCATCGGGCGCCCCGTGTGTCGCGGGCGCCCACTGTGCCACGCCACTGGCAGCTGCAGCAGCTCACCCTCGCGAAGAAGATGAAGCCTTGACCGGTCAACCCGGGCGCCCCGCGCGCGTCGGGCGCCCCAGTCAAAGGTGATCCCGAAGAAGTAGAGATCAGCCTTGACCAGAGGGCTCGCCGGATCGAAAGCCACATGGGGGGGTGCCCCGAGCATCCCGGGCGCCCCCAGCCCTATATAAAGGACCCTCGACCCTCTTCTTCAAGCATCAATTCTTCGGACACTTCCACGCTCTTCTGTTCTCGTGCTTTGCTCCAGATACTGCCCAACTCGAGCCGACGACGTCCCGCTGCCCCGAAATCTTCGATCTACTCCGGACGTCGGTAAAAGAAGAGCATAATTCTTATTATATAAGTTTACTGCACTTATTCTATATTCAATAATTGTAAACTGGTTTACGAACTTATAGAATTGCCCGCAGAAAACGGTCAACGACCGTGGGCCTTGGAGTAGGAGTCGACACAGGCTCTGAACCAAGTAAAACGACCGTGTTAGCATTGTTTTTGTGTCTTATTTCCGCTGCGCACTTACTCTTTTTAAATCCGAACGATTTGCGACATTCACCCCCCCTCTATCGCATCTCTCGATCCAACAAGTGGTATCAGAGCGGGGAATTCAAACTTGGTGCAACCACCAGTTTGAAAATTTTTCGGATTTCTTTCATTTTTCTCTCTCATTTTTTTTTAAATTTTCGTTCGAATTTTTCTTTCAAGGTTGGTGCAACACCCCTTGAAATTGTTTTTATTTCTTTTCTTCCCGCACTACTAATCCAAGACCAAGTCTTGGAATATTCTTATTTTTTTTTGTTGTTTACAATTTCAGAACAAATGGCTATCCAAGAAGGCTTTAGCACCTCCAGACCTCCACTTTTCAGTGGAGAAGACTTTCCTTACTGGAAAAGTCGAATGGAGGTCCACCTGAAAACTCAGGTGGATATGTGGATGATCATCCAGTCTGGACTGATGATTCCCACAAATGCTGAAGGCGTACCGCAGAACTACTCAGAGTGGGACACTGCCCTCAAACGCAAGATTAAAGCTGACGCCAAAGCAACTCAGACTCTTCAATGCGGACTGACAAAAGAGGAGCTGAACCGCGTAGGCCCATTCAACAGTGCAAAGGAGCTATGGGCTAAACTGATCGAGCTCCACGAAGGAACTTCAGATACGAGGATCAGCAAACGGGACCTGCTACTGAACAAGCTCTTCACCATTAAAATGGCAGATAACGAGACAGCAGCCCAGCTCCATGCCAGAATCCAGGAATTGATGAACGGTCTTCACGCAATAGGTCACCAGGTTCAAAACCGTGATCTTATAAGGTATGCCCTAAACGCGTTCCCTAGGACCACCTTGTGGGCATCTATGGTAGATGCATACAAGGTCTCTAGGGATCTTTCAAAAATTAAGTTAGATGAGTTATTTTCTGAACTTGAACTTCATGAACAGACTAACTGCAATTTGGCCGAGAAAAGTATAGCTTTCTTTGCAGGGAAAACAGGAAGGACAACTAAGAAGAAAACTCAAGTTGAACCCGAGTCTATCTCAGGTTCAGAAACAGAAGATCAAGAAGAAGATCAATCTGAACTGGTCCGGCTAGCTCGAAGCTACTACAAAAAGTTGAAGAACCAAACCAACACACGGAGAACAAGCCGAAGAAAGGATGAACTAGCTGAACCAGCAACTGACAAACACAAGCCCAACGTAACCTTCTACGAATGCAAGAAGAAGGGCCACTACAAGACTGAGTGTCCAAGTCTAAAGGAGTCCAAAAAGACCAGAAAGAAGAAGGCACTCCAAGCAACCTGGGACGAGTCTTCCTCAGAAGAAGAAGAAGAAGCACCCCAGTCCAATCTTCTAGCCCTGACCGCTTCAGATCAAATCGAGACTGACTCAGACTCAGACCGGGACGACGGCAAGCTGACATTCTCCGACGACGGCGAAATAAGGGTAACGAGTTTTTCAAAATTACAATTGAATTCGCTTATTTCCTATCTATCCCGAGATTTGGCGAAAGCCAAACTCCGAATCGAGTCCCTCCGACAGGAAGTAAAACTTCTGAAAGAGGGAGCTGATTCTAAATCCTTAACTGAGAAACTTCAGGAAGGAACCCCTGATCAAGTTGAAAAACTTGAATCAGAGATTCCTCCCTGAAAACTCAAGTTAAGGACTTAAGAACAGCTTTAGAACGATCACTTCTGGTTCCAAGAATCTTATCTGATTCTGGGGAAAACAGAAGTCTGTTCTAAACCGATCCGGACTTGGCTATAGAACCAAATCTCGGCAAAGATCTTACTTTGCTGTACTGAACCAGTCAAGACCTAAGGTTCAGGCATGGGTGCCAAAACTGTGCCTGACTAAACCAACTGGTTCAAATCAATTTGGATCCCCAAGGACAAGATTCACATCTTGCCTAACCCGTACAGAGGCTTTAGTCCAGGGGGAGCCAAAATCAAAACAATTTTTATACTTAGATAATTTTTTAATTGATTGATTGTTTGTTTATTTAATTTTTGCAAATTGCCATGCTTAGATTTAAGGAATACTTAGATTTAAGGACTAGATTACTTGAAACTTGAAACATAGTATTGGGAGGAGGTGAGATGATAGTACGTTGGGGAAACCAACTCTAATAAGATCAAGTCTACTTGGTCTCTTTAGACTGGTGAAACCAGCCGAAGCTACCGATCCAAGACCCAAGCTAGTTAGACCAGAAAATGACCTATTTAATTTGAAAATGAAATTTCATTAAAAGGCTTTGTCAAGGAAAGGGTGGATGATCCATAAGGCTACGGCCAAAGAAGCCTTGTGCCTCGCCAAGACCTGGAAGTCAATTTCTGAAATTCAAATTCAAATTATCTTTTGTCAAATTCGAATCTAACTCAAATTTCAAATAATTATAGATTCTAATCTGTCTTCAAAATTTCTACTTCTTAAACTTATTTCTTTTTCCAAAATCACTTAATCTATTTTTCAAAATTTCTAAACTTATTTGTTTTCAAATCTGTTTTCAAAACTAAAATAACATTTTCAAAATAAATTAAAATTCATTTTCAAAATTAATTTTACCCTCAAACCTGTCTCACAAAAACCTTAAGGTTAACGTGATTGAAAACCCTAGACTGGGGTGAGACAGACTAGGAAGTGAAACTCAATTTAAGCTATCCCTAACTCAAATTGGATCCAAATCACCGAAAATCTTTATGTGTAGGAACATAAAGATTTGGACCAATGGATGTTAGATAGCGGATGCTCCAGACACATGACTGGAGACAAATTGAAGTTCACCAAACTCAAGTTCAAAAACCTGGGCTCAGTGGCATTTGGAAATAATGCTACAC